>CM057159.1:8078184-8279702 GCA_029962745.1 Echinometra lucunter | reverse complement strand
TTATAACAGTAGCTTATAACTTGTCATTCATAACAAGGATTATGAAACAGGGCCCTGGTTATGTGTTAAAACTTAGACCGACAAAAAAATCATTTAAAAAAAAATCAATGCTTAGAATAAGACATTGCATGCTTTTGTTACTAGGAGCTGACAAACATTTCTCTATACCTCCTGAAAATATGAAGGCACGTTTTTCTGCTCGATTTCTTTTAAATGGGTCCGAAATGAGACTATCAAGGAATTCATCTTTTGTCGCCCCCTCCAACACATTATCTGAGGGGTCATTATGTCCCCTCTCAAGATTTTTAATGTTGAACTTGGCAGAATAATATTTGGAGCAAATAATGCAAAGGGAAAGAAGCCGGTGACCTTCTTCTTTTAAATTTTGCTTTAAAATTTCGGAGTAAAAAGGAAATGGGGAAAAGTCATTCCCCCCCCCCAATCATTGATCGCTCTGTCAGAGAATTTAAACTTGGATGCTCCCACCTCAAGTTTGAACTCTGATTTCCAACCAAGTATTTAGGTCTATATAAATATGGGGGCATGTGTGTGTGTGTGTGCGTGTGTGTGTGAGGGTGTGGATGTATGAAGGTGTGTGTGTGTATTATGTGTATATGTATGTATATTTTACTGTTTGGTCTTGCTTGAAAGTGGGTCATTTGGTGTATAGGGTATTCAAATTTCAGATTTCCTATATTTTATTTCACGTTTATTTTTTACAAATATCAGTTGCACAATTAAATGTGGAAAAGTCACCAAAATATGAAAGAACGTTCAGAAAACAAAACAGACAAGCACTGAAGAAAATAAAAAAATGATAAGAAAATGATATTGAAACAGAGACGGTATGTATGATTGTGTTTTAGAAGGGCGACGGATAGAAGATGCTATTCAACTAAAACTGACTTTGTGCCTCCGTGCATATACTATGTACTCTCTATACCATTGTATACGGAAAAAGGAAACTACAGCGTATACTTGTATGTTATTCCGATCAAATAATACAACGTTTCCATTATTATTATCGTCATCATTATTATTGTTATTATTACTTTGTTGTTTTTTCAAATTCATTTATTGTTATTCAAGTTCAAGTTCAAGTGTATTTCTCATGTATCAAATTACAAAACATTACAATATAACACAGAAGTGTTATAAAACAAGTGAAATAAGTTGACAATAAATAGCAAGTACATATACAAAACCTTACATGGTTATACACGAGATAGGAAGAAAACATAAGAAATGAGAAATGAGGAACTAAAAGAATCAGAGCTTGTAAAACATTAGCCCCTCGGTAATCAAGAACATTTGCAAGCTATGAAATCAGAATAGATTTGCACATCCGATGTATTGAGTTTTACACATTGCCTTGAGAAAATAAAAACAAAAATAAAAGTATCCAATAAGAAAAAAGAAAACAAGGCTACCAAAAAGGAGAAAATAAAGGAGATTTGTTATTATTAATTATCATTCTATCATTTCAGGACTAATCACGTCAACCTGTGCAGGCTTCTGGTTGGGCTGCATCGATCGCTCCCCTGCCGACGGTCAATATGAGTGCCCCAGCCAAGACGGTGTTTACTGGAACAGCGATACAGATTTCCAGGGATACTGGAGTAAGTATACTTATAGTAGCGATCAGGGTGGTGTTTCATAAAGCTTTTTGTAAAGTAACGAATGACTTTACGGCGACTTGAATATGAAGTACCAAAAGGGATGCCCACATTTTTTCCCTGACATTTTAATGCAATTTGACTGCATTTCCCATAATCTCGATTAAATTGTGGCAAAAAATATACTTCGCAATAAAAGTGTTTGTAAACAGTAGTAATGTTAATCTGTGTCTGCAATTTCACCTTTAGCTGATGCCATTTATAATGATTGAGAATCCCATTTTGCTTGCCATATTCAGGTTGTTCGTAAAGTCATTCGTAACTTTACGAACAGCTTTATGAAACACCCCCCCCCCCCCTTGTATGGATAACAAATGGTTTAACAAGTTTATGAAGTGGATAGGCCCTGAAAGAATCAAACTGAAGCAAATACTGTCCTCCCTCCCAACGTCCTTGGTGTATTTTTTTTTTTACTTTTGGTGGCAAACATGAAGGTAATTTGAGTCATTCCCCCCCCCCCCTCCCCCTTCTGTGGCTCAGTGGATAGAGCAGTGGTCTCGTAACCGGGAGTACCCGGGTTCGAAACCAAGTGGATGTACTAATGCCCTTTGGTAAGGTATTAATCCTCATTACCAAGTCCTTCGGAGGGGACTTAAAGCCATTGGTCCCCTGGTTGCTTACTAACAAACATACACATGTTTTCTTAGCAGTCAGGTAAATTAACCAACCAATTAACAATTTAACCATTCTTAAATTTTCTGATGACTTAGATTTTAATTTACTGCCGAGGTACAATAATGGGGTACAATATATCTCGTACGTATAAATGCCATGACTAGCTTTGTTTGGGGCACATTTTCCCTGTACACCCCGCCCTCCCCCTTGTGTTTTGGCCATTCAAATTGCTTTCTTGATATTACAGACTGGTCCAGTGGAAACCCAGCTCCATCCCTTCGAGGTTCCGATGACTACTGCACCCTGACTTTTGGCGCCAGTTACTGGATAGAAGGACCCTGCATGTATACCGGTGTCTGCCCAGTGTGTGCACGCAATCGGCAAGTCCTGACAACTACATCGCGCGATATGTCCGCAACGCGCTTAGATGTCGCCACGACGCACAGTGGGCCAGGGCGAGACCAAAGTGCGCCAAAAGTCATTTTGGGCAATTTAATTTTGTCAATTTTTGTCATGCCCTATTGAAAGACAATACTTTGAAGAATACTTCAGTAAAATATCTAACTCCGGTATGTACATTAAGGGTGCGAATTTCCTACTTCAAACCGCAAAACTCGACATATTGTGCGTTTCAGTGCAAATAGTGACCAATTTGATAAATAAGTTATTTAAACATGTAGTTTTAAACTTATCGATCTAAAATTGCTTCCACATATTCCTTATAGTTCATTTGACTGTATGAATGGGTTAAAACGGATAGAAACACAATCTTTGTGAATATAATAAGGTAACTATCGTACAAAATTGACTCATTTTCCATGTTTTTCATAAATCAAGAAGAAACGTTTAGATTTCCACGGATTTCCAAATCAATTTTATCACCAGCGTTTTCCCTGATGTCTCAGCTTTAAGCTGATACCAAATTTGGCTGCCACCTTCTGCCACTTTTTATGTTAGAGCCGATTTTCCCTGGCACATTACCCGGAAAAATCAGGTTATTTTGGGCCGCGCGGCTGCTGAAGGATTCTCCGTCATTATACAGCGGCGCATGGGGGCGCGCATGACTCTTTACATGCTTTCAAAGTGTGTAGTTTGTTGGGGTAAAGGTACCAACTATGAATTCTGTGCTCGATTCGTTTCGACCAGGTAACAAGGCACCTGTCCCCTTTTAAGTACACTAAAGTACGTGCCGACTGGACTGTTGCCATGTGTACCGATTTCTTCTTGTATTTCTATGTTTGCTCAAACTTCAGCAAACCCGTTTGCAAAGGCTTATCCATCATTTTTAAATTAGGACTAGTTCCAGTGCTATGATAGCAAGACAAACTGGATAACAACGAGCCAAAATCAATGTTTTATATCTTAAGTATTTCTAAATTGGAGTTGAGATGAGGATCGTCATAACATGCCTTGAAAAACAAATTCATGATATTTGATGGATAGCCACAAACACAAATATGGAGCATTTTCAACATACAAATTATAGAATGACATTTACCAAAGGCTTGACAAATACTGAATATCTATAGACAGTTTTCCAAAATCAATTACTATGCGTGATTATCATTATGCTTGTAAGAGAATATTTCTTGTCTGCAAGCCAAACTTTATGAGCGTTTTTACATACATGTAAGGGAAGAACTTAATGCTTGTAAAAATATTTTGGAAAGCCACAAGCCACAGTATTGGGTTACAGTCCATTATTCCGAAGGTTCGTTTATTCCGAAGGTTCGTTATTCCGACGGTTCGTTATTCCGAAGGTTCGTAAGTCCGAAAATGATATAAGGTTCATTAGTTCGTTAGTTATTTTCGGACTAAGGAACCTTCATTTTCGGACTAACGAACCTTCGGAATAACGCCACAAATGTTCAGATTAACGAACCTTTTTTCATTTTCGGGCTAACGAACATCTAGGTATACGCAATTTGCGTGTTTCGGAATATCAACGAACCTTCGGAATAACGAACATCACCCCAATTATTGACCAGCATGCCGAAATGATAGGTCTACTGCTTTCATTGTGCTAAAAGCTGTAAATTTCAAATGAAATACTCTTGGATATAGTCTGGTGTTTGCAAGTGGATAAAACTGATTGAAACAAGAGAATCAAACAACAGATGAAACAGATGATGAACATCTTTTCTGTCGTATAAACATATAAAAGATAATCAATTCTCTTTTATCAGTTAATATAATCTTGATCTCTGAACTATTTTCGATTTTCAAAGGATTTTTTTTTTCTTTTTTGGTCAAAGGCAATAAACTTAGATAACAATGATATTCACTGGGGATTATTTGCGTTTCTTTTTAATTTGTTTGTTTGTTTTGTCTGTCCAAGTGTGTGTGAGACAATGAATGTAGCTAGCTTACAATATCACGAAAAGTGTATCCATACAGGGAGGCACCTAGGAATTGAAGGGCACAACCGGAACATATTCTTTGTTTACGAACTTCGTGGATATCATTCTGAAAATAATGACATGATTTTAACTACTTGACGAATTGGAGGCGGCCAGTGGAGCGTCATGGCAATCGCAAACATTTTCCTATCTTATATTTATCTGGATAATATCAAACTGAATAAACCATTAGATTGCGAAATGAAAGTGAAATTCACATCCATTTCCTTCGAAAACAATAACAATGGGTCGATAATGTACATCATTTGAAAGAATGAGTCAGGGCGCCTCTGGACTGGTCCTGGGGAGCCCCAACCATACTTTTTTGCTGGGGCGCCCCCGATTTGGAGCATCCAAACTTTGAGACACCCCAAGAAGGGCCTCAGGACCGCTCCTGGGAATAATGAATAACAATATAACAAAATCAATAATTTTATGAAGAATTAAAGCATATAGAAATATAGCAAGAATATGAATTAGTTAACAACAATTTAACTACATACCAGGCAGCCCAAATCTCAATTTTTAGACATCTCATTTGTTTGCTTGGAGTTTGCGAATTATGTTCATGAGGGCTTCGGTGACTTGTTAAACAAAATGACAAAAGATTGGAATTCACCCAAACAAGAGAAAGGAAAATAAATATTTAAAATAACAGGAAATGATTGTGCAGTTTTGTGCAGGGGCGTAGCTACGGGGGGCCTTGGGGGCACGCGCCCAATAAATTTGGTGTGCCCCCCAGGTGCCCCCCCCCAAAAAAAAATCAAAAGGTAGGAAAAGAAAAAAAAGGAAAAATAAAGCCCAAGTATCTCGCTATCAGCAGGCCAAAAAAAAAAAAGATAACGCAATACCGAAATGGGCCAGAAAAGGTAAAAAAATGTAGACTTTTGTAAGTTCAGGTTTCAAATTCATATTTAGAAGTAGATTGGTTTGAGACAAGTTCAACTTCAAGTTCAGGTCTTATTTCCAATATAACACAAGATATGAAAATAGTTTTTTATTTTAAAATAGAAATATCTTGAACATAGGCCTACATCATTTCTTTCTCTCTCTCTTTTTAAAACATCAAAACAGAATAAATGTCTGCTGGACACGGTGTATTAAAATAAAACAGACAGCATGGACCAGCGAGATATATCCTATTTGGTGGTGACCTATATACCATTATAAAAAAAAAGGTCTAAACTGTATTTTGACGACAAAGTGGTTATTTTGGCTCGCTCGCTCGCAAAATAGATAATATTATATGTGTGTGTGTGGGTTTGTGTATGTGCCAAAAGGTAGGAAAAGAAAAAAACAAATTGAAAAATAAAGCCCAAGTTTCTCACTATCATCTGGCAAAAAAAAAAAAGGTAAAGCAATACCAAAATGGGCCAAAGAGGCAAAAAAAAAAAAAATGTAGACATTTCGCACCCTTAAGGGTGGAGAGTTGTACCCTTTAGGGAAGGTGCAAATTTGCACCCTTTTTAATGCAAAAATTTCCGGGTGCAAACAAGTACAAAAGGGTGCATCTTTGCACATCATGTAGAGTTGCATTAAGGGTGCATCTTTGCACATCATGTAGGGTTGCATTAAGGTGCAAAATTGAACCTTTCATTCTTAGTGTGCAGGTTAGCAGTATATTCAAATCCCAACCTTAAATTAACGTCCTAGGGCAAGACATCAATCTAATTTGCAGCTCTCGACCCAGGTGTAGTAAATAGGTACCTGCATAGAATTCATTTCTTGAGATTTCAGTGCCTTCATTTTGGTTGAGGCTGGGACCTGCATGGTAGTAAGCCAAAGCTCTCTGTAACCAGGTAACCGCGTCGGGACATAGGCACAGGTGACGCCAAACCAAATAATAATAGTAATAATAATAATAGTAATAATAAGAACAATAATAATCGGACATATCATTGTTTTTATCAATGTTACTATAATTATCATTATCTTTATTATTGTTACTTTCTTCTCCTTTTTCATTGTCATCTTCTTTTCTCCTCCTCCTCCTCCTCCTCCTCCTCCTCCTCCTCCTTCTTCTTCTTCTTCTTCTTCTTCTTCTTCTTCTTCTTCTTCTTCTTCTTCTTCTTCTTCTTCTTCTTCTTCTTCTTCTTCTTCTTCTTCTTCTTCTTCTTCTTCTTCTTCTTCTTCTTCTTCTTCTTCTTCTTCTTCTTCTAATTCTTGCGCGCTGTAAAAGGCTGCCGGGCTAAAGCTAGGGTAATAATATCCAAGTCTTTTGGAAGCGCATATAGAGACGTTATATCATAATGTGATAGGCGCTATACAAGAACTGTATTATTATCATCATCGTCATTATTATTATCATTATTATCATTATTATTATCATTATTATTATTATCATTATTATCATTATTATTATTATTATTTACTATTATTATTATTATCATTATTATCATTATTATTATTATTATTATTATTATCATTATTATTATTATCATCATTATTATTATTATTACTATTATTATTATTATTATTATTATCATCATTATTATTTTTCGTCATTATCATTATTATCATTACTTGTATTGTAATTATCATTATCATCACATTTTCATAACTGTTATCATCATCAAGGATTTTATGATTATGATTAAGATAATAATAATAATAATCTAGCGCAGCTACTATATGCATATACTCTACTACGCTCTACAAAGTTAATATTATTACCCCGGCTAGAGGAGCTGCCATGCAAGGCGCTAACAGATGATGATTTATTTTTAAACAACGACACATGCATACATTTGTATAAATATGCATATAGCACATCATTTTTTTTTTTTTTTATATACGATAAAACAGCAATGTAGATAAAATGCCTTGCTCAAGGGCATAAGTGCCGTGCCGGGGATCGAAACCCCGACTTTCGCGTGTCCAGTCAAGCGCCTTAAACCACTCGACTAAGGCACCTCTACTGATGATGATGATGATGATGACGATTATTACCATCATCGTTGTCCTTAGGGATAGATGTCCATGGATGATCCAAGATTTTCGTAAAGGGGGTTGGGGTTAGGCCAAGGAAATGTCCGAAAGGAAGAGGGTTACATTTTAGGTGCCCTTTTAGTCTAAAATCTCTGTCGAGGAAACAAAAGGAACATTCATATTTCAGGTGTCTTTGTGTTCCACTATTTCTTTCGCTTCTCTCTCACTCACTCTTTCTCTCTCCCTTTCTTTAGCTCTCATGAGAGACTTACAGAAACATGTTTTGCACACAAGGGTTCTGACCAACTCTATTTCAGTTGGACACAGAATGATTCTCAGAATTTTTGTTACACGCTTGCCCAACAAAGCAACCGGATCCATGGTGTGCGTGTGCCCAGCACGGGTGCCCAGCAGTTGGCCGAATCGATATCAATGGTTCGTTGGGAAGACTCTGAAAAAAAAAAAAGAAGAAAGAACTGATCTCGGAGCGCCATCTACGACCGTTAATATATATATGCTTTGCAAATAATCCTCAGGTTTTTGTCAAATTTTACCTGAAAGAAAATCTATAGATCCATACGGATGCTTAAAGACATCTCTGTTAATATCACTCATGATACATTCAGTAATTTGGACAACTATATTAGTCGACTAGAATTATTTAAGGCTTGGAATTCTCTCATCTCCTCTTCATGGGAAAATGTAAGTTGTAAATTGATTTTATTTTATCGTGGCATTGCATTTCAACGTTTTTCTTGCGTACTTCGCTCGGTTCTCAGATGTATTTCTTCCAAGAAGCACATATATCTTTGTCTGCATGCATCTTCGTCTTTATGTCTACTAAGCAAAATGTTGAGGGTGTGGGAAGAATGTTTACAGGAAAACTAGATTCTACCAAAACAGAGTTCTGGTGGAATCTAGAATAATTTAATTTATAATAATTTATTTCAATTATTTACTAATATGTTTACTCATGAAGGAAAAAAATATTATGTACATATCTTAATTTCGTGATGATTATATCTATGCAAGTGTCATATTTTTTTGGGGAAATGAATAAATATGAATTTGAATTTGAGTTGCGAGTATTACGAATAAGCGTAGTATAACAATTGTCTGGGTATATACCCGGCAAAATATTGCTCGCCAGTAGATGAGAAGACTATATTGTTTTGCAGGCAAGCATAGTGGAATTTTGACCGGTGTTTTGAATAAGGGTATGATGCATGTTTTGATAAGGTGAGGCGTATGAGAAGAGTCATTCTAGAATTCCACCGCACAAGACAAGTGCTAGCACGTCTTTTAATTCTTAAAGAAGGAATTGATAATCATGATTATAAATCCACTTTCAACCCGAACCATAATCATATATATCTGACGGATAAAAAAAATAACTTGAGTCGATGTAGTAGGCTTTTGACACACAAAATAAACACGGGAATACTTTAGACTTCCCTATGTTGAAAATGGATAAAGCGTGAAAATTGACGAATCGTTCTATATTTTATTTTACCCCTGGACAAATGCAGCAGAGTAGTACAGGCATTTTTTTAAAGCTTTGAAAATGACACATGAAGGTACTTGAAGACTGTGCGTTTTTTTCGTTCTCCTTCCCTTAATTTTTTATATAGGCCTAATAGACGTTTGTGTAAATTATAACATGAAAATGTGGTTATCATCATCACCATCATCATCACCATCATCATTATCATTATTATCATCATTGTTATTATCATTATCATTATCATTGTTCTCATTTTCATGTAATTGCTATTATTATCAATTTTTATCATTGTTCTCATTAATGTTGATAGTAGCAGTACAGTAGTCGCAGCCGTAGTCGCAGCCGCAGTCGCAGTCGTCGTAGCAGTCGCAGTCGCAGTCGCAGTCGCAGTCGCAGTCGCAGTCGCAGCCGTAGTCGTCATAGTAGCAGTTGTCGTAGCAGTCGCAGTCGCAGTCGCAGTAGTAGTAGTAGCCGTAGTCGTCGTAGTCGCAGTCGCAGTCGCAGTCGCAGTAGTAGTAGTAGCCGTAGTCGTCGTAGTCGCAGTCGCAGTCGCAGTCGCAGTCGCAGTCGTAGTCGTAGTCGTAGTAGTAGTAGCCGTAGTCGTCGTAGTCGCAGTCGCAGTAGTAGTCGTAGTCGTAGTAGTAGTAGTCGTAATCGTAGTAGTAGTAGTAGTAGTAGTAGTAGTAGTAGTAGTAGTAGTGTTATTATTATTATTCTTATTTTGTCTTTTTTGTTGTTTGTTGTTGTCATTATTATCATCATCATAATTGTAAATGTCAGTATTTATCCGGGATTTTACCACCCAGGACCGTAGTGGAACTGGAATTCGGGTGGAGCATTGCGACGTAACTGGCAGGCTCTGTGCTCAACTCTAATAACTAAAAACCGACCGGCCTTATATCGAGCGGGCAACGAGAAAACTCCCCTAAATCGCCATGGCCAGGCCTGCCTGCCCGCCCCTGGTGCTCCTGCCCTCCTCCTTTTTTTTAGAAGCCTTCCTCCTCCCCATTGATTCTACTTCTTCTTTTGTTATTTTTCTTGGCAATCAGTCATTATTTGACTATTTTCAAATAGTCAAATGCGATAATTTACAGATTAGCTTCAGTCCAGGTTGGCGACTAGTACGTGTGTGACCCAAATTCCTGAAAAAAAATAATAGTTGGTGAAAAACTAATATTCTAGTAGTCAGTCGTTGTGTCGTAGCAGAAATCTCCCATTTTGAATTATTTGAATACCAGTTTTACCTCCAACAGATCTATTATTTCAAATGAGAGTATATATTTTTCTTTCAGAGGTCAAAATTTTGTTGGTCGCATGACTGTGTGACCTCGCACGAAAAGGGGTCTTACCTTGTTGGTATTCATAGCTGCTTTTCTCGTAACTCCCTCAGAGGGTCAGTTCACATTTTTCATTGCAGCTATACAGTGCGTCCCAGAAAAAAAAACAGAACCCTAAAACAAAGGCTTATTGTGCGGAAGCAATGGGGCGTATGATGGGAAAAAACATGTGCAAAATAAACTTTAACTTATGCTCTTTCACATGATACATTAAGCAAACTTATTTATCTGTGTATCTCTGAGTACCATGACTTTGAAAATTTAATGTCAAAAACCATTTGCTCCACTTGTTGACTTTGACACTGAACACATCATGAAAAGAAAGAGATGGACACATCTTAGTCTTAGAATAAACAGAAACCTAAAACAATACCTAACTGTACCAAATCACTGGGGTGTATAATTAAAAAAAAAAAATTCAAAATATATTTTGACAAATATTCTTTACGTTTGGTAAAGTAGGGGTGTGTCATTCGCCAATGCATTTGCCTGATTGATTCATCACCCAAGCACTCCCCCTTTTAAAGGCCCCGTCACATATTAGCGAATAGAGCTAACGAATGCCTAACGAACAGCTATTTCTGTAAAGTCCAGATACGCTCAAATACCCTCAAATTAGCTAATATGTGACGGGACCTTTGGAACTCTATTGTGGCCAAGAATTTGAGCGTATCTGGTTCAAATACGCTCAAATACCCTCAAATTAGCTAATATGTGACGGGACCTTTGGAACTCTATTGTGGCCAAGAATTTGAGCGTATCTGGACTTTAAAATAGCTGTTCGCTAGGCATTCGTTGGCTCGATTCGCTAATATGTGACGGGGCCTAAAGACAGATGAGGACAATGGACATTTATTTCAATAGACCTGTTCACTAACATTATTCAGTTAGTTGTCGCTATGTCAGACAAGCCTCATCCAAGTTTCTTTGCTGTCAAGAGCAACCTCACCTTAGTTTGTTCAAAAGGTATGCATAACATTTGAAGAAAAAATATCTTGAGTATTATATAACTGCATGACACAACCCTCTCTTTCCCCCATACTCTTCTTTCTTCTTCCTCCTCGTTTACTTCTTTTACTCCTCTTTCCCCCCTTTTTTTATCACTTGAAAAAGTCATAGGGGAGGTCGCCCCCCCCCCCCGTAGCAACGCCCCTGGTTACACTTATATGAAATAGTGAAATTGGCCTAACTGAAGTAAATCAAGAAAGAAAAGTTTGTGATCGTAATTTGTAATTATTGGCAAATACAGTTCAAGATGTTCAAATATATTTAGGACTGGGTAGCGTGTTTAAAATGTTTGATTTAGAAAGCTATTCTCATTGTATTTAGTGAGCTTGGAGAAAATGTGGTAGGGAATAGTGGTAGGGAAAAAGGGCAATGTGTTATTTTTCTGATACTTCCTGCCTAATATCTCCTGATTATTTCCTGATTTTTTTTCCCTAATTCTTCTCTACCCTGTAAAATTCATATTTTTCGAGGTACAGAGATAAAGGGTACATAGGGACTAGAGTGTGCACACATAGCCTTGAATGAGAAATCAAACACAAGATTGGCATTCAATGTAACATTGAGTTCCGGTCCAGTGAATGCTTTGTAAAGGAAACTGAAAAGCAATAGGAAAGGTTAAAGTAAATAGCACATACAACTAGTGTATACCCAGAGGCTTTGAAATCGTTTTAAAAAATCAAGATTTTCATTATTTCTCAACTCTTTCAATACATAAGTAGCACGTGCATAAAGAAAATTGCAAATGAACATACTTTCCAGACATTTAATAGCACACATCTATACCTGTATTACCAGTTTCATTGATGTTCTTGACACTTCACGTTTTCTATGTAAATTCATCAAATCACATTTAAAAGCAATTATTCTCTCAGTTTTTCAGTTTAATCTAAACCAAGTTTAGAAATCATCAAAATGATAAGATGTCCGCTTTCTCTTGCTAACAAGCACATGCTGCACTGCATGCACGCAGAAAATTGGTCTGTATATGGGACTACAAACACTCGAGCTGTATCCAGTCATTGATTTCGAATTTGGGGGCATCTGAAGAGCAATCATAGTCAAGGGATGTTTCTGATAATTATTCTTCAAAAAAAAATGACATAGAAATAAAAGAAACTCACAAAATTATTTTTAGCTTCCCAGAACTGAAGCTTCTCTTTAAACTTCCTGAAGAGTAATTTTTGAGCGTGTCCACCGCATATAATGATGTAAATAGACGCCCAGTGAGAAGAGGGAACAATGTAATGTAAATATTTATTGGGTGTGCCTGTGTTGTTCTGATATTTTAGTCTGCACTTTGAGTATTGTGATGTTTGTTTTATTCAGAGAATAAAAACCCATTACAAACTCTTTCTTGACCCCAACCTTTTTATTTTCATGAGGGGGGGGGGGGAATATTGAGGTATGAAAATTTGATGCCCATTCGGGCAGAATGGGGGCTCCCTGCCCTGAAAAAATCTATTTGGTATATTTTACTACACTTCACCTCCAAAACAAATTACATGATATCATAATTATTAAATCAAATCAAATTTATTGAAATAAACTTTACTATTATGTATTTTCAGCAATGTTGGAAAATACACATTATTATTACAAAGGAATCGTTGAAATGAACAAACAAAACAAGAAGAATGTGCTCGGAGTTTTAGTTGTCTCACCCCCCCCCCCCCCCCCCCCGTGTACCAACCTTGGTTCATGACAAAATCTGTGGTAATTTAAATATTGTATACTGTCCAGTTACCCTGGTTGTGTTATTGGTACCGTGGTACTTTCTTCCTTTTCTTTTTTACTATAGAGATACGTTTATCCAAAAGGAACATTGTAAAAATGATATAATAATACTGATGTATTGGTGTGCGTGAGTAGGGGGGGGGGGGTTGACGGCAGAGAATTCTTATGTAAAGCGACAACCCCAAAATCTGATAACCTGTTTTGGCCGTTGGATTCTTAGTCATGAAAGTAGGAGAATTTAGCAGCGAGACGCTCTACTTACCTTTTCCTCTTTTTTTTTTCTCGTCAGATATTTTTGTGAACATTGTGCCCCTCCATTACAAAATCTTGGATCCGTCAGCGATATGGAAATTACTCATAAAAAAGATAAAGATCCTCTTTACTTGTTGTTGCACGTCCCCGATAATGATATCTGTGGGCACATAATCGATGATATGTTTGCCTGTAGTTATCATATCATCTCGAGAGTTTGATGAAATAATATCTGCCCATCTGCCCATCAAGAGTTGATAATAAGTTGTATATTATGTAGAAAATCTCATACAAGATTTTCTACATAATAATGCACCAATAGCAATAACATGCAACTCCTGTTGCATTTCCTTGTTAACAAATTACTCTCATATGAGAGAAAGTAATTTTGTTAGTTTCGCTAAAATGCGTTAATGAAACACATTCTGATAACAAGGAAATGCAACAGGAGTTACTTATATCTTTGCTAGCAAACCATAAGGTTTAATCTTCCCAAAAATGCACGTACAATGACTTTTCAGCCATTTTCATCTCGTAATGAGAAGAATACCCCCGTGTTCTCACTCTGTATTGACTTCGTGTACGCATGGTCGTTCGAAATTTCACGTAAAAAGGTTTGTTTTTTTCTTTTAGCATGTTCGCGATTTTAAAAAGAAAAAGTTGTTTTCATGAGCTTGTACTCGAAATCGAAAAAAGGGTGGTTATGAGCTTGTACTCGAAATTGAAAAAAAAGTAGTTTTTTTCTGGTCCTTGTTTCAATTTTCTGTTTTTGACTCATGCAGACGTGAACTGAATTTGAACTGTTGAAAGGGGAGGTTTAGTGAAAGCGTACTTGGAATGCGAAAAATAGGGGTGTTTTTTAAAGGCTAATTTGTACACGCTTTGTGGCAAATGGGGGTAAAATGGCTGAATATGTGCTCGAAACACCGCAAAATAGGGGTCAAATTCTGGGTTGCCGAACGATCATGTATACCTATGAATATAGAGTGACAACACAGGGAAGAATACTTGAAGGACGTAGGTTTGATAATCATCAGGCCCCCGTTGCATAAAACTTACCATTAATGGTAACTCTGCGAACAATGGTAACTACCATGGTAACATTGCTCAACAGCAAATCAAATTCAAGGTTTCCATGGAAGTTGCCAGTGATGGCAAAGTTACAATTGTAAGTTTTATGCAACGGGGCGCTGATCATGACCATTTACCGCTTTTTGTATGTGTGGAACTAGAAATAAATAATGATTCAAGTCTTATTCTGTGGTTTGAAAGGCATATATATTATAAATACATATTTAATGTCCGACGCAAACGAGGCGTCAGTTAGAATGCGCCACTCTCACATGACTCTTGAAAGACCGTAAAAGTTGCTGATGCAAAGAGATTCTTATGCAGCGGGCATAATGCGTTTTGATGCCCAGTGACGCTTTTACACGAGGCCCCATTTCAACAAAAGGGCAATTACCTGCACTTACCAAGCCTGAGAAGAAAATTAGTGCTTGCAGTAGTGATTCAAGACAATGGTTTTACTGTTCATTCGACGTTTCCCTTTTATACGAGATTCTCAACAAGTTGTGTCAGCGAGCGTGCCAGTCGTTAAGGCAGTCCAATATGTCAGGAAAATGACACCTCGTGTGCAACCGGGAAAATGCCACTGAATTGCATACGATGTGTCATTTACCTGCGCTAATCAAGCCTGTGAAGAAATAAGCGCATGCATCGATAATTCAAGACAATTATTTAATTTCCAATGTATATTTCCTTTTTGTTCGAGGTTACTATCACAAGGTGCGTCAAGACACCACTAATCACTAACGCAGCCTTGCGTCGGCCAAATGACACTTCTTTTGCAATGAGCAAGCAGTAGGATTGATTCTGGGTTTTTTTTTTTTTTTTTAAACACTGATGGAGATATGATTTTTTTAATATTTTTTTCAGAACTTGTTTTGGATTTTTACTCTTTGTATCATATGCAAACTCAGATCTCTGACTGACTCAAGATGACGCAAGCCTGCATGAAGCGAACCATTTCAATACTCACGGTTATGTTGGGGGTTAGCTGTATTATCTTCTCAACGTTGTACCCTTCGAAGACGAGTTACCAATACATCCCTGGCTCTTCTCTGAGTTCAAGAAAACCGGTTAGATTGTTTAAGGTAATTCAAGGTAATGGGGTCTATGAAGGGACTTTGTGTATCCGTCAACAGTGGTGCATCTAACTGAAGTAAATCAAGAAAGAAAAGTTTGTGATCGTAATTTGTAATTATTGGCAAATACAGTTCAAGATGTTCAAATATATTTAGGACTGGGTTGCGTGTTTAAAATGTTTGATATAAAAAGCTATTCTCATTGTATTTAGTGAGCTTGGAGAAAATGTGGTAGGGAATAGTGGTAGGGAAAAAAGGGCAATGTGTTATTTTTCTGATACTTCCTGCCTAATATCTCCTGATTATTTCCTGATTTTTTTTTCCTAATTGTTCTCTACCCTGTAAAATTCATATTTTTCGAGGTACAGAGATAACGGGTACATAGGGACTAGAGTGTGCACACATAGCCTTGAATGAGAAATCAAACACAAGATTGGCATTCAATGTAATATTGAGTTCCGGTCCAGTGAATGCCTTGTAAAGGAAACTGAAAAGCAATAGGAAAGGTTAAAGTAAATAGCACATACAACTAGTGTATACCCAGAGGCTTTGAAATTATTTTTAAAAAATCAAGATTTTCATTATTTCTCAACTTTTTCAATACATAAGTAGCACGTGCATAAAGAAAATTGCAAATGAACATACTTTCCAGACATTTAATAGCACACATCTATACCTGTATTACCAGTTTCATTGATGTTCTTGACACTTCACGTTTTCTATGTAAATTCATCAAATCACATTTAAAAGCAATTATTCTCTCAGTTTTTCAGTTTAATCTAATGCAACTCAGATCTCTGACTGACTCAAGATGACGCAAGCCTGCATGAAGCGAACCATTTCAATACTCACGGTTATGTTGGGGGTTAGCTGTATTATCTTCTCAACGTTGTACCCTTCGAAGACGAGTTACCAATACATCCCTGGCTCTTCTCTGAGTTCAAGAAAACCGGTTAGATTGTTTAAGGTAATTCAAGGTAATGGGGTCTATGAAGGGACTTTTTGTATCCGTCAACAGTGGTGCATCTACGGGGCACGCCACCCTACCCACCCCCCCCCCCCCCCCCCCGGCCCACCTTGTGAAAAAAAAAAGAGATAAGAAAAAAGAGAAATTCCAGATGTATACAAGAAAAACTGGCCTCTTTTTACGAAAAAATATAAAGCATGGAATTTTCGTGAAGGGATCCCGCTCTTCTCTCTCTCTCTCTCTCTCTCTCTCTCTCTCTCTCTCTCTGTTGTTATGCTATCATGATTATTTTCATGAAATCAATTTATCTTCTTGAGAGCCATGTCCAACAAATATTTCTATCAAATTTATATCTTAATTTATGCTGTCATGGAAAACGTGAAATTGAGACCTGTTTAATTTCCAATACTTTGTGATTCTTCTCTTTGGCATCTGATTTCTCATTCATTTTCAGTCCAACCGTTTATTCCTACTCCCTTCTTTGAAACCTTCTCATGTCCATCATTCAAGATTGTACACGATCTGCCGCTCCATCAGTAAATATAGCATTAAAGTTTAACAGATATTTTAAAAACATCTTTGTTAGCTTTTGTTATCTGATCAGTAACGTTCATTGAACAGGCTGAATGACGATTCTACAGTGTGTAATCAGAAAGCAGTTTATTTCAAGGTACAGAGTCTAAGCTTGATTTCAAATGATTCTTTTTAAAAACTATCATCCATTAACAAAATTGCATGAAGGAGTTCACTGATTACTAATGCTGCGTGAGTAACCTTTGTATATTATATATTATATATATATATATATATATATATATATAGTAAAGAAAAGGATATATCTAGTAAAGTAAAGAAAAGGAGTTCACAACATCATACAGGATACACGCAAAACGAGCAGGATTTTTACTTCACAAGCGCTTTCGTTTTATTCTCTTCAGGTGAAGTGAGCCTTTGACATTTTAACATGACGATATACAAGTTCATGTATGACAGAATCAATAACATACAATTTAAAAGAGATAAGATTAATTAGACTGTCTTGTGTTTTATGACAGGATTAGTCCCTAGCTTAAGTAGGAAGTCTTTTGTGTTTAGTCCCCTGAGATTGTTGATCTGTAGAACTTAACATAACACGAGGAGGTGTTCTAAGATTTTTAATGTCAAGTAATAATGTTGTTTCCTGTCATCGTGGGAATGGTAAACAAGGGTGATATTTTGTACAGGAAAAGTACTCATAACAATAAATTGCTATAAAAGGACATTTTTCATAGTTCAGAATGGGATGGATAAGTAGATAAGGGGAAGGAAGAAAGAGAAGTAATGGATGAGAAAGGGACAGAGAGGGGGAAGAGAGAGAGAGAGAGAGATGAGTTTTAAGTGTACTTGGAGAAGATTTACATAGTATTATGTTTGTAATTTAAATGTCACCATCATTTTCGTTTATTTAATTTTGGGAGATAAGAAGAAAAAGAAAAAAGTTAAAGAAGAACAAATTAGTAATGCTATAATATTTCAAAAGTTCCCCTGGAGGCTGGCAGCAGAGGTCAAGCAGACGAGGAGGACGTCGTCATTTTCAAGGAGGCAGAAACCCATACCAACCCCGTTAAATTCGTTTAACATCCATCTTAGCAACTCATTTCATATTTTGGACACTGAGCATGTTTATGATACTAGAGACCAAAAGCTAACTAAAGAAAAGGAATTTAAACAACCGGAAACTAATACTATTACACCGGTGGATATTACTAAGAAAGAACTAAATTTAAAAGTGGAGCCAAAAGTAATAAATATATCAAATGTTGAACTAAGTAGTGAAGAAATAGAACTTTTGATGAAAGGACCCAAATTTGCTCCTACTCCAACCCAAAATATTAATGACTTAAAACAAGATATGCATAGTTTCTGTCGAAAACTTAGACTAAAGGAGTATTTCCACGACGACAGTAAGGGAAATAATGATAATGTAAATGAAAATGATGACGATGATGATACTGCTGTTATTGTTTCAAATGAAATTGAGAGTATAGCAAAATATAAAAGTAAATTTGTTCCCCCACCAAATAGAAATCGTACGTTAGATAATTATATCGATTTTTTGAAGAAATCAGTAGATGTTCAGAGTAATTCAGAATCCAGAAAAAGGTGAAATATTTCTAAGAAGGAGAGGAAAAGCATCCAAACTTTGAGAAATAAGCCTGGCATCATTCTAAAGCAGGCTGACAAGGGGGGGGGGGGGCGCATTTGTTATCATGGACGAAGATTTTTATATCACCAAAATGAAAGAACAACTTCTAGATGAATCAACCTACTTGAAATTACAAGAGAATACAGATACAAAAATTATGAGCAAATTAAAGAAACTAGTTGATAAATATAAAAATTGCTTGACCAAAGATGAAGTTGACTTTTTGATCAATTTTGAATTTAGGAGTAGTAACCTCTATGGTTTACCCAAGATCCATCAAAGCAAAGAAATACAAGAAGAAATAACAAATAAACAATCCACCTTATATTCATTGTAAAACACCTAGCAATCTTAAGATGAGACCTATTATAGCTGGTCCAGTATGCCCGACACACAGACTAAGCAATTTTATTGATATTATATTGAAACCCATTACGAAATATATCCCAAGCTTTGTTAGGGATGATTTGGACTTTTTGAACCATTTACCTAAATCAGTTGAGAGTGACTCTATCCTTGTCACTTATGGACGTGAACAGTTTATATACCAATATTCCTCATGACGCTGGAATAGAAGGTATATTTTTTTGGCTTGAAAAACATCACTATATTACTGATTCACGTTTTACCAAAGACTTCATAATTGATGCTGTAAGATTTATACTAACAAATAATTCTTTCTGCTTTAACCATGAATTTTATTTACAAATTAGAGGAACAGCTATGGGAACAAAAATGGCTCCACACTATTCATGGGCTATCTAGAAATGAAATTATATAGTAAAATAGAACGTAACTTTACTAGCAGTATTAAAACATATGTTAAGGAAAACTGGCTAAGATATCTGGATGATTGTTTCATTATCTGGAAAGCAGATTTTGGAGATATAACTCCATTCAACAATATTCTCCAACAACTTCACCCGAGTATCACATTTAAGTTTGAAAGTAGTAATGAAAAAATGAGCTTTTTGGACATATCGGTTATAAAGGAAATGAACAAAATAAAAACAGATATATTCTATAAAGTTACAGACACACACCAGTACCTTCATTTTAAGTCCAGTCACCCAAGACATTGTAAAACAAATGTCCCTTATAATTTAGCCAGACGTATTTGCACAATAGTGTCAGATGTTGATGTTCGTAAGAAACGTTTGTCGGAACTAAAACTCATGCTAAAGGCAAGGGAATATCCCGAGGCAATTATCCAGAATGGTATTGAAAAAGCTGCAAAACTTTCTATTGAAGAACTTCGATCGTGTAAACTAAAAATGAATGATGTTGAATCTATAGCTTTTGTCCATACCCATAACCCTAATAACCCCAATGTCTGTAAATTGCTAAAAGAATCAATAACCACCTTATCTAATGACAAAGATTTAAGTTCAGTTTTTAAAGATACACGATTGATATTTAGTAAACGACAAAGCCCAAATTTGAAGCGACTACTGACAAAAGCCGCCCCGAAATCACAACTTAATGTAGAAAACGGGGTTAGAAAATGCCACGATAAAAGATGCAAAGCTTGTCCGTACATAAAGGAAAGCAATCATATTTTCTTCAAAACGCAGAATAAACCATTTGAAATATCCTTTCCCTTTTCATGTACAACAAAAAATCTTATCTATTGTATCATTTGCCATGGTTGTGGGGAACAATATATAGGAGAAACAGGCGATACACTTCGACACAGACTCACGGTACATAGGCAACAAATAAGACAAAAACAATATCGCCAAATTAAAGTGAGCTCTCACATCGAAACATGTGCAGGCTCTCAAGAACCAAACTTCGATATAATACCTATCTATAAAATGAAGGAAGATGACAAAATTAAAAGGGGTCTAAAAGAAAAATACTTCATCTCTAAATTCATGCCTTCCCTAAATGGGGCAGTGCAGCAACTTCCCAAATTAACAGACTCTTTATATTACAAAAAAGAACAATTCGTATTATTAATAATGCAGATTTCCGGGCACACACGAATAATCTTTTTCTGAATGATAAAACTTTGAAAATTAAAGACTTGTATATTTTTCAGCTTGGCCAGCTAATGTACAAGCTCAGCACTAAACAATTACCTGTGCCTCTTAATGATATGTTTGTAAAAAATGTTTCGATTCATAGTTACTTCACTCGCCAGGCGAGCTCCTTCCATCTACCACTAAATAGAACATCGTTTGCTCAAAAGACATTTGTTTTTACAGGTCCAAAACTCTGGAATTCTTTTCCAAATGATATTATACAATGTAATTCAATACAAATTTTCAAAAGGAGACTTAGAAGCTTTCTTCTGAATAGCTACTAGGTAATTGCATGTCTCAATCGAATATAATTTGCAGCGTGACTTTGTGTAACTTTGATGTTTGTGTACCTTGATTGTTTTTTTATGTATATATTTATCATTGTTTTGAGTCTTAAAATGATTTTTTAATTACTGAATCAGTTGATATTATTGTTGTTTTTTTCATAAAATAATAGTTCATGATAATTACTTTTAACAGGGGGGCCTACACCCTACAAGCTCTGCTTTTTAGTAGGCCCTCCTTCCCTTTCAATTTTTTTTTTATCTAATTCATTGTATTGTGCAAGTTTATCTATATATATATGTTAATATGTGAAGTAAACTGTACCATCATTGTAAATATGGAAAATTGAAAGAGGAAAATAAATGAATTGAATTGAATTGAATTGAATTGAAATGCTCTTTAAATTATATAAATTGTAACACAACATCTTACCCCGTACTACCTCACTCCCTGATTACAACATTATGGTTATCGTTATCATTATTATTATTATTATTATTGTATATATATATAATAATTCTTTTCTTCTTCTTCCTTTTGAATTATACTTTCATTTTGTCTGATCGAAAGTTGAGTTTTATTTATACAATGTTCGACTATACCTTAAATCGATGTCTCATTGATAACTTTTGAAATATTATAGCATTACTAATTTGTTCTTCTTTAACTTTTTTCTTTTTCTTCTTATCTCCCAAAATTAAATAAACGAAAATGATGGTGACATTTAAATTACAAACATAATACTATGTAAATCTTCTCTGAGTACACTTAAAACTCATCTCTCTCTCTCTCTCTCTCTGCCCCCTCTCTGCCCTTTCTCATCCATTACTTCTCTTTCTTCCTTCCCCTTATCTACTTATCCATCCCATTTCTTCTTTCAAGGTACTACATTATCTATCTGAACTATGAAAAATGTCCTTTTATAGCAATTGTTATGAGTACTTTTCCTGTACAAAATATCACCCTTGTTTACCATTCCCACGATGACAGGAAACAACATTGTTACTTGACATCATTAAAAATCTTAGAACACCTCCTCGTGTTGTGTTAAGTTCTACAGATCAACAATCTCAGGGGACTAAACACAAAAGACTTCCTACTTAAGCTAGGGACTAATCCTGTCATAAAACACAAGACAGTCTAATTAATCTTATCTCTTTTAAATTGTATGTTATTGATTCTGTCATACATGAACTTGTATATATATATCGTCATGTTAAAATGTCAAAGGCTCACTTCACCTGATGAGAATAAAACGAAAGCGCTTGTGAAGTAAAAATCCTGCTCGTTTTGCGTGTATCCTGTATGATGTTGTGAACTCCTTTTCTTTACTTTATATTTTGACACTGCATCTCGTCCGAACTTTGTTCATCTTACTATTTATATATATATATATATATATATATATATATATATATATATACCCATATACATATGAGTATATGCAATGTGTGCACAACCCATTAACAGCAGGTGATTATTCAAAACGTTTATTTTATTATATTTTGAGTATATTAGTTCTGATATTTTATCTGTTATTTTCCCTAAGTTCTTTACCGTTTATTTATGCTTGTCATTCCGTCTGTTTCTGTTTGTTTCGTTGTAGAACCCTTGATTAAGGCCTTTGAAGCCGAAAGCTCAGGATTATAAAAGTGGAATACAGCTACGTCCTTTGCTGTTTTGAGTCTTTCTTTATATATATATATATATATATATATATATATATATATATATGTGTGTGTGTGTGTGTGTGTGTGTGTGTGTGTGTGTGTATGTGTGCGTGTGCATTCCATAAACAAATGAGGACGTCCTCATGACAACACACCAACATAGTGAGCACTGTGCGGAAAACGAGGACCGTAACACGGGTCCTCGTTTCGAAACTGTTGGTACCGCTCCCAAAAGAAGTCTAGAACCACCTCGGTGATTTTCACCGGTGTCCTCGGGGTGACAGCCCGCGAGACCGAAGGCCCGCGAGACCGAAGGCCCGCGAGACCGAAGGCCCGCGAGGCCGAAGGCCCGCGAGACCGAAGGCCCACGAGGCCGAAGGCCCGCGAGACCGACTTTTTTTTTTTTTTTTTTTAAATCTTATTTTCCTTCATCAGGTGCCGCGGTCGAGTGGTTTAAGGCGCCTTGTTGCAGCGGCGTAACAGGTGCCTGTTATCAGAGGGGGAGGGGGGCAGAGCCAAATATTTCCCGGTAACTCCGTCTAGAATTAGTGGCGTAGCTGGGATTTCAGTTTAGGGGGGGGCGGTAGTGAGCACGGGAAGCGCGCTCCCAAGGGGGGTGCAGGGAGGGGGAAGTGTCCCCCGCGAGAAGCGCGGAAGCTCCGACGATCCTTTGAATCGTTCCTTGTCTGCTCCCGCTCATCTTGATACGTCCTCTGCCTGTTATCGGGGGGGGGGGGCAAATAATTCCCGGTAACTAAGTTTAGAATCAGTGGCGTTGCTAGGATTTCATTTTAGGGGGCGGTGGTGGGCATGCGAATCGTGCGAAACACTTACTGAGCGCGCGAAACGGGCTCTCTGGGGAGGGGGGGGGGGTGCAGAGAGGGGGCATTTATTTAGGAATCAAGATGTTAACATAATTGGAAGAGAACAGAGAGGGAGAGAGAGTAAGAGACAGAGAGGGGGAATCTCAAGAGGAACGATAGGAGAAATTGAAAGTA
Source organism: Echinometra lucunter (assembly GCA_029962745.1). NCBI lineage: Eukaryota > Metazoa > Echinodermata > Echinoidea > Camarodonta > Echinometridae > Echinometra > Echinometra lucunter. The sequence goes on along the minus strand of CM057159.1, from coordinate 8,255,970 downwards.
AAATGAGCTGTGAGAAAAGTATAGAGGAAAAGAACTTGGAAGAATATCCAATTTATTTGAGCGTGCTCTGTGTCTCTCAGTGCGTGGGATGAGTGTGTGCGTTTATATGCAAAATAGGGTTAGAATATTTCTTTTAAAAAAGAAAAGCTCGTAATTTGCAACAGCCCACTTCGGATGCGGCACCACTGTATTTTGGTTCATCAGTTCATTAAGAATTATGTTCTAATTGTTGTAACATTTTTTGGTTTCACCACGGTTGTGTAGATTTCTTCAGAGACTTTGGCATGATTTCGTTAGACGATGAAGTGAGAGACGGGATGGGGTGTCCGATTTCGTAGTATCATGAAAAGCATTTTTGCAAACTATTCCAAGTCTAATAAGTAGATACTCCGGCAGAAGCTGAAATTTTATCTCAGAAAATTGATACTAAAAAAGGAATCAATATTAATGAATAGCTGAATGAATGAATGAATGAATGATGAATAAATAAATGAACATCTATATTTATTAATTGATTAAACCCTCGTAGCAAAGGGGGCGGGGGCAGTCGCGCCCCCCCCCCCAAAACGCAAACAAAAAAAAACAAAAAAAGAAAAAGAAGGGGGAAAACGTAAGAAGAGCAAGAGCAGTCAAGGAACAATTCCATGAAAACATCGGAGCTTCTGTGCTTCGCGGGGAGGGGGAAAACTCCCCTTATAGGGAGCGCCTTTCGCGCGCTCAGTATTAAGTGTTTCGCAAGTGTTTCGCGTGCTCACTACCGCCCCTTAAAATGAAATCCTAGCAAAGCCACTGATTCTGGTCTAAGTTACCGGGACATTTTTGGCTCTGCCCCCACCCCCCCCCCCCGATAACAGGCAGAGGACGTCTTAAGATGAGCGGGAGCAGACAAGGAACGATTCAAAAAAACGTCGGAGCTTCCGCGCTTCTCGCGGGGGACACTCCCCCCTCCCTGCACCCCCCTTGGGAGCGCGCTTCCCGTGCTCACTACCGCCCCCCTAAACTGAAATCCTAGCTACGCCACTAATTCTAGACGGAGTTACCGGGAAATATTTGGCTCTGCCCCCCCCCCCCCCCCCCCTCCTGATAACAGGCTCCTGTTACGCCGCTGCAACAAGGCGCCTTAAACCACTCGACCGCGGCACCTGATGAATGAAAATAAGATTTAAAAAAAAAAAAAAGTCGGTCTCGCGGGCCTTCGGCCTCGCGGGCCTTCGGTCTCGCGGGCCTTCGGTCTCGCGGGCCTTCGGCCTCGCGGGCCTTCGGTCAAGTGGGCGGACCCCGTCCTGGGTAGTGCGATATTGCACGAATAACGTGTTTCAAGGCTCAGTGGACGAAACACGTTTCCATCGATTTCCACACACGGATTCGCAATGCTGCCATCTACAGTTGCATATACTCGTCCATTGCACTGAACTCTATGACTGGAATGGACTCGATCGCGCGCTGCACGCTGACTGAAGAGCATCGTTACCGTCTGCTTCTTGACAGCTACAAATTGTTGCTTTTGCGGTAAGTTTGAAATTATGCAAGATAGATTGTGAATGATATTGGTGTTGATTGTAAATTATGATATTTTTATTCTTAAATGATATATGTTATATGTTTATCCGTCTTTTTAAGAGAAAAGCATTGGGATTTAGATTACTTCTCCCATGTAATTGCGTAGTTTATGCCCCACTCGTATAGTTCTTTGTAAGTAAAGTCACCGTCTTAAACAATCCTACATTGCGCACTACGTAAAGTGGTCATGTCGTTTGCTGCATTTTAATGTTTGAAGCTTGTTTTTACAACTTAGCCTTGTAGTTGTACAAGCTGCATAATATTTGTCAGCACTTGGGAAATGGGAACCTTTTTTTTCAGTTTTGAAGTAGACATTTTACATGTTTTTAAATAAGGAAACCTGGGGCTGGACAAATAAACAAACTTCTTGTGATATTCCAACAAAATGGCAAGACTCCCGTTTTGTTCTTACGTGATACTGTTTCTCCTGGTTTGTAAATATGGTAGTTATCTCCTTTACTGATCTATTTATGTTTTTACTTTTAATCTAGACCAAATGGATCCATACAATCAAGACCTTCTGCCACATTGAGAACACCCGGGCTGAAGGAGATTCACTACAACCCGTGGCTACGTATTCTCCATTGAGCCTGTAAGAGTAGTAGGATTTATAAGGGTCTGCTTGAAGTGGAAATGCAGGCGAAATGGATTGCTACAGTCATGACAGTTCTGGGCCTTGTTTTCAAAGAAAGTAAGAATTTAATGGGTTAATTGGCAATGATTTCATTTTGGATTTACAAAAAAAAACATATTTCTTATTGAAAATACCTGCAACCCATTTCCCATTTCCCAATACAAGTTGTTGCTGAATTGGGTTTTTATAGATGTGTTCAATCAGATATGATTATTATGTCTGGGACTGACCTTTTACGTCACCATCCCAAAGACATGACTCAGATTCGAACTCGTGGGTCTGCAGAATCAGTTTGTAACTTCCACCATTAGCTGGATTACAGGCGCACACCACAATGCCTGAGAAGTCAGTTGATTGATTTATTTGTTTATAAGGGGAATCCCTATGGATAAAGACTTGTAGTGTACCAGTGGACCACATAATTAGATAGACAAACAACTCTGAATCTACAATGAAAAGCATGATGAGCACTGGAATGTGAGTACATCTTGTTCACATGATTGCAAAGTTCTCAGATTATAGGCCTACACAATAAAAGTAGTTCAATACTTAACCAATAATCACAATAAACGTGATCACTTCCCTTTAGTTTCACCTCACTTTTCTATTCCTTTTGTGGAATATGCTTTTTGTGGCATTAGTAACATTCATGTTTGTATTTTTTTTAAAAAGAAATCACTATTATGTTTAAGAGGTTCAAAACTATGTTAATCATTTTGCTGTTGTCAAATTCTTTATTTCCAGCAACAGCACATGCAGCCAATCCCTGCATGAAGATGTCTGAGATAGATCTGGTAGATGAGATGCTCAACTGTTGTTCAAGAAAAGGTATATAATGTAAAGATTATAAGTACTACAGGCAAGTCTGCCTTAGTCTATGGAGCCTGAAGAAAGATATTAGAAAGATATTAAACCTAGAAAAACTTTTATTTTTGAAGGGTGAAAACCAAGAGAGAATAACAAATGAATCTGAGTGGGTATGGTCCATTAACTTATGTGCATTCTTCACTTACATATACATGTATGTAAATTGGACTTTGGCAGTGTTGGCTCTACATTGTCATTTATATGAATTTATGAAAGTTTTTCCATTACAGAATATGTGAGATATGGGTTAGTAGAATGTTATTGATTAATCCATTGTGTTCAGTAATAAACAAGCCCTAAATTAATGTTGTCTTGGAATACTATTAAAGTAGGACATATTCTTATGTCACAATTTTCTGTAGGAATTTCATCTTGTCCCAATCTCTCTTTTTTTTTTTTTTTTTTTGCTTAGGAATCATTACAAAATGGAAACAAAATTAGAACAATCCTTTCTGAACCCTTTACTTTCTAGTTGGATCAGGAAGAGAATCCATGTGACAACTTGCCTGTTGCCCATTTGGCTTAATTCAGTGATTACAACATCTAATGGATGAGATGATTATTGTCACGAGTCATAATAAAGATGAATTGTGGAGTAACATTACCTGTACCCCTTATAGATCAAGGCATTCAGTGTAAAATTGAGTTGACGATTATCTAAATAGGAATTATTAAAACCATCAGTAATCAGGAAACAGTATGCTGTTGGTGCTTTGAGTATCATGGGAAAATCCACTATCACATGTCATATATATGGAGTGGTTTTTTTTTTTTTTTCAAATATCTCTTTATTCAGTTTTCTTTTCTTCTGATCTGAATAATTAGTCATACTAATTCAAATAATTTTGCTCATTTTGATTTCAGCCCTATGTGATTCAAATGATGGGCCCAGGCTGCTGTCAGAAATAGGTAAGTCAATAAATTCTTGCTAATTCCTGAATACATGAAGATGTATGGTGTAATTTATGAAGTTTTTAAAGACTGTTCTTACACCAAAAATCCTGTTTTTATGTGTGTGTGTTTTTCTTTTTTAATATTATGGATTATAGCAGATTTTCATATTTATTCATATCATGCAGACAAGCATGCATTTTAGATGTTTTCCTGTGGAATGCTGTATTCAGGCCTTGATTGTAGATTATAGAAATGAGTCAAGGTCAATAATGCATTGCAATCGTAATGGACATCTCACATTCTAATGCAAGATGAATTATCATTTTTTAAATTAATTTTGTAGGGCTTATCGGCTGTTAAAGTGAGTCAGATTTGATCCCCTACCAGGAGACTGGGTATACAGAACAACCTATGGATGTATGCTCAAGTGATACAGATGGTGAGTTCTTGTCAGTAATGTTAAACCAAAGATTACTATTTCTTTGAACTAGCAAATTTTATGAAAGAGACGGTGCATTTTTTTTTGTAAGGCAAAATTTGTTATATCATTCATCCAATGACAAAGAATAAATTAATCAAATTGAAGGATGCATGAGCCTATTCCAAGTATTAAGTTTACTCTTTGTGAAGAAGTGCCAACTAATGTTGGTGTCCCTTATTATAATTTCTGATTTATGTAAAGGAGGTTAGTGAAATATGCTGAGAGAGATTGAGAGAAGAGAAGCTTAAACTCTGGTCATCAAATGGAAATGTTAAGAGACTTTTAATGTATTTTTGCACTATAAACTGTGCTTTATGATGTACTGGATACAATATCATGTGCCATTTACTGTGAATTTGGCAAGTTACCTGCTAAACTGAAACTGTGATTGCAACATTGTTATGTATTGTTATACAGTGCGTCCCAGAAAAAAAGGAAACTGGGATAGTCCATCGATTTTCTCGCGGGAAAATATGGATTATGAAATATTGAACATAATCATCATAAAATTTAGTTTTTCTTCTTTTGTTTGACACCATATATGATAGAAAATGTTCCCGCATGGACGAGCAAGAAGAGTCTAGAATTCACGCGTCAAAATCAGCTTGCACAGAATAAGTGGTTAAGATTTGTGTGGAAGCTTCAAGTTCCTCCAACCCTGCTTCAGAAAGGGATCGTTCACTAGCATTTCTTATATGTTCCTGGTTTCTGAATGGAACTCTTTCAAAAACACTGTATAATATTTTCTAAATCTATTTCAGAAACGAAATTTTAAAGAGTTACTTATTGATTATAAATATAGTTACACTCTAACTTAGTTGTATTTTTCTTCATATTTTAAACAGCCATAAAACCTGCCAGCACTCCAATTCAAGCAAAATTTCCAGTGGCCACATGGGAGAGGAGAATCCCACATCCCGTGGGGAGGTTCCAAATTTGAAAGCTGAGATGCTCCTGTACACTGATCTTCTTTGCGAGTGGAACTCGGGTTTTGAATAGTTGTGCCTGCATGACTAGTGTGTCTCCATATTAATAATTACAATTATGAGGACTAGTGTGTGTGTGCCCTTATTAATAACTATAATAATGAGGACTATTGTGTGTGAGCCCCTCATGATTATAATTATGAGGACTCACACAATCAAGTATGTAAGAGCAACGTAATGAGGACTTGTGTGTGCGTGTGCCCATATTAATAACCATAATTACGAGGACGTGTTTGTGTGCCCATAATCACTATAATTATGAGGACTTGTGTGTGTGTCCCTCATAACTATAATTATGAGGACTACTGTGTGTGAGCCCCTCATGACTATAATTATGAGGACTTGTGTGTGTGCCTAACAACTATGAGGACTTGTGTGTGTGTCCCCATATTAATAACTACAATTATGAGGACTAGTGTGTGTGTGCCCTTATTAATAACTATAATTACGAAGACTTGTGTGTATGCCCATATTAATAACTATAATTATGAGGACTTGTATGTGTGCCCAACAACTATGAGGACTTGTGTGTGCGCCCATATTAATAACTATAATTATGAGGACTTGTGTGTGTGTCCCCATATTAATAACTATAATTACGAGGACTTGTGTGTATGCCCATATTAATAACTATAATTATGAGGACTTGTATGTGTGCCCAACAACTATGAGGACTTGTGTGTGTGCGCCCATATTAATAACTATAATTTCGAGGACTTGTGTGTGTGTGTCCCCATATTAATAACTACAATTATGAGGACTAGTGTGTGTGTGTGCCCTTATTAATAACTATAATTACGAGGACTTGTGTGCGCGCCCATATTAAGATGACTTGTGTGTGCGCCCATATAAATAACTATAATTATGAGGACTTGTGTGTATGCCCATATTAATAACTATAATTATGAGGACGAGTGTGTGTGCCCATATTAATAACTACAATTATGAGGACGAGTGTGTGTGCCCATATTGATAACTATAATTATGATGACTTGTGTGTGCGCCGATATAAATAAATATAATTGTGGGGACGAGTGTGTGTGCCCATATTAATCACTATAATGAAGATGACTTGTGTGTGCGCCCATATAAATAACTATAATTATGAGGACGAGTGTATGTGCCCATATTAATAACTATAATTATGAGGACTTGTGTGTGTGTGTGTGTGACCCTCATAACTATAATTATGAGGACGGGTATGTGTGCGGTCAAATTGCCAAAATGATATTTTTGACGGAAAATGCACTTCCCAATGTTTTCACAAAAAAATCAAGCTTAGCCAAAATTATGGCGTTAATGTAATTTTTCTTGAAAACTCTGCCCATCAATACACAAAAACTGTCATAATTATGTGAGTGGGAGTCTGAAGATTGGCATTAAAGCAAAATTATCATTTCGTTGTACGTGAGAACCTTCATTTACATAATTCTTGGTACATGGTGCTCTCAAAAAGACCCTTGTGACTTTTGAAAAGTGACATTTTTTCTCTTATGCGCGTGTTCACTCACGCACGAAATATGGAATTATGCTGATTTTTACACACAAGCTAGCTAGAAAGTTGAATAACATTACCTGTAAATTTTGTTACTGGACACTTGCCCGTTAAAAAGTTATGCTCCTTTCAAGTCGGGGGGGGGGGGAATAACTTTTTTGTTGTGTTTATAATAATCTCTCTCTGTTTAAAAGAAAGTTCAAACTGTATCTAGTATGTACCATGTATGAATAATCTCATTTTCACACACTTATCAATCTGATTTTATATTGTAATTTCTTTATTTGTATCTTTAAATGTATATGTATGAGTTATTGCAGATATTACAACCTTGTTACTATGTATATTAAGGGAACTTTACTCCACAAAGCCACCAGAATGGCTTTTCTTAAGTTCTTTTTTTTTCATTCCGTTTGTGACATCAATGAATCAATGAACTGATTATACTCTCTAATGTGACTTGGTTTTCTATTAATTTATACTGCTTTCTACACATATGTTTTATATTTGTATTTTATTCTTTTGGAATTGAAATAAATGCATGAACAGCAGCAACAACAAATTAAGAGGACTAGTGTGTGCCCATATTAATAAATATAATTATGAGGACTAGTGTGAGTGTGTGTGCCCCTCATTACTATAATAATGAGGACAAGTGTGTGTGTGTGTGCTCATATTAATATCTATAAACATGAGGACTGACACAATAGTATGTTGGGGCAACAGAATGAGGAATTTGTGAATTTGCCCATATCAATAACAATTAAATTGAATAATATGAATGACTGATATAAGAATGTGATAGTAAATAAATGTAATGAGCTCGAACTTTGACTTTTCCTATTGAAACAGAACAGGCAAAATTTGATCAAATTATAATTTTTTACTATTACGCTATTATAGGCAGGGCCCATTTGTTGTATACGTGTATCATGATATCCCGACGGTTCTGTTTATGCTATGTGATAGTTAAAACTACCACATCATGTCTCAAATCACTCTAATCATTATATATAACTTTTTTAATTGCTGTCTGAAGTGGTTTTGGAATTATGTTGGAAACATTTACAAACACAATTGGGACAACTATGAGGACTTGTGTGTGTGTCCCCATATTAATAACTATAATTTCGAGGACTTGTGTGTGTGTGTCCCCATATTAATAACTACAATTATGAGGACTAGTGTGTGTGTGCCCTTATTAATAACTATAATTACGAGGACTTGTGTGCGCGCCCATATTAAGATGACTTGTCTGTGCGCCCATATAAATAACTATAATTATGAGGACTTGTGTGTATGCCCATATTAATAACTATAATTATGAGGACGAGTTGTGTGCCCATATTAATAACTATAATTATGATGACTTGTGTGTGCGCCCATATAAATAAATATAATTGTGGGGACGAGTGTGTGTGCCCATATTAATCACTATAATGAAGATGACTTGTGTGTGCGCCCATATAAATAACTATAATTATGAGGACGAGTGTATGTGCCCATATTAATAACTATAATTATGAGGACTTGTGTGTGTGTGTGACCCTCATAACTATAATTATGAGGACGGGTATGTGTGCGGTCAAATTGTCAAAATGATATTTTTGACGGAAAATGCACTTCCCAATGTTTTCACAAAAAATCAAGCTTAGCCAAAATAATGGCGTTAAAGTAATTTTTCTTGAAAACTCTGTCCATCAATACACAAAAACTGTCATAATTATGTGAGTGGGAGTCTGAAGATTGGCATTAAAGCAAAATTATCATTTCGTTGTACGTGAGAACCTTCATTTACATAATTCTTGGTACATGGTGCTCTCAAAAAGACCCTTGTGACTTTTGAAAAGTGACATTTTTTCTCTTATGCGTGTTCACTCACGCACGAAATATGAAATTATGCTGATTTTTACACACAAGCTAGCTAGAAAGTTGAATAACATTACCTGTAAATTTTGTTACTGGACACTTGCCCGTTAAAAAGTTATGCTCCTTTCAAGTCGGGGGGGGGGGAATAACTTTTTTGTTGTGTTTATAATAATCTCTCTCTGTTTAAAAGAAAGTTCAAACTGTATCTAGTATGTACCATGTATGAATAATCTCATTTTCACACACTTATCAATCTGATTTTATATTGTAATTTCTTTATTTGTATCTTTAAATGTATATGTATGAGTTATTGCAGATATTACAACCTTGTTACTATGTATATTAAGGGAACTTTACTCCACAAAGCCACCAGAATGGCTTTTCTTAAGTTCTTTTTTTTCATTCCGTTTGTGACATCAATGAATCAATGAACTGATTATACTCTCTAATGTGACTTGGTTTTCTATTAATTTATACTGCTTTCTACACATATGTTTTATATTTGTATTTTATTCTTTTGGAATTGAAATAAATGCATGAACAGCAGCAACAACAAATTAAGAGGACTAGTGTGTGCCCATATTAATAAATATAATTATGAGGACTAGTGTGAGTGTGTGTGCCCCTCATTACTATAATAATGAGGACAAGTGTGTGTGTGTGTGCTCATATTAATATCTATAAACATGAGGACTGACACAATAGTATGTTGGGGCAACAGAATGAGGAATTTGTGAATTTGCCCATATCAATAACAATTAAATTGAATAATATGAATGACTGATATAAGAATGTGATAGTAAATAAATGTAATGAGCTCGAACTTTGACTTTTCCTATTGAAACAGAACAGGCAAAATTTGATCAAATTATAATTTTTTTACTATTACGCTATTATAGGCAGGGCCCATTTGTTGTATACGTGTATCATGATATCCCGACGGTTCTGTTTATGCTATGTGATAGTTAAAACTACCACATCATGTCTCAAATCACTCTAATCATTATATATAACTTTTTTAATTGCTGTCTGAAGTGGTTTTGGAATTATGTTGGAAACATTTACAAACACAATTGGGACAACTATGAGGACTTGTGTGTGTGTCCCCATATTAATAACTACAATTATGAGGACTAGTGTGTGTGTGCCCTTATTAATAACTATAATTACGAAGACTTGTGTGTATGCCCATATTAATAACTATAATTATGAGGACTTGTATGTGTGCCCAACAACTATGAGGACTTGTGTGTGTGCGCCCATATTAATAACTATAATTATGAGGACTTGTGTGTGTGTCCCCATATTAATAACTATAATTACGAGGACTTGTGTGTATGCCCATATTAATAACTATAATTATGAGGACTTGTATGTGTGCCCAACAACTATGAGGACTTGTGTGTGTGCGCCCATATTAATAACTATAATTTCGAGGACTTGTGTGTGTGTGTCCCCATATTAATAACTACAATTATGAGGACTAGTGTGTGTGTGCCCTTATTAATAACTATAATTACGAGGACTTGTGTGCGCGCCCATATTAAGATGACTTGTGTGTGCGCCCATATAAATAACTATAATTATGAGGACTTGTGTGTATGCCCATATTAATAACTATAATTATGAGGACGAGTTGTGTGCCCATATTAATAACTATAATTATGATGACTTGTGTGTGCGCCCATATAAATAAATATAATTGTGGGGACGAGTGTGTGTGCCCATATTAATCACTATAATGAAGATGACTTGTGTGTGCGCCCATATAAATAACTATAATTATGAGGACGAGTGTATGTGCCCATATTAATAACTATAATTATGAGGACTTGTGTGTGTGTGTGACCCTCATAACTATAATTATGAGGACGGGTATGTGTGCGGTCAAATTGTCAAAATGATATTTTTGACGGAAAATGCACTTCCCAATGTTTTCACAAAAAATCAAGCTTAGCCAAAATAATGGCGTTAAAGTAATTTTTCTTGAAAACTCTGCCCATCAATACACAAAAACTGTCATAATTATGTGAGTGGGAGTCTGAAGATTGGCATTAAAGCAAAATTATCATTTCGTTGTACGTGAGAACCTTCATTTACATAATTCTTGGTACATGGTGCTCTCAAAAAGACCCTTGTGACTTTTGAAAAGTGACATTTTTTCTCTTATGCGTGTTCACTCACGCACGAAATATGAAATTATGCTGATTTTTACACACAAGCTAGCTAGAAAGTTGAATAACATTACCTGTAAATTTTGTTACTGGACACTTGCCCGTTAAAAAGTTATGCTCCTTTCAAGTAGGGGGGGGGGAATAACTTTTTTGTTGTGTTTATAATAATCTCTCTCTGTTTAAAAGAAAGTTCAAACTGTATCTAGTATGTACCATGTATGAATAATCTCATTTTCACACACTTATCAATCTGATTTTATATTGTAATTTCTTTATTTGTATCTTTAAATGTATATGTATGAGTTATTGCAGATATTACAACCTTGTTACTATGTATATTAAGGGAACTTTACTTCACAAAGCCACCAGAATGGCTTTTCTTAAGTTCTTTTTTTTATCATTCCGTTTGTGACATCAATGAATCAATGAACTGATTATACTCTCTAATGTGACTTGGTTTTCTATTAATTTATAAGAATGTGATAGTAAATATAATGAGCTCAAACTTTGACTTTTCCTATTGAAACAGAACAGGCAAAATTTGATCAAATTATAATTTTTTACTATTACGCTATTATAGGCAGGGCCCATTTGTTTTATACGTGTATCATAATATCCCGACGGTTCTGTTTATGCTATGTGATAGTTAAAACTACCACATCATGTCTCAAATCACTCTAATCATTATATATAACTTTTTTAATTGCTGTCTGAAGTGGTTTTGGCATTAGGTTGGAAACATTTACAAACACAATTGGGCAAACTACTTTGTACCCCCCCCCACCCCCCAACAAACTTGAAACAGATTTCACTGTAAAGGGCTCAGGCGCAGATTAAAATTGAAAAACCCATTGCAAATATATTTCTTGACTAAAAATCTAAATTGAGTGTAAATAACCCATGCGCACGCTTCTGCAACTTCAATTTGCAATGTTCTACATACAGGTGTATTCTGTATTTCCAACGTAATTTTTCCTGTGACATCAGCCTACTATATGCAAACAAATGTATTAAACTAAATGGCCACAAAAACACTAAATTCACAAACAAGAAATTACATTGAACACCTAATTCAAACATTCATATTAAGGCTTTATTCATCTGTTTTGATAATTTCTCAAATAATTACATAAGTCTGTATCAGTTTTCTACAAAGCAAAGTTTAAAGCTAGTCTCTATTTATCATCGAAACAACACCAAAAAATTATTGAGACACTATAAAGATAAGGTAAAATTTCTGAATTGAACCTGTACCCATTAGAAACTTAATTGCTTAAAGAGACAAGATAATGTCATGCACTTTTTGATGGCTCTAGTCCAATGTGTTGTAATACACCCACTTTGTACCATTTTGAATATCAAATGAAAGGTAAAAATCCAAAAGTTGCAAAGACTCTCACTGAATGTGCCCATCTTTTCAATAAAACACAACTGTACTGATCACATGCCAACACTCACAAATTGTCATGGGGCAATGAGCCCTTAAAAAGCAGCATGTGAGTAGCTTAATTATAAACCATTTTTGAAATTGCACTTTGTTCAGTTAATTAGCATAATTTCCTTAAAACAACCTTTACCGTGCTTTTTGAAGCACCGAAATGTTCAGTCAACCTTGCCTAAGTCGAATCTGTTGGGACTGAAGAAATAGCTTTGACTTAGAGAGAATTCAAGTTATGAGGGGTAAAAACAATAGAATGTAAAGAGAAGAGGACTTGAAAAGACCTTCGACTTAGGCGATTATTTGACTTATGCGAGGTCGACTTAGACAAGGTATTACCACATTATGCGAATGAAATGTTTTTATATCAAATGCGGCATGGTTTCTAGATTAAATTTTGAAGAGTCTCAACATCTTTTTGTGGCAGTTAATTTGACTATTTATGAGAAAATGCTTTCAATCTAATGAATTTATCAAGAACTTTACTTGTAAACTTACAAGAACTGGTACACAAAAAAGGTATAGGTGCAATATAATTATGTAGTACTAAATTCAACATCAAAAGTAAGTGCCCTCTCCCGAAGAACCCCCCATGATTGCCATAGAATTAATTTCTTTTCAAAGTAACACCAAGAAAAGGATATAGCTATGGTATAGAAACCAGTTTCTTAAAATCACCAAATGTGACTCAATGGCTGCATGGGAACAACATGAACCCAAATTCCTGCATTTTCAAAAAGTACATAAATGTAGTTCATGTACATGATTAGTTCTTGTTTTTTGTTATACCAGATCTTGTTTTTATTGAATGTACATGTATCACCATTCATGCCTCCAAGAACCAAATTCAATTGATGCATTCATTATCTTAATGCCTGACCAAGTACAAATTTTAAAGAAAAAATGATAGTGTAACCTTAGCACAGATATGGGCATGACTATTCCCAACTATTTTACCACTCCAAGTCAGAAATTTAATTAAGTAAAATAGCAAATCATGAAAAGTACCAATACAAAATGACACAAAACATCAATGACTGACTTGCTATGAAGCTATATGGCACTGTCTGAAGAGGTGTTCGAAGATCTTGAACAGCAAGGCAATGCTACTGTGGGATTGTGACCCGATATTATGGTATTGTACCATATTGTAACGAACAGCTTCACAGCTGCCCTATTTGATATCTTCATGCTGGTCATGATATTAATATCGATTTGTCCCATCAAGGTTCATGAAGGATTGTAAACAATGTTTTGGCACAACACCTCACTGGTGTTGTCGTTTCTAAGTTTGCAAAATATCGCACTGTCCGTTAGGGAGTCATGAGACCTTTTGTGACCAAAGGTACGATTTTTTTTTTTTCATTTTGTGTAGAAAACCAATAGTGCTGACGTCATCTGATTTGTCGTCTTTATTTTCTCCTTGATCCATGACACGTTCCATCGCGTTTTCATTAGTGCTGACGTCATCTAAGTTGTCGTCTTTATTTTCTCCTTGATCAATGACACGTTCCATCGCGTTTTCATCAGCGCTGACGTCATCTGATTTGTCGTCTTTATTTTCTCCTTGATCCATGACACGTTCCATCGCGTTTTCATCACTGCTGACGTCATCTAATTTGTCAGATTTATTTCCTCCTTGATCCATGTCAGGTTCCTTCACGTTTTCATCAGTGCAGACGTCATATAACTCTGGTCCATGCTCTTTAAATATTACCTCTGTAATCACTAAATTAGGCTGCCCCTGCATTTGGGAACTATCTACTGATAGCCTGGTGGATGGATTTCCCAGAAGATGTTGTGGGTCCAGTTGGGAAAAATCTGTTGAAGGACTGCTCGAGGTAAGGAAAGACCTTGCATGTTGTTCTAAATAATCGGCAGGTAAACTGGTGGTTTGCTGTGCCCTAACCTGTGATGGTGTGTCAGCCTTTGTTTCACCGATGCCCATGTCTGGTAGTGTATCATCAGCTGGTGTGCCATCTTGTAATATCAATGAAGTTGGATCTTTGGCAGACCTGGACTTTAAATCAAGTGATTTACTTTTACGTGATTTATATCATTGTGCTTGATATCTCTTTCGGCCTTCCTTTCTTTTTTTTTAAGAAGGGCTATTTCTGCCCGATTAGCCAACTGCTTTTGCCTTAGCGTTTTGACCTTTTCTCTTAGCACCTCGGCCTCTTCTAGTTTGTTGCAATCCAGCTTGATGGTCAACTGTCTATTAAAGATTGTCAAATCCTGACCTATCCCTTGTTGGTCCGACTCTAGTTCTCGCAATCTTTCCGACCTTGTGATGACATTCCACTGTCTCATTTCAGGCGACTTAATATTTTGCTTCTTCCCCCTCTTGCCCTGACTGTACCCTTTCCTAAATTCATAAGACTTTTCCACCTCAGCCCTTCCCATTTCCAACAACTTCCCTTTTCCTCCATTTTGATACAGAATTTCTGGATTTTTGTCAAATATGGCCTGACAGGCATCATTCACAGCCTTGTTGTACTGTGAATTTCTTCCATCCTCTGACAAAATGCGTGCCCGGTCTCTATGATGTGAAGTGGTAGGTGGTGGAGATGCTGGAGGAGGAGATGCTCCAGGAATATATCTGTTGAGTGTTGCTTGTTTTATTATTTTCTTGGTGTCCAGTTGATTTCCACCTGGAGAAACAAACAAAATAAAAAGCATACTGTAACACACAGGGTTGCATTTGATTACTTGCTTTATTACATTTTGGATTGTAATTGATTATGAATTACGATTTCAATTCTATCAGTAAATTTGTGCTTGCAATTGAACAATGACCATAAAACAAAATTAATGCTAACTTCAATTTGATATTGATGTCATGTTTTCAAATGAGTATTAACAAAATGTGCTGAAAATAACATTTTATCTTTTAAAAGTTAAAATGAGCACCCTTTTCAAAAATTAAATGAATTTGATTCATGATAAGTGTAATCAAAATATAATTGGTAATAAACAGTCGATTATGATTATTTGACCTCCCAAAATCTTGATTACTTTACTAATACTGGAAAAAAAATTAAATAAATAAGGCATAAATAGTTTGAACTTGTCACTACACCAGGAACAAAATATAAGTTAAACTTTTTTATACTATAATGCATTCAAACAATGTAAATTCTATTTCTTTAATTTTGAGCGTTGACCTGGGTATTCTGACAAAAAGAATTGAACAAGGAAAAGAGTAACCAATGAGAAAATAGGAAAATATCATTGGAACACTCAATAAAAGGTTAAATCATTCATGCATTCCATTTGACTATCTGTGCAAATCCAGACTTTTGATCGTGAATTTCAATTTCTAAGTTTCCTTTTCGGTCATAAGATGGAAGAATTAATTGTTGAAAAATTATGCTCAGTTGATTTTTCATTAACTTTTTCTTTTGGTATCATCATCATCATCGGTCATCCATAGACGGAACAAAATAAGCAGATGCAGCAGAGTGGGTAGCCCATAATTTTCTGTCCAGCATTAGTTGCTGAACTTCGGATTCCTTGAGACGAATAAACCAGGGATATTCAAAACCAAATGCACATAAAAGAGTCTTTACCTGAGCTATTAGAGTCCTTTGATGTCAAGTTGGACATTGATGTGGAGGGTATCGGTGACGTTGGTTTCTCAAGGTTTGGTATCTTTGTTGATATCGGTGAAGAGTGATGTGGAGAGAAGTCAGCAGAATAATCGCAGTCATGTTGAATGTCATCAACGCTAGAGAAGTCGTCATCTGGCAAGCCTGGGCTCATGCTAGGACTGCTGTATTAGGGTTCATAAACAAAATTTGAAAGGGTTTAGAATGTGAATATATTTTTATGTTACCGTATATATATATTGAAAACAATTATTACCATAATAAAATGGCCAAGCTTGTTCCTTTCCTGCCCAAGGGGAAGGGGGGAAGGTTATGTTTAAGTATATTCGCCATTTTTAGTAAAAAAAAATGAAAGCAAGCATTTTGCCAATTCAATCTTCTTTTGGGCCAAACTACAAGAGGGTGCCATTTTATACAGTAGTAACACATGGGCTATTTTGACAGTATGCAATGCAACACACAATTGAACTTGTTTTTAGAATATCACGTCACATCAATAATATAATTGGTAGCGACATTAGGTTAAGGTTTAGGGTTAGATCGTCATTCGGCCACGTGGTCGAGCGGTCTAGGCACAGAGCACTCACACGAAGATCGATTTTACTGCGCAAGTTCGAGTCCCACCTTGGCAGGCAATTTTTCACGCAAATTCCTTTTTACATTAATAAAGTATAAAGAGAAAACAACAAGTTTTGCATTTGCAATAGCTATAAATTACATTTCTGGACCTGTGCTCCAAAGGAGACTACCATTGTACACACCATGAGGGCTTGTGCCATGTCAATCTGAACTCTTTTGCTACAAAATTTCCCTTACCAAATTTCCCATGTCTGGACGGATATTGGAATATTTTTTTTTGGGGGGGGGGGCGGGGTGAAATTATACATTTAGAAAAAAATTTCAAATAAATTACAAGATTCGCAAGAAAACAGTTGGAGTTTTACAATGAGTCCTTTTTTTATAATCTTCTTTGATGTTTTCTGGTAATTCTTGTAATCTTTATGGGAACATTGATAAAATACCAATACATTAGAATATCTTAAATTATATATTTTCAATTATTCAAATCAAAACTTTAGTTCAGCCCCTGTCAGCAGCTCATCATATTGAAATAGTTGAAAGCACTATCAAATTGGCATTATGATGTCACAATACATGAAGACCAATTTGTGTGATTTCTTTTTAGTGCAGGATAGTGCCGGTGTCAACAAAATGCGCATGGGCGAAATAATATTGCCCGTCATCAATGACGAGGGGCATTACAATGAATCAGTTTCCCCATAAAAATGCTAGATGAGGTTAAAAATAAAATTATCCTTACCTATATGAAAAGTTTGGGCTCGGGCTTCTATTTTCAGTGGCAAAGGTAAAATGTAGAGGTTCCGAATTTGATAAATATGGAAATACATCAGCTTCTACCTCTGTACCATCCTCAAGCTGGATGTTCAAGAGTTGGTCTCTGCTCTGTTGCAGTTTATCCAGTGCTGAAAAGAGAGAAAAAAAAATTGAAAAAAATTAAATAAATAAACAATATAGAAGACAAAAGAAATGTTATTAACAACTAAATTTGCTAGTTACATCTCACTGTGCAATTACAATCAGAAGTTTATATTTGGTAAGATTTCAAAATACCCATCAGGTCAGCTCTGTTATTCTTTGTTTAAGAGCAGATTTTTTTTGAAAGATGACTTGTAAAAATGTTAATGTTATTAACTAAAATTTAACCCTAACTAGGCCGGGGGGGGGCCCCCCGCGGCCCCCCCCCCCCTCGACAAATTTCGCGATCATTTCGCCGCGCGAAAATTTCTGGTCACGCGGCCCACTGACTTTTTTCTTTCAAGTCTCCCGCAACTTTTAAGACCATTTTCACGAAAATCGGACATACCGTTACGACGCTACGCAACATTTTATACACGCATGTCAGCCTCAAAACCGCTCCAAAACGTGATTTTGTGTACAAAGTCAATGCAAATTGATTTTTTTCAATTAATTCACATAAAAATTCATATTTTTACTTTCAATGGCTGAAATCAATTTATTTTTATAGGTCAATTATGCTTGAAAAAATATTTGCAACAAATTTCGCTCAAAAAACAATAAAAAACAAAAGGTCGAAAAAACAACATAAGAAAAAAAAAACAATAGAAAACATAAAAAATTAATCATTGTTGGCGCAATTTTTTTGCGAAGTATTGTAAGTCATGATACAAGGAATACTTATACCAAAAATTAGCTTTATATCAGCTACATTAGGTGATTTAGAGCAAAAAATGTGTTTTTCTGCATAAATACACGCTTTGTGTCGTCTGCTAGTGCATGTTTGCACCCTCCGTTGCCCAACTCTCGATGACGTCATGCATAAATGAATACATTATGAAACAACCCATAAAGAGTGCATTTTTTCAAAAATCTGATGATGCAATTTTGTAGCTTACGTGATACTCAACTCGCGTGCAAATTTTCGCGGCGATAGCGCGATCGACAGCCGAGAACTGACGGGGGGGGGGGGGGGGCCTCTCCGGCCATAAGAACTCATGAAATGCCCCGGCCTAGTTAGGGTTAAGTCTGATAATAAGTTTTTCTTTTTGTACACATAATCACATATACCGTTTTGTTTGTTCATACCACTCACATTTTTATTATGTATACTTGTTTTTCAAAGATTTTATCCTGGAAAACACCAGTAAAATGTAACAATAACAATCTAATATATACCTTTAGTGACAAGTTCGTCAAAATTGGACGCTATAACTGATTTTTTCGTGCTCCCGTGCCACACCTTCCACATCTTAGGAGAATCCATTGTGTCATAAACTTGGGATTTATCTACAAACTCAATAGGAGAGAATAAATTTCAAAGATGGCAAGATATATTCACATTTTAAATTATATATTATATATATTCACATTTTTAATTATATATCACTGATTTTATAAAACCCGTGAATGTAAAGTTGCATAAATTTTTCCATTTTAATCTCTTATAAAACAAAGTGATCACCGAAATGTGTCTTGCCCAGTAGCAGCCAATTCCAGGCAGAATTGAAATCGGACAAAAAAAGTTGAAGGAGTAGCGTTCTGTAGCCAATTTTACAAAATGATAAAAAATACCTAGGGTTTAGGGTCAAAATTCTGTGGGGAAGTTTTGTAGATCCTCACCAAGCCCTATCACATAAAGCAAACATAATTGAAATTTGATGAAAAATGGCAAAGGAGTAATCTTTTGCAGCCAATCTGAAATACCGGTCGAAAATCAAGGTCAAAGGACAAGAAAATAAGACAAGAAAACAAGAGATACGCATGACTTTAAAATATGTGAATTTTTTTGTGGCCCAACCTGTATCTATTTTGACTACCTGTAACGTTTTGCAGCCAAGCTGAAATATAGGTCGAGAATCAGGGTCAAAGGTCAAAATAATATGTCAAGAATGTAAAGAAGTTTTGTAATGATTTGGCTTGAACCTGTCTCCGCACTCATTCAAGACATCATTTTAAGATCGGCTTTTTACAGCACCACTCAAACAACATCTCAAATTCAAAGATAGCAGACACTATTCAAGAAAACAAGAAATTCATGACTTTAAAATATGTGCATTTTTTATGGCCCAACCTGTATTTATTTTGACTATCTGTCACGTTTTGCAGCCAATCTGAAATATATGTCGAAAATCAGGGTCAAAGGTCAAAATTATGTCAAGAAGTTTTGTAATAAATTAGCTTGAACCTGTCTCCGCACTCATTCAAGACACCATTTTAAGATCGGCCATATAGCACCACTCAAACAACATCTCAAATTCAAAGATAGAAGACACTATTCAAGAAAACAAGAGATACGTATGACTTTAAAATATGTGAATTTTTTTGTGGCCCAACCTGTATCTATTTTGACTACCTGTAAGTAACGTTTTGCAGCCAATCTGAAATATAGGTCGAAAATCAGGGTCAAAGGTCAAAATAATATGTCAAGAATGTCAAGAAGTTTTGAAATGAATTGGCTTGAACCTGTCTCCGCACTCATTCAAGACACCATTTTAAGATCGGCTTTTTACAGCACCACTCAAACAACATCTCAAATTCAAAGATAACAGACACTATTCAAGAAAACAAGAAATTCATGACTTTACAATATGTGCATGTCAAGAAGTTTTGTAATAAATTGGCTTGAACCTGTCTCCGCACTCATTCAAGACACCATTTTAAGATCGGCCATTTTATATAGCACCACTCAAACAACATCTCAAATTCAAAGATAGAAGACACTATTCAAGAAAACAAGAGATACGTATGACTTTAAGATATGTGAATTTTTAATGGCCCAACCTGTATCTATTTTGACTACCTGTAAGTAACGTTTTGCAGCCAATCTGAAATATATTCAAGAAAACAAGAGATTCATTACTAAAAAAATGTGCAATTTGTTGTGGCCCAAAGTGTATTCATTTTGACTACCTGTATTACTCACCAGTTATAGAAGTTCTTCCCAATTACTTGCTACTGTAATTGCCCCGACAACGATCAATGAAGATGGAAATCTACCAATTCCTGTTGCAGAAGAAGAAAGATCTTGGTGTGATTTTTGACCAGAAACTCGAATTTTCGAACCATGTCGACAAAATTTGTTCTACAGCAAACCGTTAACTGGGCATCATCATTTACCCGCACATGTCGTTGAGAGTCAGTCTCTGAACTCCTTCAAATCTAATTTAGAAAAGTTTTGGTCATCGAATAAAAAAAAAGACAAATATAATATCGTTCAAAGTTTTTCCTGTCCATGTTCAACTGCTATATAGCGCCATACAATTATTAGAAGCAGAATTTACTCATCATGAAGTCAGCGAGAGACACATAAGTTTTTACTTTATGCCTACATCCAAGCTATTAAGTTTACTTTCGTGCTAAAAACCTCCGAGGTTGATTGAGTCCCTGACCTTTTTCACCGTATTGTATGTCATTCATCCTTTTTTTAATTAAAGTAAATTGCTTGTTCAACAGCTTATATTCTTCCCACTTTGCAATTAGAGGGTCCATTAGCACTTTCTTTGGAATAGTGTTGAAACCTGAAGAGTTTGTTGAAGGAGGTAAATTAAGAGATGATGATGATAAGGAATGGTTATATCCTTTTGCTGGTCTACTGCAACCTGAAGAGTTTGTTGAAGGAGGTAAATTAAGAGATGATGATGATAAGGAATGGTTATATCCTTTTGCTGGTCTACTGCAACCTGAAGAGTTTGTTGAAGGAGGTAAATTAAGAGATGATGAGGAGGAGGAATGGATATCTTCCCCTGCTGGATTACTGCAACCTGAAGAATTTGTTGGAGGTAAATTGAGAGACGACGATGATGTGGATTGGATGGAATGGTTATCTTCCTTCAGTAGACTATAAAGTTTCCTTGTTTCATTGCCAGATAATTGATTTCTTGTTTTTTGTGCTCTCCTCTTCAAGTATGCCTTTCTGGCTTCTTTGTTGTGCTTCCCCATTAGTTCATCATCAGTAATCTGTAATCAAGAGCGTAAATAAAATGAAGAAGATTAAAAAATAAATATATGAAGAGTCACTTGGGGATAACGTTAAAGTATGCAGTGATAAATAAAAAAAAAAAAATGCCCACGTAAATTATAAATGCAAACTTACATCCCGAAAAAGGGGATACATTTTGACCACTCTCGACTTTAATAAAACTACATAACTTTCTAAAGGGAATTTTAAAATAAAATTACAGATAGAAGCTCTAATTCATAAGGTATTTTGCAAACTAAAAATTTTGATAACAAGTGGATTAGTAAATTACGCGATGCGCAATATATGTCCCCGCCGATAATGTAAAATTCCCATTATGTCGCATCAGTGCTATCACATAAGGCAAACGGAATCGAAATCGGATGAAAATTGGTGAAGGAGTAGCATTTTGTAGCCAATGTACATAATAGGTCAAAGTCAATGTCAAAGGTCAAAGGGGTCAAAAGTCAAAATTCCGTGAAGAAGTTTTGTAGTCTTCACCTAGTGCTATCACATAAAGCAAACGGACTCGAAATCGGATGAAAAATGGCGAAGGAGTAGCATTTTGTAGCCAATTAACGATATAGGTCAAAAATCAAGGTCAAAGGTCAAAGGTCAAAATTCTGTGAAGAAGTTTTGTAGCCATCACCTAGTGCTATCACATAAAGCAAACGGAATCGAAATCGGATGAAAAATGGCGAAGGAGTAGCATTTTGTAGCCAATGTACATTATAGGTAAAAATCAAGGTCAAAGGTCAAAGGGGTCAAAAGTCAAAATTCCGTGAAGAAGTTTGGTAGTCCTCAGCTAGTGCTATCACATAAAGCAAACGGAATCGAAATCGGATGAAAAATGGCGAAGGAGTAGCATTTTGTAGCCAATTAACAATATAGGTCAAAAATCAGGGTCAAAGGTCAAAATTCTGTGAAGAAGTTTTGTAGCCATCACCTAGTGCTGTCATATAAAGCAGACGGAATCGAAATCGGACGAAAAATGGCGAAGGAGTAGTAAATTGAAGATTTTGATCACATACGGACGCACGGACGGACGGACACACACACATACACACGTACGGAGCCCGTTTCATAGTCCCCTGCTCGAACTCGTTCGGCGGGGACAAAAAGTGCAACTATCATACTATTGCCATTGGATGGTGGTGGTTGCTTGGCCACTGAACTTTTTCTTATAACTTTTTTGTTAAGAAATCTGCATTTTTGAAAAACTTTGTGACGCAAAAAATTTAAATTTGTATTCTGAAGGGATAGATGGGAGAAAATTTACAATCTTGGTATCAAATGAAAGCTTATCAGTTGCTCTTCAAATAATATCAATAGACTCCCATTTGACTGTTTGATGAGCCCCTATTTTTTATGATAAATAATTCTGAATTGCAGACTTGGGTTAAGACCAATAAGTTTCAGAGATTGGGCAGATCACATCATTCATGCTAATAATATCCATCCGCACTAAAAATCGTCCGTGGTACATATACATACGTACTTATGCAGAAATGAAGCTCGTTAATATATGCGCATTAAATATAGTTCCTTATATCTACCGTAGATCTAGATCTATTTTATTATAACAGACTTTTGTAGGGGTTGGGAATAACATGAATTTTACGAGCAATATTAAAATGTTCAGCACAAGAATTAATTAATATCGTT
Source organism: Echinometra lucunter (assembly GCA_029962745.1). Lineage (NCBI taxonomy): Eukaryota > Metazoa > Echinodermata > Echinoidea > Camarodonta > Echinometridae > Echinometra > Echinometra lucunter. The sequence goes on along the minus strand of CM057159.1, from coordinate 8,232,802 downwards.
GGGAACAAAATCAACGGAGATGATTAACAGTTAGATAGATTCAATTTGATTCAGACTGCCCTAAGTCTACGTTAGTTAGGTAGATTTCTAGATCTAAGTTAGATTGAAGGGGAGACATAAAAGTTAAACTTAAAGCTACGCACTTTCTTATCTTACGTCTTATAAGTAGACCTAATAGAATTCACTATTTTGTATTTTTATACCATCTTTCGCTACATTTTCTGAGGATTATCTTAATACAAAAGACATGGAATAAAACGAACAGCAGTAACGAAAATCGTCGCCTGATCGAGACCCCCTCTTCCGTTGCCGTGAAAACAAATCGGGTCATAAGTCGACTACGCACTCACTCACTGACACTGTGAAGTTTGATTTAACACTTTTAATTATCGTTTTTTTTCCCAAATTTTCGCGATAGGGCCTAGGCCTAGATCTATATCATAAAATGTTTACCATAGATCAATAATTCTTACCTTTTTCACACCTTACTTCTATCTTTAGCCGTCAAAGAAGGAATTTTGAGCTTTGAAATGAAACACTATTTTGCTATTACAGATCTAACAAGTTACAGCGCCTGTATTAATAAAGCGAATGCATATTTTTCCCATTCACTTTGCGCGTATTTTGCAGCGATCATGACCTGCGTAGCTGACCCCTATTTAAAAGTTGTAACGTTAACGTTAGAAGAGTAAGAAAGAAAAAAAAAGAAGTCTTCATTTTCGTTGAGTGCCCGAACACCTCAAACCCCTATCTAAAATGAAATCCGGAAATGCATATTTAACAATATCTTCCATCATATTAAAATGAAGAAAGATAACACTTACTTTTAATCTGGTCACGCTTCTGTAGATCCATGCGGCGCAACAGTACAATGCGGTAATGTAGTACGTATGCCTATCGCGCGCAGCTCCAGCATGCACTACTAAAAACTTTTAGCCTCCATGCAAGTCTAATCTTGAGTTCGCTACGATAATGATTTACGTAGCGGTGAAGGAATTAGGTTTGGCGTCTGTCATGTAGCACATTGATGGACTGCTTCATTATACTATTGAAATATATGCACAATCACAACTATCTGTTACAGTAGATTGATGGACTACTTTAATAATGAAACAATCGAAATAAGCACAATCGCAACTATCTGTGAAAAAAATCATAAACACAAGGGAGAAAAATTATAGGGGGGGGGGGGCGTGCGTCCCCTGCGCCCCCGCCTGGATCCGCCACTGTATTCAGACTCAATTTTGATTGTATAAAGCAATATGAAGGTAGTGCCTAAGTCTGCGCACCTTAGTAAGATTCGATCTCGATTTTATTAAAATATAAAATATTTTTTTTAAGATTCATCAATATTCCGTTCTTCATATTCTAATGATCGAGGAAACAAAATTTTTCAAGAAATTACTTACAAGAACAAGTTTTCTACGATTTTCAGACGGGCTTGTCATTTTGTGTAGCAAAAATTAATAGTGCCCATGTCTGCGCACTAACTCATTTTGCACGCAATTCAAGCGCAGTGAAGTTTCGGACATTTCTTTTTTGACAAATTATTGAAATTTTCAAGGTAGCAAACTTGCTGAAAACCATTGTTATTCAATTATTTTCACAGATTTTGGTATCAAAATGGATTGTTGAAGGGCTGTAAATTTATGTCAGTTTGATGTTTTGTTCTATAAAAATCGCGCATTTACGGGGGTGCGCAGACATACGCTGCGCAGACTTAGGCACTCTCACCATGCTCTCACCATACAAAATATTAAAATATACTCACAAATTTATTGGTTGTTATTTTATTCTGGTTTTATGAGCATCATCTGAAAAATTGGAAAACAAAAGTCTCTATAAATTCCAGTAATTTCACGCAAGTTTCTTTGCACGTGGTCGGGCGCTCGTCCGGAATGGAACTTTAGCGTCAAGTTCCACTTTTTGATTTTCGATTTCCCGAAATCGAACATTATGTCACGAAAAGGCGTCGTAATAAAACGCAAAAGTTAAACCTGAAAATGAATGTATATTCCTATTTTTTTCTCTACATTTTTCATTGTTTTTATTTCATGAAATTTTCCTGAATTTTCATTCGATCGCACATTTACCGAGATTCAGGAAATTTTCCGAAAAATGGAAACACTAGCTGACGGTCAGAGAATTTTCACGATGCCATCCCATGATACTCCTCTTTCGGCCTCTTTCATCGTATTTATTTTTTAATTTGTTTTGAATCAGATTAATTAGAATATATTAATTGAGTATGATAGAACAAATTATTGAAACAAAAAAAGCAAAGATTATTTCATACATTTTGTTCCAAACGCCGATTTCCAGCAAAACCGTATAGGTGCCCGGGGCCGGGGGGGTGGCAAATCCCTCTGCACGGGTTGACACAGTCAATGATCGTTCAATCATGGGGGTCCTTTCAAAAAAAAAAAAAAAAAAAAAAAAAAAAACTGAGCTCAATATTTTAATTTATTGTGCAATTATGGACCCTATTTAGTTTCCGCGAGCGCGAAGCGCGAGCCGAAAATGTGGGGGTCTTAAAAGACATATGGAGTAACAAGGGGCACTTTTTAGTATCAAAAGTGCCTCCAGTTTTTTAAACAGAAATTGTCCATGGGACTTTTCAAAACTCTGAAAGGCTTCTATTTAGTATAAGATGACACTCTTTTAGCTTAGAAAAGGAGCACTTTTTGGTCATGAAAGGGGGCACTTTTAGTGGGTGGATGAAATAGTGGGGTTCACTGCCCCCCCCCCCCCCTGGTTCCACCGCCTCTGCAACTAGGCCTTATTTCTGTTATATCATTTCCTTAAATGGAAGATAACATCATTAAAAAAAAATATGAAAATACAACACAAACGAAAGCATTCCTGCGAAATGGTGTAAGTGCGTTGTATTTTTTTTTCTTGAAAAACACGATTATCATCCTCAAAATAAAAAGTTGCGAGCGCGAAGTGCGAGCAAAATATTTTACATGTAGGAAGACTGAAGGGAAAGTGTTTTAAGCTTCCTTTCTTGTATTTCTATTCAAGTACTTTCTGCATTTCTGCCAAAAAGTGGGGGTTTAATTTTTTTTATTTTTTTTTGGTCAAGCGGACCATGCTCGCCTGCGGGGGGGGGGGGGTTCGTTCGAACCCCCCGAACCCCCCCTAGTTACGGGCCTGGCACTTTCATTTGGGGGGTGTTACCTAGTCGATCTAGTTGATGTCATATTCAGAACTGTTTAGCGCAAAATTTTACCCAGCGAGTAGCATACTATGGTGACTTTAAACACCCGCCCCTTTTTGCAGATCCGACATTCGCGGACAAAAAAAAAAGTAGCCTCACAGGGGGCTCACAGAAAAAAAAAAAAAAAGAGAGAGCAAGGCCTCTTGCACTCCGACTCGAAAGAGCCTCCCTCTGTCTCCCCCCCCCCCCCCCCCCCTCGCCTTTCCACTAGCCTTGTAAGAAGGATCTGCTAAAATACAAATTAAAATTTAAAAAATCCATAGGACCTATTTTATTTATTGAAAAAGGGTAAGCTTGTCAAACGAAAATCATCACCCCCCCCCCCACACACACACACACACTAACCTTAGTTCGCCTGAGACTCGGCGACTTGTACGATGCCCCCCCCCCCCCCCCCCACTATCAATTCCCCACACTATTCTTGAATCTTTCAATAATCTCAAGATATTCAATCATGAATTCCTTCAAACACCGCAGGGTGCTACAAGAATTTTTTTTCATCACTTGCCCTGTCGGGCAAGTGCATGGTTTTCAATTTACTTGCCCAAACAACATTTCCACTTGCCCAAAACTTTAAAGCGGAAATGAAAGGAGGATAACGCATTTATTATCTCGGCATAATGATAAGTTAGTGTTTAAGATTACAAATTAATGCACATACACATGTACAGTGTACTGAATAATATGTCAAAGAAAATTATCAAGAAAGGATGGTTGAAGATTAAAAAAACGCATTTTATTAATTCTCCATAAACAATCAGATTCACATGAATCTCGGCAAGGTAGAATGGTTCAAGTCATACTGTTAATAATTAGCGGTGATTTTGGGTCAACTCTTCCATCAAGAAACATGTAAATAATGGGTAATCAAGTTTTAATGAAGTACGAACATTTTTATTTCATCATTCACTGCAATAAATATAAGGAAAAAACTTTTATTTTTGAAAAAAAAAAATTATCCCGAATTCCATTTTATATTCGGCAATTGTATCTGCTCGTCTTCATTTCATAAAGAATTTATTTCGAACGGCGTTTTTAGAGGCCAGTTCTTCCGATAAATAAGAAGTTTCGGCACTAAAAACGATCCGAAATCCTAAACTAAACAATTAATTCGGCAATTGTATCCGCTCCGTCTTCTTTTCATAAAGAATTTATTTCGAAACGTTTTTAGAGGCAAGTTCTTCCGATAAATAAGAAGTTTCGCCACTAAAAACGTTCCGTTATTAATCCAAAACTAAACAATTAACTCGGCAATTGTATCCGCTCCGTCTTCATTTCATAAAGAATTTATTTCGAAACGTTTTTAGAGGCAAGTTCTTCCGATAAATAAGAAGTTTCGGCCGCTAAAAACGATCCGTTATTAATCCAAAACTAAACAATTAATTCGGCAATTGTATCCGCTCCGTCTTCATTTCATAAAGAATTTATTTCGAAACGTTTTTAGAGGCAAGTTCTTCCGATAAATAAGAAGTTTCGCCACTAAAAACGTTCTGTTATTAATCCCAAACTAAACAATTAATTCGGCAATTGTATCCGCCCCGTCTTCATTTCATAAAGAATTTATTTCGAAACGTTTTTAGAGGCAAATTCTTCCGATAAATAAGAAGTTTCGGCACTAAAAACGAGTCTTTGTAGCTACTCGACGACTGACAACTCAAGCAACTCGACAACTGTTCACCATATGGATTTTTTTTATTCGACGCCGTTTCACTTTTTGAAAATTAATTCGTTCAAGATTCACCACATTCAAAAACATCACCAGGCTCGCTATAAACTATACGGCGAAGATTCACATCGGCCGATATATAATACGGCAAAGATTCATTTTGGCGCGATTTTTTCTAGGTGAAGATTCGGCGTCGAAGCGGCGACGAGTGCTTGGCGAGCCTTAGTAGACAGGGCTAGGGTCGGACGGCTGCAAAAGAGGTTTATACTATACTAGAGCAATCACGTACGCATTGACGCGCGCGTAAAGCGGCTGGGGACCATATCCGGCCGTTCAGTTAAGTCGCGTCGACGTCGGAATCCAGCGCGAAATATCAGCGTGAGGGAAAATGGCGCGGTCCTCGACTTGACTTCTGGCTTGACTTGACGAGGACTTTAACACTGCTGGTAAGCTAGACTTATATTATTCAAAAAAAAAAAAAAAAAGTGGCGGCTGGACCCGGCGCGGTCTAACTGGCTGACCAAGACGTGTAGCCTAGGCCCTAGGGCTAGGTCTAACGTTAGATCTAACACTGATCTGTCGAATCATGCCTTCATGCCTGGCTTTCGTCTACGGAAGCATTACGCCGGAAGCCAAAGGGGTTATCCTTTGTTCTGATATTTATGAGGCATCTGATATTACAGAGGGTTGCCGCTGCCTGTCAATACCGCAATGGAGAACAATATTTGGAGAGATGTATTGGATATTTTTATTCAGGGATCTTGACGTGGAGTTTATGAAATTTGTTTTCGAACGTAAGAAGTTCATCAGCACTGTAGTGTCAGAACAAGAAATGAACTGGTAGATCTAACAGTTAGGCCTAGATCTAGTGGTAGGAAACATGTCCAGACAGACCTGCAAAATATTTTCTGAACTTGAGTTGAATGAATTATTGAGACTTGAGGTGACGATCGACAAATGGTGCTCACATAACAATCACAGACAGACACAGCAGCAGTAGCCTAGCCTAGGCCCTAACGTTAGGCCCCTAGCCTAGGCCAGTCTTGAGTAAGTTGCCCCCCACCCCCCCCCCCCCAAAAAAAAAAATAAATAAATAAAAAAATAAATCTTTGTCAATCCTTTGTAATGGGATTAGATTTATCCTTTACAAAAGTTTAATTCAATAAAACTTATGATGTGGAGCCCAAACTTCGTCCATTTCTAATATAATATCTGGCCATTCTGGGCCCTCTGAACTGTGGAACACGGGTGGTGGTAGGCTACCACCACTCGTTCTGAGATTTGGCAGACAGAGCACCACCCGTTATTAAATATCTGAAAATTGCACCACGGGTAGATCTAAAAGGTTTTTTTCTTGAATCAGGAATACCCAGAAAAATGTGTTTTCTCTTCAGAATTGGGCCTGAAATGGGTAGAATAGACTAGTCTATAATGATCATGACTAAATGTGACCTTATTTTGTCAGTTTGTACTAAATCCTGTTTTTCTTTAAGAAAATGACAAATTATGATTATTTTTTTTCTGGTGCACAACGCATTATTTATTAAGCACCACTGGTATTTGAATTTGATGAAAAATATTGTCGATTTTGGACATTTGCACATTTCAGAGGGCACTGTCTAATATGTTTTCAAGATCATTGCAGAATTATCTGGGGAGTAGCGAATGAGAATTTATTGTAGATTCTAACTAACTTATACTTTCAATTTTGTAATAAGATACAAAAGTGATATTTGAGCCCTAAATCTGAAAGCTTACCGCGGGCTCCGACCCGGTCTTGTCATTCCCAAACTTCGTCCATCAATTTGTCGCCCTCTGCCTCTGGCGACATTCTCTGAATAGGCCTAGAATCTAATTTGATATTTTTTCCAAATGCTGATTTTGAAGTGAAAATGTCATGAAAATCGATCCAAAGTTTGAAACAGAAGATTTATCATCATTAAATTACAAATTTTGATGAAAATTCGAGGTCATTAATTTCTTCCTTGATTGAAAATGAAAGCTTGAATAACATGCATTTTGCGTGCATTTGTTTGTGATATAACCGCTGAGTTTGGCCAGGGAGAACTTCCCAACTCCCTGGTTTGGCTTTGCGGCCGCCGAAGTTGTCGTCAATAAATTTTGCTTCCCTTTCACTCTGAACATTTTCCTGTTCGCTATCCGCTACCATACGAAAACAAAAAAACTCCCACTCCCAGGCGATCGAGCTCCAGAGCTCAAACGTTCGTAAGATTTCTAAAATTTACTTTTATTTGGAGAAGTATTCCATCTAGATTTGTTTAAAATTTGCAAAAATTTATATTTCATTGTCCTAAAACTACACTTAATTATGTCATGATTTCTCCAGTATTAATGTTGTTTTTTTGTTCGTTGGACGAATGTTCCTCAATCACAGAACAATATTTTCTTCGGTCCCAGTAACATTGCAGTGCGTTAGTTAGATTTCGTAGCACATTATCTCAATGCAACAAAGTTTGGGCTTGCACGAAGTATGGACACAGCACCAAATAAATGATTAAAAATCATATTTTTTATGGCCTTGAGCTTCCTAACTTTAGACTGATGAATCTGTCCCTATCTGCTACGGCCTACGCTCGGGGGAGGGGGGGGGTGGGGGCGGGGGCGGGTTTGATGCCAGTTTCATCGGTCTATGGCCATGGGCTTCCCTCTCAGCTAACAATTGGACGTTTTCTGAACGTTTTAAGAACGTTCCAAGTTCGTTCTATGGACGTTTTGTCAAAACGTTTAGAAAACGTCCTTTTGTGGAAGGTTTTGGACATTAATAAAACGTTCCAAATGGACGTTTAGAAAACGTTTTCTAAAGGTTTAAAAACCCAAAAAGAACCTTTCGAAAATTTTTAAGGACCTGTAGAAAACCTTTGGAACCTTATAAAAGTCCAAAAACCTTTCACAACGTTCTTTGGACGTTCTACGGACGCCCAGAAAACCTTTAAAAAACCTTTGGAACGTTCCATGGATGTTCTGCGGACGTCCAGAAAACCTTTAAAACGTTCCGAAAACGTTCTGCGGACGTCCAGAAAACCTTTGGAACGTTCAGAAAATGTTTTAAGAATGTCTATAGGAACGTTTGGAGAACCTATTAAAAACTTATGTAAACAATGTAATAGATATAAAAATGTTATGATTTGCACCTCAAGCTCTTGGCCAATTGTGGAATGGTACTAAAGAGTGAAGAGTCTCCAATCAAAATCATGCTTAAAGGGCAGACTTGAGTGGGATTCATTTGGATTTAATACTATATAATGCTCCAGTAAATTTATAGTTTATTGAAGGTATCGTTTGTAATGGTTAGTTATTACTTTATTTGTTATGTTAGTACATTCCAATACTGAATTAGTGTTTTTTAATCTTTATGTGTGTTTCAGAACAATATTACAAAAAAATGAAACACAAAAGCAGGAATTTATTACTGCTAAATAGAAAAAAAATCATTAAAAACGTTTATTTCCATATGTCTAACGTATTATATGCAAATTACCACTCATTTGCATAAAGTCCTATTTGGACGTTTTAAGAACGTTCATAAAACGTTCAATAAAATATGTCTCGTTATAAGGTTCCAAATAAAACGTTTTGTGAACGTTTTGATTAAAACGTTCCATTTTGTAACGTCCAAAGAACGTTTAAAAACGTTCTTTTTGAAACCATTACTTTTTCACAAATTGAAAGTCCAACTTGGACGTTATATGAACGTTTTCTAAACGTTCATTTCAGACGAGGACCTACGGGACCTGAATAAAACGTTTTTAAAACGTTCTGAAAACGTTTTGTGTTTGCTGGGCTGTTCTTTGTTTCTTGAAATATATGATTCTTAATTTCTCATAATTTTGTCTTTTCCTTTTATAGATGCAAGTTAGTCTGAATGCGTGCTAAAATGTCGAATGTAAGTAGACTCTAAATATATTTAGTAAAACCCACATGTATGTTCTCACTTGTACCACACACGTCCTCCCTATGGTCAAACAGGTGAACTGTTTAATTCTTATGCTGTGTTGCACACATGGTCAAACAATTAAACTGTTTGTGCTGTATCACACACACGTCCTCACTTTTACTATCTGTTTCTGTACCACACATGTCCTCACTTATATGGTCAAACAGATGAACTGTTTAATTATTACGCTGTGTTGCACACATGGTTTATTGAAGGTATCGTTTGTAATGGTTAGTTATTACTTTATTTGTTATGTTAGTACATTCCAATACTGAATTAGTGTTTTTTAATCTTTATGTGTGTTTCAGAACAATATTACAAAAAAACGAAACACAAAAGCATGAATTTATTACTGCTAAATAGAAAAAAAATCATTAAAAACGTTTATTTCCACATGTCTAACGTATTATATGCAAATTACCACTCATTTGCATGAAGTCCTATTTGGACGTTTTAAGAACGTTCATAAAACGTTCAATAAAATATGTCTCGTTATAAGGTTCCAAATAAAACGTTTTGTGAATGTTTGATTAAAACGTTCCATTTTGTAACGTCCAAAGAACGTTTAAAAACGTTCTTTTTGAAACCATTACTTTTTCACAAATTGAAAGTCCAACTTGGACGTTATATGAACATTTTCTAAACGTTCATTTCAGACGAGGACCTACGGGACCTGAATAAAACGTTTTTAAAACGTTCTGAAAACGTTTTGTGTTTGCTGGGCTGTTCTTTGTTTCTTGAAATATATGATTCTTAATTTCTCATAATTTTGTCTTTTCCTTTTATAGATGCAAGTTAGTCTGAATGCGTGCTAAAATGTCGAATGTAAGTAGACTCTAAATATATTTAGTAAAACCCACATGTATGTACTCACTTGTACCACACACGTCCTCCCTATGGTCAAACAGGTGAACTGTTTAATTCTTATGCTGTGTTGCACACATGGTCAAACAATTAAACTGTTTGTGCTGTATCACACACACGTCCTCACTTTTACTATCTGTTTCTGTACCACACATGTCCTCACTTATATGGTCAAACAGATGAACTGTTTAATTATTACGCTGTGTGCACACATGGTTTATTGAAGGTATCGTTTGTAATGGTTAGTTATTACTTTATTTGTTATGTTAGTACATTCCAATACTGAATTAGTGTTTTTTAATCTTTATGTGTGTTTCAGAACAATATTACAAAAAAACGAAACACAAAAGCAGGAATTTATTACTGCTAAATAGAAAAAAAATCATTAAAAACGTTTATTTCCATATGTCTAACGTATTATATGCAAATTACCACTCATTTGCATAAAGTCCTATTTGGACGTTTTAAGAACGTTCATAAAATGTTCAATAAAATATGTCTCGTTATAAGGTTCCAAATAAAACGTTTTGTGAACGTTTTGATTAAAACGTTCCATTTTGTAACGTCCAAAGAACGTTTAAAAACGTTCTTTTTGAAACCATTACTTTTTCACAAATTGAAAGTCCAACTTGGACGTTATATGAACGTTTTCTAAACGTTCATTTCAGACGAGGACCTACGGGACCTGAATAAAACGTTTTTAAAACGTTCTGAAAACGTTTTGTGTTTGCTGGGCTGTTCTTTGTTTCTTGAAATATATGATTCTTAATTTCTCATAATTTTGTCTTTTCCTTTTATAGATGCAAGTTAGTCTGAATGCGTGCTAAAATGTCGAATGTAAGTAGACTCTAAATATATTTAGTAAAACCCACATGTATGTTCTCACTTGTACCACCCACGTCCTCCCTATGGTCAAACAGGTGAACTGTTTAATTCTTATGCTGTGTTGCACACATGGTCAAACAATTAAACTGTTTGTGCTGTATCACACACACGTCCTCACTTTTACTATCTGTTTCTGTACCACACATGTCCTCACTTATATGGTCAAACAGATGAACTGTTTAATTATTACGCTGTGTTGCACACATGGTCAAGCTGTAGTGTTAAACTGTTTGTGCTGTATCATTCACACGTCCTCACTTTTACCATCCGTTTCTGTACAACCCACATCATTGTCAAACAGGTGAACTGTTTAATTGCTTTGCTATTTTGCATACATGTACATGTATGTATACATGTCCTCACTTGGCTATCAGGTGAACTGTTTGATTGTTATTAAAACATACATGTATAGCCAATTCCAGCCTTATAGCAGGCCTAAAAAAAAATCTTTCTGGGAGTGATGGCAAGTGTTGAAAATTTTCTGCGAAAGCGCACATCACGAGCACAAAGCAGGAAGTCCTAATGACTGGGGTCCAGGGCCCTGGAAAATTTCATTTCTGCATCTGAATTTGTATACTATTACACAATATGCACCGAATTTGGCGCTCATTGTATACAACCACCAAGCTCAGTGCATATTGTTTAACCCTATATAAATTTGGACGCAGAGGGAGCTGCATTGCGAATTTGCCCCAATTCTATTGATAGGACCCCGATATAAAGATAATTCACTATCTGAATTATTAAAAAAAGAGATTCAGCATCTCATGATCAAAGAATAGAGTTTCTAAAAGAAAAAAAAATTTGAAAGGTTTTCAGATTAACCCAGACTATCTTTTACCTTTAATCCTTGTCTGATTTATGCTTCATGTAGTGTTCATGGCATTTTTTTGACAAATTTAACATATTAAATATTGGAAGTGGAAAAGTTTTAAAAATGTTCCACCTCATGGCACATCTCCATTTGCCAATTTAAAATAAGAATGCTAGCTATACTGTCTGATTGACCAATTCCAGAGAAGGCGGAAAACACCAGAGAACATGGCAGTAGACTGTTGCCGAAGTGGGACAGATAGAGACCTTGGCTTTGAGAAGCGCTACATCAATGATGATATTGGTAAGTCTGAGGCGAATTTTGGATAGCCTTTAGGGGTGATGTGAACTCCTAATTTGTGAATGACCTTGTAAAATTAGTTACACTCTCCATATTTCAATTTTTTACAAGCTAGAGGGTGAATTTGCACCCCAAATCCTTAACACCTTAATTGCTACCAATATTGAGTGTATAGTAAATGCCAGAGAATGGAGCAAGTGAAGGTGGTGAAAGAGTGCGCATGGGCAATTGTTTAAATATGATGAATAGTAAATTGGTTTTAGTCAAGCAGGATTGTCTCATGTGTAAACTCAATCAATGTGGTCTTTATGTTGGTGCACATGATCACATCAAGTCTTGCGGCTTGTTGGTTTTGCTGTTCTAAAAGTTGCTTGAGCACAAATAAAATGTCCTTACATGTTCAAGGAGTTTGATAATTGTCCTGGGAAAAGTTCTTCAAGAATTAATGCTGCCTTGAAAGGTGTATGGGTTGTCCAAAAATAATGTCATTAGTGGAACTTAGTTGGGCTGCGGTGGTCAGCCTCTGTTAAAGCTACAAGTTATTGTGGTTGATCGATTTTAACAATTTAAAAACTGAGCTGTCTGACCTGTCTAATGTTCAGATGGATGAAAAAAGCAACCAAGAATGCAAAAATAATTAAAGTAACACATTCACTATCAAGATTTCTGTGAAAATCGTATTTATTCTCCTCACTTTAATAATTCCAGCACAGTTGTCTATGGAGGTGATATTTCAGGTTTTCACTTTTTTGAAGCACTAAATGACAACTTTGAAGCATATTGTCACAGCTTAATTTTTGCACCCCATAAAATATCCTCATAACATTTAGGACCATGCAGCTCAGATTTTTTTAAAGTGAACACAATGTTAACCAATGCCTCAAATGTGCTGTGAGAGTTAGCACAGACCTCAAATTTCTAGTCTGAAAATGGACATACATGTACAATAACTTCCAGTTAGTGTAGACAAAACAGTTACAGCTCGTGTTCTAAAATAGCCTTGGGTAAGAGAAAATTTTAGACTGCAAACAATCAAGATTAGGAATTGCTTTTCATTAAATTTGATATTGAAAATCTCAGTATAGAAATAAAAGTATTTGATTAGATCCCAAAGAGATGACCAAGGACATTTTTTTGTGTGTCCGAGTGCAAAGAAAGGGTTCTATAATGCCCAGACAACCTCTTGATGTGGCCAAGTGGATTACAAAGTCATGTGGCAGAGCTAGTGCACTCTGAATTGCCACCATTGACCTGTTCTTCCCCTATGCAGGTTACGGATTGTTTACAACTGTGTCTGTCAACAGAGGGGATTTCCTTTTGGAGTACAGGGGGGAAAGGAGTTGTGTGGATGAAACATGTAGTGATGAACAGAGTACATACGAGCCATATGCGTTTTACTATGATCATATGCATAAGACGTACAGGTATGTATTTTGGTTTGACACACTGTTTATTCCCGTGTCTCTGAAGTAAACTGCGTTTTGTTCTGAGATCGGGGGTTCGCATCAATTCAGTTGCATAATGGATCAACAGTCTCTTACAATAGGCATTTTTCATGTACTATTAACCCATTGATTTTGAGAATCAAATGTCTGGTGCTGGTGTATTGTAGTGCCGTCAAAAGAGGGCCAAATACAGTAAACGCTCTGCAGATTCGTGTATAGATTTGACAGGAGTTGCACCTATTTCTTTTCAAGTTGTTAAAAAAACATTTGGTCCAGTAGGAGCCCATACTTTTATTGTTGCAAATTATCAGCCTGTCACCCCAATGTACATTCCACCATGTGATGTGAATGTCAATAATGAATATGCTTCACAAAGGACTTAGGCGGGATTTGGACATTTGGGTGTGTAAATTAAAATATTTGTGTTCAATATATGTGACTCGTCACACCGAAATCAGACACAAGTTGACTTTCTTGAATTTGATTTTATTGTTGATCCAGTTTCCCCATTTTCCACGCTTTAATTTGATATATATAACCAAACACTAGGGAGTGAGTATTAGCTGAGATAATTACATTTAAAATCCGAAAAGATGATGGCTCTTGAAAGCATTTTCTCGAGAAAAACGCTTCTAAAGTTTGACTTCGTTTCGATTTCAAGTCAATTACAATGTTTGTATTGTCTACCGTGTGTGTCTGTGCAGGCGTTCTATGCCTCGAACATTTCCGTCGTGTGCGGGGGAAAAAAATTATGACCAAAAAAAAAAGGCTCTCACAAAAACTGTTTTTTAAACACTTTCCCGTTATCATTTTCATTCAAAATTTTAACAGAGTATACATGAATAATGGCCGAATCAGAAAATTAAAAAATATTTTTTTCATCAAATTCTGACGGTTTTTACTCTCCGCCGATTTTCTCGGCTTTTTCATCCGCGACTTGTGTCTGATTTCGGTATGACGGGTCACATATAGGCAAGAAAATTGCTGTGTATTTATACATTTAGATGTGTAAAACACAGCCTCCACGACTTGCTGAATATCTTGGTTTCACATCACATGGAAGCATTGAATAATTATACATCAATAATAATGCGAGTGCTTGGCCCCATAATTAAGTTGTTGTAATGGAAGCTAATTTATATTTTGGTGAATCATTTTTATTCTAAATTCATGTGAATAGTTTTCATGCTTTAAATATGTGTGTTCACAAGTATTTATTACATTTGCATGATGGGATGGCATCATGCTTCGGCAGGAACCAAAGAGATTTTGTATGGGGTCTTTGGTTCCCCAGCAAAATATTGTGCCAAGTTAGAAGGGAAGGGAGTGTTTTCACTGGTTCTGCACTAAATTGAGTAGAATGGCAATATGGATTAATTTTTTTTTACAAACACTGTAACCCAAGTGTATTTCTCAGATCAGTTATTCTGTTTGACAATACGTACTGTAGCGACTATTGATTCTTGTAATGTAACTTAATTTGGGGGCATGCGCTCTACAAGCTCTGCTTTTTTGCATGCTCCCCCATTTATTTCACTATGAATTTCAGTCGTACAGATATATTCCGAATTTAAGAATAATTGTTATAATGTATCTTTCATATGTTTTACTCTTTAATTGTGTTCAATTTTTATTCAAACTTTGTGTTATTGAAATGGAAATAAAATCTATCAATCAATCAATCGTTTAATTTACAGGATTGATGCCTCGGACATGGATTGCGGGATGGCCCGTTGGATCAATGATGAATGGAAAAATCCAAATACCAAAATGAAGAAAGTACTTGTTGACAATAATGTCCACCTTTGCCTATTTGCACTTATGGATATTGCAGCGGGAAAAGAAATTAGATACGACTATGGTGTCAAAGATCTACCATGGAGAAAACAGGTACGTTTTCGGGAGCGGGGCCTGTATTCCCGTTCAGGTCAATCCTGTCTAGAGAAAAGAAAATTGGGCCCAAGTTTTACAGGGTCGTTTTTTGTTTATTATTTGAGATCAAGCTATAAAAATCACATCATAAAGTAACATTTGCTATCCAATCCAGTTTTGGAATTACATTTGTGAAACTTACTCCCTTTATTGACAGCTAGGTGCAGTATACATATCTACCAAGGGGATGGTAGAGTGGGGTTGGGGAGGATGATCTTCAAGTGGAACAATAGTGTGATTCATATCTGATCCTACAAATTCCTATCCATAGGTGATGTCCATAAGGCCTGGAAGCACGGAGGCCAGTACAAGCGCCGAAGCCCAGCCCATCAACACTAAGGAAACCACCACCAAAGATCTGCAGGAGGCACAGGCCAGGGTAACCGGGCAACAGGAGGTTACCAAGCAACAGGAGTCAACTGCCAGAGAGGGTAGGATACCTACATGTATGGTCGCTGATGCACTCTCGCAGTCAGACGGAGACGAGAGTCGTGAAAGGGAGCCGCGAGAGGGTGCTAATCCTACTGTTAGCAGTTATGAACATGAAGAGCAGGTAAGCTGAAGGTGTAACCATATAGTGTGTCCCAGAAAAGTGGGGAAAAGGAAATGTTTGTAACACAGGAACAGGACCAGAGATGAAATGTTTTATTTGTCCTGCATACAGTTTCTTAAATATTCAAATTCGTGCATATTCCTTGAGCTACATGTAATGCCTTGTGACGAGCCTTTTCATTCACCTGATTCTTTCAATTCATTTTGTGGGTAGTTGTCCTAGTGGGGAATTGTCCTAGTGGCTAGATGATCTTTGGTGGTGGTTTCCTTGGGAGTCACCCTGCTGGGAGTCGCCCTAGTGCAGAATTGTCTTGGTGAGGAATAGTCTGGATGAGAGTCATCCAGTTCCCAGGGAATTGTCCACTGTGGATTATCGTGCCCCCCCCCCCCAAGAATAATAGTAAAAGCAATTCACATGCTAACAATTAAGGCCTTTTACTATTTAAATTATATCTTGGTTTAATTGTTTGGTTTGTGTAAAGTTAAGTTATATATATGTACACATCCTTGCCAAGGTCTACATACTGGCCATCATATGCTAGATACATTTGAAATGAACAACAGCATGTACCTGCTGAAATAGCAGGTCAAATTACTCTGTTAAACTTAAAATTAAAAATGTGGGAGGTCTATGAAATTCATTAAACATTCATAGGTGTACAGTGACCAGTTTGATAGGGGGGATGAGGTCTGTTGCCCAAATATTTTCTCTCATGCTTGCCGGAAAAATCAAGCGGTTCTGCTTGAATATTAGTCTTTTTTCCAACAAATTGCCAGTTTAAAAGTTCGTGAGGGGGGGGGGGGGGAGGGCAGCACCCCACCCACCTAACCCCCCTCGTATGCCTATGATTATATTTTAAGTTTTTAATCTTCTTATGTTACTAGTCATTACATGTATTTTGCTACCGGTACATGTACGTATGTATTTTATGTACTGAACAGTAATATTCAGAAGAAAATTTGTACACAGAATATTGCTGCATATTTATTGCATAACGCATGCTGGAAAAATTGTTCCATGCGTTAACATACATGGAAGCGTCGTGGTGTAGCGGTTCATCACTTCACTTTCAATCAAGAGGTTGAGGGTTCGAATCCCAACTCGGTACTAACGTCCTTTGGCAAGACATTAATCCACATTTGCCACTCTCCACCCAGGTGTAAATGGGTACCTGATATGCTAGAGCGCTTAACATGGCCGCCTTGCTATGACCAGGGTAATGATATTGGTGATAATATTGAAGCGCCAGGAGCATCACGACGTGATGGACATGTGCGCTATACAAGAAGCCACTATTATTATTATTATTATTATTATTTGTAAACTTAACCTTGCAAGTAAACTGGAAGTTGGATTTATGTGAAAATTTGTATTTGACATGTTGATTATAGGTTTTATAAGAATTACAAGTTTTGATTTGCTTTTCAAATTCAGAAAGTTTTGTGAGCAAATTCAAAGTTTAAAAAAAAAGTATTTTTATGGTCCCATACGTTACCAACGAATAAATTACCATAAAATAATTCCTCATGAATTTTCCATTCAGAAAATGTATACCTTTGATATGGTATGGCTAAGATTTTTATGCCTCCGTCCACCAAAGGTGGGTGCCGTCTGTGCGTCCTTGCGTCCGTCCCACTTCTCGTTACCTCGATATCTCAAGAACTCTTTGAGATAAGAACTTCAAACTTGGTACTAGTATGTATCCCCATAGGAAGATGAACTGATTAGATTTTGGGGTAAGTAGGTCAAAGCTCAGAGGTCAATTTACATGAAATTAGCATGAAATTAAAGGTTTTTAGCACCGTTACCGCAAAATCTCAAGAACTCTTTGAGATAAGAAATATAAACTTGGTACTAGTATGTATCCCCATAGGAAGATGAACTGATTAGATTTTGGGGTAAGTAGGTCAAAGGTCAGAGGTCAATTTACATGAAATTAGCATGAAATTAAAGGTTTTTAGCACTGTTACCGCAATATCTCAAGAACTCTTTGAGATAAGAACTTCAAACTTGGTACCAGTATTTATGATTAACTGATTAGATTGTGGGGTAAGTAGGTCAAAGGTCAGAGGTCACAGAGGTCAATTTACATGAAATTAGTATGAAATAACAGGTTTTTAGCACCATTACCGCAATATCTCAAGAACTATTTGAGATAAGAACTTCAAACTTGGTACTAGTATGTATCCCTATAGGAAGGTGAAGTGATTAGATTTTGGAATAAGTAGGTCAAAGGTCAGAGATCACAGAGGTCAATTTACATGAAATTACATGTACCATAAAATTTCAGGTGTTTAGCACCGTTACCGCGATATCTCAAGAACTGTTTGAGATAAGAACTTCAAACTTGGTACTAGTATGTATCAGCATAGGAAGATGAACTGATTAGATTTTCGGGTAAGTAGGTTAGAGGTCACAGAAGTCAATTAACATGAAATTACAGGTTTTTAGCCTCAACGCAATATCTCAAGAATTGTTTGAGGTAGGAACTTAGAAATTGGTACTACATGTATTTGGCCATGCGTTTTGAATTGGGCCGGTAAATAGGTGGAGCTGTGACATCTGCGCGACATTTTGGGGTACATTCCTTTCATTTTCTCAGCTGATATACAAGCTATGATGTTGTATTTTGTGTCAAAATAAAGCTTATGATAACATCAATACAGTCATACCAAACAGTTTTTAAAAATAATTTTATTTTTTTGTTAATTAGTGGTTAATTAGCAAAATGTCAGGGGTGGAGGACGATCAGGAGGAGGACGATCAGGAGGAGCAAATTCTACTGGAAGCACATTGATGGATTGCAGTCACCATAGATCATACTATTGTGGATTTTTATTAATAATTCATCATCATAATACTTAGTTTAGATTAACTTCAACTAAAATTTAGTGTAATTAAGCTTAATTATTAATTAGTTGTTACTAATTAAGCCCAAGAGCAACATGCCTGGCTGCATGATTGCGCGAGCAAACAGTGTCTTTTTCTTAACGATGTGTAATAACTACTTCAGTTAAGGTTACTTTCGAGACTTAAGAGATTGTTTAAATATCAAATATTTAGAAAGGAAAATATTAATTTATCATAATTCTTTAGTAAAACAGTATAAACAATTAACAGATTAATTGTTTAAAACAATTGATTATTGTGATATTAGCATGCAGACAATGGGTGATAATTAGAGCAAACTTTAAGAGATAAATTACAACCTGGCAGATTTCCACCTTGGTAGTGATTTATGAATATTTGAAAATATACACTTTAGAATTGAATTTGATTGTATAATTGTTGTCAAAAAATTACTTTGCTGTTATTGTTTAGTTTTATTACAATATACATATGTACCAGAGGATGTATTTTTATGTTTTAAATTTATCTTTTAAGAATCAATTTGTTAACAGGAAGATTTTCTTTCTATTTCCTGATTAATTTTTTAGTGTTTTAAGAAATCATTTTGGCAAATAATACAATTCTCAGATAATAATCTAGAAATATTCCATTGTTAAAATTATGAAAAATGCGGCTTGCGCAAAATTATTTTAATAACCTATGACCCTGGAATGTTATATATGTCTGAAAAGCTCTGAATGAGAGGAATTAAAAAGTGGCACTTTTAAAGGTGTGAGGTACACCAATACTACTTTTTTCCTGTTCCAAAGTTTGGTATTTGTTGCCATGGTTTTTAGGTATATTTGGTTCCATAACTTCAAATGCTCACACCCAATGTAATTTTTAAGCACTTTTCTGAAATCCTCAGTTAATTTCCTTTCAGAAAATGTATACTTTTTCATGTAATGGGTTTAGTTTTTAAAGTTACAGAGATTCAAATAAAAAAGACACAATTTTCATGTTGCAAAATCATGTCACACGAAACTGGCCCAATTCAAAACGCATGGCCACTTGTGATTAACTGCATGTAGTATGTACCACCATGAGAAGATGATTTGATTCAATTTAATGTATGCACATCAACTTTGTAATACCTGTAGCGGCAGATCCATGGGGCTTATGAATTATATGAATTCAAGCCGAGGCGTATAGGAGACGCAGTCGTATCTTTTCTTGTTCCAAGTTAAACTGTCTTGAAGTACGAAAGGTGCATCACTTTCAGAATCGGATGATGTAACGCTTGGGTAGTGAGTTCAAAACGCATTGCCATTCCATAGAACTAGGGTTTCAAAATTTAATTTGAAAAAGGGCCTGGTTTTTCCTCTGATATCCCATGCATTACCGCTGCAAAACAGCTTGGACTTGCCCTGAACTGGTTGTGCTGTATCACACACACATCCTCACTTTTACTATCTGTTTCTGTACCACACATGTCCTGAAACAGCTGAACTGTTTAATTATTATGCTATGTTGCAAACATGTTCAAACAGTTGAACTGTTTGTGCTGTATCACACACACGTCCTCACTTTTAC
Organism: Echinometra lucunter; assembly: GCA_029962745.1. Classification (NCBI taxonomy): domain Eukaryota; kingdom Metazoa; phylum Echinodermata; class Echinoidea; order Camarodonta; family Echinometridae; genus Echinometra; species Echinometra lucunter. The sequence goes on along the minus strand of CM057159.1, from coordinate 8,212,746 downwards.
CATCCGTTTCTGTACCACACACATCATTGTCAAACAGGTGAACTGTTTAATTCTTATGCTGTGTTGCACACATGGTCAAACAGTTGAACTGTTTGTGCTGTATCACACACACGTCCTCACTTTGTTTCTGTACCACACACGTCTTCACTTATATGGTCAAACAGGTGAACTGTTTAATTATTATGCTGTGTTGCACACATGGTCAAACAGTTAAACTGTTTGTGCTGTATCACACACACGTCCTCACTTTTACTATCTGTTTCTGTACCACACATGTCCTCACTTATATGGTCAAACAGGTGAACTGTTTAATTCTTATGCTGTGTTGCCAACATGGTCAAACAGTTAAACTATTTGTGCTGTATCACACACACGTCCTCACTTTTATCATCTGTTTCTGTACCATAAACATCATTGTCAAACAGGAGAACTGTTTAATTATTATGCTATGTTGCACACATGGTCAAACAGTTAAACTGTTTGTGCTGTATCACACACGTCCTCACTTTTACTATCTGTTTCTGTACCACAAACATCATAGTCAAACAGGTGAACTGTTTAATTGCTTTGCTATTTTGCATGCATGTACATGTATGCATACATGTCCTCACTTGGCTATCAGGTGAACTGTTCGATTGTTATTCAAGGATGCAAGTTTTCCGGATTTTTCTTTGATCTGGATTTTTTTTTTTTTTTTTTTGATCGACGAACATTTCTTCTTCCTCTCTCATTCTCGCTCATTTTCCGGAGAAAACCGACTCATTCCTAGACTAGCGCGAATGGAAAATTCTTGAAGCCACGTTTTCTCGACGCTGCGACCCTGCAACCGCGACCCTGCAACCCCGCTGGGGGCTGCCGCCCCCGGACCCCCGCTGAAGTTTCTGGATTTGTTTTGGAGCTCCACTTACATCCCTGGTTATTAAAACATACATGTATAGCCAATTCTAGCGTTACAGCAGGCCTAAAAAAAAATGCTTTCTGGGAGCGATGGCAAGTGCTGAAAGTTTTCTATTGTCTTCAATTAAAGAGATAAACGCTAGAAATTTGAAAATTTTGTTGTTTAATTAGCTATGTTCTGCAAGAAATTTGCATAATTTTTACATGGAACTTTTGATAATTTGTTTCTTTATATCTGCATCATCATCTGCAACTTGGTATATTGCATGAATATGGCTGAATTTCTAAAATCGGGTAGGGTTGATGATGCATCACATCAGGTCAGTCAAGTCAGGGGCAAGAATTAGTAGGCTGGTTTGGGAGCAGGGCCTGTATTGCCGTTCAGGTAGGTCCTGTCCAGGGAAAAAAAATTGGGCTGGAGTTTTACAGGGCCAGGGTGTAACAAAAACCACATCGCAGGACTCTAATTAGACTATGGTGTCACAGATCTACCATGGAGAAAACAGGTACGTTTTCAGGAGCGGGGCCTGTATTCCCGTTCAGGTCAATCCTGTCTAGAGAAAAGAAAATTGGGCCCAAGTTTTACAGGGTCGTTTTTTGTTTGTTATTTGAGATCAAGCTATAAAAATCACATTATGAAGTAACATTTGCTATCCAATCCAGTTTTGGAATTACATTTGTGAAACTTACTCCCTTTATTGACAGCTAGGTGCAGTATACATATCTACCAAGGGGATGGTAGAGTGGGGTTGGGGAGGATGATCTTCAAGTGGAACAATAGTGTGATTCATATCTGATCCTACAAATTCCTATCCATAGGTGATGTCCATAAGGCCTGGAAGCACGGAGGCCAGGACAAGCGCCGAAGCCCCGCCCATCAACACTAAGGAAACAACCACCAAAGATCTGCAGGAGGCACAGGCCAGTGTAACCGGGCAACAGGAGGTTACCAAGCAACAGGAGTCAACTGCCAGAGAGGGTAGGATACCTACATGTATGGTCGCTGATGCACTCTCGCAGTCAGACGGAGACGAGAGTCATGAAAGGGAGCCGCGAGAGGGTGCTAATCCTGCTGTTAGCAGTTATGAACATGAAGAGCAGGTATTAAGCTGAAGGTGTAACAATATAGTGTGTCCCAGAAAAGTGGGGAAAAGGAAATGTTTGTAACACAGGAACAGGACCAGAGATGAAATGTTTTATTTGTCCTGCTTACAGTTTCTTAAATATTCAAATTCGTGCATATTCCTTGAGCTACATGTAATGCCTTGTGACGAGCCTTTTCATTCACCTGATTCTTTCAATTCATTTTGTGGGTAGTTGTCCTAGTGGGGAATTGTCCTAGTGGCTAGATGATCTTTGGTGGTGGTTTCCTTGGGAGTCACCCTGCTGGGAGTCGCCCTAGTGCAGAATTGTCTTGGTGAGGAATAGTCTGGATGAGAGTCATCCAGTGCCCAGAAAATTTCCACTGTGGATTATCTTGAACCCCCCCCCCCCCCAAAAAAAAAAAAAAAAAAAAAAAGTAAAAAGCAATTAATCATGCTAACAATTAAGGCTTTTTACTATTCAAATTATATCTTGGTTTAATTGTTTGGTTTTTGTAAAGTTAAGTTATATATATGTACACATCCTTGCCAAGGTCTACATACTGGCAATCATGTGCTAAATACATTTGAAATGAACAACAGCAGGTACATGTACCTGCTGAAATAGCAGGTCAATTTACTCTGTTAAACTTAAAATTAAAAATGTGGGAGGTCTATGAAATTCATTAAACATTCATAGGTGTACAGTGACCAGTTTGATAGGGGGATGACCCCCCTCGTATGCCTATGATTAGATTTTAAGTTTTTAATCTTCTTATGTTACTAGTCATTACATGTATTTTGCTACCGGTACATGTACGTATGTATTTTATGTACTGAACAGTAATATTCAGAAGAAAATGTTCAATTATTATGCTGTGTTGCACACATGGTCAAGCAGTTAAACTGTTTGTGCTGTATCATACACACGTCCTAACTTTTACCATCCGTTTATGTACCACACACATTGTCAAACAGGTGAACTGTTTAATTGCTTTGCTATTTTGCATTCATGTACATGTACATGTATGTATGTCCTCACTTGGCTATCAGATGAACTGTTCGATTGTTATTAAAACAAACATATATAGGTAATTCCAGCATTACAGCAGGCCTAAAAATATGCTTTCTGGGAGCGATGGCAAGTGCTGAAAATTTTCTATTGTCTTCAATTAAGAGATAAACACTAGAAATTTGGAAATTTTGTTGTTTAATTAGCTATATGTTCTGCAAGAAATTTGCATAATTTTTACATGGAACTTTTGATAATTTGTTTCTTTGTATCTGCATCATCATCTGCAACTTGGTATATTGCATGAATATGGCTGAATTTCTAAAATCGGGTAGGGTTGATGATGCATCACATCAGGTCAGTCAAGTCAGGGGCAAGAATTAGTAGGCTGGTTTGGGAGCAGGGCCTGTATTGCCATTCAGGTAGGTGCTGTCCAGGGAAAAGAAAATTGGGCTGGAGTTTTACAGGGCCAGGGTGTAACAAACACCACATCGCAGGACTCTAATTAGACTATGGTGTCACAGATCTACCATGGAGAAAACAGGTACGTTTTCAGGAGCGGGGCCTGTATTCCCGTTCAGGTCATTCCTGTCCAGGGAAAAGAAAATTGGGCCCAAGTTTTGCAGGGTCGTTTTTTGTTTGCTATTTGAGATCAAGCTATAAAAATCACATTATGGAGTAACATTCGCTATCCAGTCCAGTTTTGGAATTACATTTGTGAAACTTACTCCCTTTATTGACAGCTAGGTGCAGTATACATATCTACCAAGGGGATGGTAGAGTGGGGTTGGGGAGGATGATCTTCAAGTGGAACAATAGTGTGATTCATATCTGATCCTACAAATTCCTATCCATAGGTGATGTCCATAAGGCCTGGAAGCACGGAGGCCAGGACAAGCGCCGAAGCCCCGCCCATCAACACCAAAGATCTGCAGGAGGCACAGGCCAGGGTAACCGGGCAACAGGAGGTTACCAAGCAACAGGAGTCAACTGCCAGAGAGGGTAGGATACCTACATGTATGGTCGCTGATGCACTCTCGCAGGCAGACGAAGACGAGAGTCATGAAAGGGAGCCGCGAGAGGGTGCTAATCCTACTGTTAGCAAATATGAACATGAAGAGCAGGTGAGCTGCAGGTGTAACCATACAGTGTGTCCCAGAAAAGTGGGGAAAAGGAAATGTTTGTAACACAGGAACAGGACCAGAGATGAAATGTTTTATTTGTCCTGCATACAATTTCTTAAATATTCAAATTCGTGCATATTCCTTGAGCTACATGTAATGCCTTGTGACGAGCCTTTACATTCACCTGATTCTTTCAATTCATTTTGTGGGTAGTGTTCCTAGTGGGGAATAGTCCTAGTGGGGAGATGCCCTGGTGGGAGTCACCCTGCTGGGAGTCGCCTTAGTGCAGAATTGTCTTGGTGAGGAATAGTCTGAATGAGAGTCATCCAGTGCCCAGGGAATTGTCCACTGTGGATTATCTTGAACCCCCCCCCCCCAAAAAAAAAAAAAAAAAAAAAAAAATAGTAAAAAGCAATTCATCGTGCTAACAATTTAGGCCTTTTACTATTCAAATTATATCTTGGTTTAATTGTTTGGTTTGTGTAAAGTTAAGTTATATATATGTACACATCCTTGCCAAGGTCTACATACTGACCATCATGTGCTAGATACATTTGAAATGAACAACAGCAGGTACCTGCTGAAATAGCAGGTCAAATTACTCTGTTAAACTTAAAAATAAAAATGTGGGAGGTCTATGAAATTCATTAAACATTCATAGGTGTACAGTGACCAGTTTGATAGGGGGATGAGGTCTGTTGCCCAAATATTTTCTCTTGTGCTTGCCGGAAAAATCAAGTGGTTCTGCTTGAATATTAGTCTTTTTTCCAACAAATTGCCAGTTTAAAAGTTCGTGAGGGAGGGGGGGGACCCTTACAAAAATTTCCTGTGGTAATACCACACGATTACCACAGGACTGTACCACACGATTACCACAGGACTGTACCACACGATTACCACAGGACTGTACCACAAGATTACCACAGGACTGTACCACACGTCTATCACAGGACTGTACCACACGGTTACCACAGGACTGTACCACATGATTACCACAGGAAATGTCCTGTGGTAAATGTCCCAATTTACCACAGGAAGGGATTAACATGTGGTAACAGTTACCACAGAAGAGATTAGTATGTGGTAACAGAAATACCACACATCAGTTACCACACACGGTTACCACATATATTACCACAGTTTACCACACACCAGTTACCACACAGAATTACCACACGCCAGTTACCACACAGAATTACCACACGCCAGTTACCACACAGAATTACCACACGCCAGTTACCACACAGAATTACCACACGCCAGTTACCACACAGAATTACCACACGCCAGTTACCACACAGAATTACCACACGCCAGTTACCACACGCCAGTTACCACACACAATTACCACACGCCAGTTACCACACAGAATTACCACACGCCAGTTACCACACAGAATTACCACACGCCAGTTACCACACAGAATTACCACACGCCAGTTACCACACACAATTACCACACGCCAGTTACCACACAGAATTACCACACACCAGTTACCACACGCCAGTTACCACACAGAATTACCACACGCCAGTTACCACACAGAATTACCACACGCCAGTTACCACACACAATTAACACGCGCCAGTTACCACACAGAATTACCCATGCCAGTTACCACATACTTTTACCAGACGTACCATACGGCAGTTAGCGCACAGATTACCACAGACCTAATACAAATTTTATACCATGGTAATAGAGAAATACCACATACCACGGCTCCAGACCTGTCAACCCTGAAACCCAAGAAAGAGGGACAAATGACAAGGCAGAGGCTAAAAATAGGGAAATTTCTGAATTTCCTATACATGACTACAGACAGGTTTTTGCAAAAAGAGGGACACATGGTAGAAATGGCTCTTTCTTTTACCAAAAATCGGGATTGTCCCTACTAAATAGGGAGAGTTAGCAGGTATGTGGCTCACCCACACAACCTTGCATAAATGAAACTTGATTTGGTCAAAAGTCTCCCCCCTCCCCCTGTCGATTTTTGAAACCTTTTTGCAAAATAAATTGTCTAATTAAATGAAAACAATTCATAATCCAGCTATTAATGCAAGGTACATGGTTGTACATATTTGTGGTAATAGTAAGTGGTAACTGCATGGTGAACAGTTGCGATAGCTGATCTATCTGGACATACATGTATATTTAAGATTTCCACAATATGCTACAGCTTTGAACAGCTTTAATTGATAACAATAAAATGTATTTACAAGTGATACTGGCAGAAGTACTGACAAGTTCTGAATACTGTTAGCAGCTGACATGTGAAAAACAATACATGCTTATAAACATAAAGAAACAGCAGAATACACATGTATGTACTATTTACATTTGATAATGACAGAAAGTTATGGAAAGTACTGTAAAATCACTGTATAAAAACAGTGAACTTTGAAAAAAAAAAAGAAACCCGTTTTAAACACGGCAGTAGCCTTAATGCATATTGCCACGTTCATGTGCAATCACCTTTTAAGGAAAATACCGAACGACATTTGAAACTAGACCCGCAACATGGAGTTCCATGTCCGCATATATACCAAATAAGTTTGATTATAAACTGACTTGTGGTGTGAAGTTTGAAAGTTACTAACCCGCCTGTAGAGACTTGAAAGTAAATTTCAGAATTGAACCTATATACCTGATCTTTATCCCCCAAATAATACTAAGATCTCAATTGCACATACCATCTACTGGTTATAACTTGGTAAAGTTATTCAAGTTTCATATGCATCAAGTGCAGAAGGACAGACAGACAGACAATCTTACGATTGATATCAATCGTAAGATTGATTGTATGTTTTATGTTACACCCCCAGGTCTAGTAGTTTCCACTGTATGCAATATAACAATTTTGAACAGGGGAAAGTTATTACTGCTTATGTTTATCACAGACAACATAGTACAACATGGACAATTGGGAAGCATTACATGTACCTTGTTAAAGCTGGTCTCAATGTTTTGCATCCTCAAATCTGACAGTACAAGAATCGCAAAGGCAATTACTTCCAACCATACAATTCTTTTGGACAAATGGATATTTTTTTCTAATAACAAAATTGATATGTTGAATATTTGTCTCAAGAAAAATGGACGAGAGGATCTGAAATATAATTTGACCATTAGTAAAAATAGCTCCATTTGCCTTATGATTATCAGTATTAGAAATTCAGAAGGTCATATCATAAACTCAGACCAAGTTGGATGGATTTTCTGCGATTCTGCAAATGGTTAAGACTACCTTTCAAAGCTCCTAAATACAATTCCTCCCTAATGGCTTAATCATCAGATTGCATAATAACCATAAGCTGTCACCTGGCATCAAAAGCATTATAATGTGAAACCTTTAACCCCCTACTGAACTGGACTATTTTGAGCCCCTCTCTGACTGGGGGATGGGGGGGGGGGGCTACCAGGCCCCCCCCCCTCCCCCCCATGATCTAGGTCATTGACCGCACAACGAAAATCGGCACGCATGTCGCCCAACACGTACTCTATAAAATGGTATTATTTTTTTCAAAATGATGTGGTTTCATTAATTATTCTAATTTATGCATGATTTATCCATAAAAATCAGATTTTTTGCTCTAAGGCCCTAAATAAAGCTCCTAATATGCTAATATTTGGTCCAGATACTCTGTGGTGTTTTCACCAAATATACCACCAAAAATTTACGATCTCAAAACTTGTTCCTTATATATTTTTTTCAATTTCTTATGTATTTCTTTGTTTTTTTACCTTTTGGTTTTTTTTGGATGGAATTTGTCAGTAACACTGTTGCAATCATAAATAGCATAAAATGAATCAGTTTGAATAAGTAATAGCAAAAATATTCATACATTTATGATTTTGGGCTGAAAACACAATTTGTATTGAACTTGTACAAGAAATCACGTTTTTGAGCAATTTTTTCGTTTGACGTGCATGTACATTATGCGTAACTTCGGAACCGCTAATCCAAACATTGCGAAAATGGTCTTAAAGGATGCGGGAGACTTGAAGGAAAAAAGTGACGAAACATTGCAGTGATAACTTTTCACATTGCAGACATATCGCACAAAACGTCTAGGGAGGCCTCCAAGCCCCCGCCCCCAGTTCAGTAAGGGTTATTGTAAGAAGAATCAAACACAAAATATGCAGATGAATTATGGAAAACACAATCAGACAAATTTTCCTACATGGAGAAAAACTCAAATGAAAATATGATAATAATAATAATAATAATAATAATAATATAGCCTGGAAATAATTTCCCTGATGGTGATTTTAGTGTTTTGGGAAAATATCACACTGAGTCAAATGTTAATGGTTACTCAGGAAATAGTATTCAATACCTCTGTTTGGGACAAGTTTTTAGTCCTTTACAAAACTAAAAGCTGCTACAAAGGGATAAACTTCTAGATGTTTTTCCATAGTCGTAACAAGAGGCTCTGAGTTGGTGGCTTGATCCATGTGCATTGGGATTTAGTACCGACCTGTATGTATGATGAAATCAAATCAAGGCAAGATTGGTTAACTAGAGGGATTACTAATAAAGAAAAAAAAAATATGATTTTGAGCCAGAAAGGGTGAGTCTCAGAGCAAAAAGCATTACATCCTACATGCCATAGTACATGCCTTTCCATTACTTTATTATGTTCAGAATATTTAACTTCCACTAAGGCTAAATGATGTGTTCATGATAAAATCTTACAAAATTAAAAGAAAAAATTAGTTATTAATTCTGAAAAAGCAAATAAATTAATAATTTTCAAAAAAGATAGTCCATGACTAGTTTCTTCAAATAGGGATGAGAGGGCCCTACAGCAAAATGTCTCAAACCCAAGTCCATAGGAGAATCCATTTCCCAAGAAGTACAGGACAGGATTATCAAAGATTCACATTTATTAATGTAAAACTCAAGCTACTTAATTACCATTGGAAAGTTCACATCCAGAAGGTGAGGACTATACAAGTGAACCAATGCATGACATCTTTTCCTTCGATGTAAACTCTCTGTTGTTGCAAAGTCCGGTGTCTAGGAGGAAGCCGTCTAGTGTTGTGACATGATACCCCCAAGGTAAGAGCCATATAGCCTGATTTGTAGAATTGAGAAAAAAAAAAAAGAAATATCATCTGGAATTGGAAAAGTAAACTGAAAGCATAAGATTTTGTGAGTTATGAGTACATATACTTTTGACTGGCAAAGTTTGCATATATATGTCCCGAAAATACATTTATAAGCTATGTTTTGAGCATATTACATTCAAGATTAATCGGATAATATTGGTGAAATAATCTTATCTTACATTCCATGCACACAGACATAAGAATAGCTGTCATGTTCTTTGGTACATACATTTACAGATCATTTTCTTCCTATTCTTCAATCAAAGCATACTCACAGCAGCACCCGCATTCTTAAAATGGGAAACTCCCTCACAATCGCCTCAGTCATGATCATCTTGAGTTTCGTTATCGTGCCACCTTGTTGTTTGGCTGGAAAAAGAAAGAAAGAAAAGACAAGATCAATCGTCAAGTTCTGCCGGCATCTATTCTCTGCTAGATAATGGGGGAGGGGGGGGGGGGGGATCACTCATCACAATTCACATGTGCTGCCGCTGCATCACAGTTTTATGCAACCTGAACCACATCCCTAAAAGGCACCATATTATTATTAAGGGTTTGTTTTCACTTTTCAGTCATGATAGATATTAGATACATTGTCAAAATTATATAAGAAAATCATTGGATATTACCATACAATTTCATAATTCCTTGATAATTCCTTTTCAGGGTCTAGATCTAACATTAGATCTTCTCTCTCTACATCATTCTAGATCTACATGTAACTGTTACATGTGACTCTAAAGCAACTGATCTAACGTTAGGCTAGACTAGACTCCTATAGTCATGATAGTATTGTAACTTGTTATTCATCACTGTCATCATTCACTTGTCATGTTTTAGGTTAAGGCCTAGATCTAGATAGAGGGAATTTAATTTTTCACTCGACTACAGACTGTAGTCGAGTGAAATTCCAGCAAATGGCAGTGGGCATTTGTACTTGAATTTGTAGTACAGACTACAGTAAATGTCCACTGCCATTTGCTGGAATTTCAAAGCGAGGAATTACCGGCCGCAGCCGGGCAACGATTAGCACACAAAATCATGGTCACAGATTCACAATACAAACGTAAATTGCGACTGCCACACGTAACGGCCAAATGCAGAGAGCACTAAGCTACGCCGACGCCTACGCCAGCATGGCCGGAGAGCTCCCGGGAGCCGGCGGGACGAATGAGCTAGCGCATACCCTGCAGACGGGCGCAGAACAAATTGTCATTGCGGCGAATCATGCAACTAAGCTATCAATATACTGCATCATATTTTCATTACGTTCTCTTTATCAGCTCATTAGAAACGATTACAGACTAAGATGCAAACTATGAAATATGCAAAAAATTCTTACCATCCTATTTTCCTGAAAATCTGGAAATTTGTCTACTCTCCTTCCTGCTTCGAAATCTCTCGCACGAACTGTACCGTTAACAATTTTGCCGCGTACTATCGCATTTTGCTAGCGATCGCGAGAGCTCGCTCTCGCCGACCAATCACAAGTCTTGAATAAGTTTCTAGGCTACATTATATTTAAAACGTCTTTGGTCATAACCGTAACTGTTGGATAATAATTTCGTTTTAGATGAACGGAATTCTATTACAATTCCGATAAAATCTGATAGGAAAATTGGACCATTGAATGTAGCAAAAAAAAAAAATAATAATAATAAATAAAAATAAATTAATTAATTAATAAATGAATAAAGAAATAAAAAGAAATAAAAATATGTAAATAATTTCAAAAAGTACCAAGGGGGTCCATATCTACTCTTATCTCTCAATTGTGTGTGTGTGTGTGTGTGTGTGTGAGGGTGTGTGCGTGTGTGTGTGTGTGTGAGATGAATTGAGAGAATAATAGCGTAGCATGAATCAAAGCTCCCCAGGAAATTTACGCTATGTGTGTACGTATAATATTATGAACCGTGGATCTGTACATGTACGGATATGTACTGTACGTGTACATGATCCTGGTATGTACGTACACACATAGCGTAAATTGCTTATATTTACATCTTACCACACCATTATCATATAACTTTATACGAAATACTGTACTATAATGATGTGATCCGATATGACCGTAGGTTACATCATTACATTGAATGTGTCGTATATATATGTATATAATTCTTTCTCTCTCTCTCTCTCAATTAATTGTTATATTACACTATATCACCTTATATACGTTATGAAATAGACTTAATTCAAATGCAAACTTACATACAAAAATTTTAATAAGTTGTGTATACCTTTCATATAAACACAACAAAAAAAGTAACTTCACCCCTAAGGAAAATGCTGTAACTTTTTAACGAAGAGGTTTTGAGGAAAATGATTTGGCAGAAATGTTCCTACACTTATTGACCAGCTTCTGTGTAAAAATGAGATTGATACGTCGAGTCATGGATGAGTGAGCATACATTAAAGGCAAAAATGTCACTTTTCAAAAGTCACAAGAGTCATTTATGAGGGTCTGTGAAACAAGACTTTGGCAAATTCTGTTTCTGGTGTCTGTTTAAGTGCTGTTGTTGTTTTATTATTCAATGTTTGATCGACTCACACCTATCCTGGCACCTTCCACGCTCTTTCACGGTTGGGTGAGCACAGTTTTAGGGGGGAAATGGCAATGTTCAATCCCCCTAAAACTGCAAAATCCATTAAATTTATTGCAAGAATTGACATGAAATATTGTTACTAACAAGTATCATCACGTGTTGTAGGAAGATCAGAGGAAGCACTGGTGTCATGGTTGAGTGAGCACACTTTAAAGATGAAGAACAAAATGCAAAAATTCCTGTGAATATGGCATAAATGCATATGCACAATTCAATTTCAGCTCTGTATGTGTAAAAATGTGTTGCCAAGCCCCCACCCCCAAGTAAGGTTTAGAGTAATTCAAAATTTAAATGAGAACCGACCCTACACAGCCATAATGAGTGGGTGCCTAAAGTGGCATATATTGCCCTTTCTAAGGAAAAAAAAAAGAAGGGGGGGGGGGGCTAAAGTGGAACTGTGTCCAAATTTGATAGGAATTGATATGCCTTGTGAATTGTTAAAGGGTAGCAACTTTCGAATCCTAACAAAAGTAATAAGGGTATATTTCATTATATTCTTTTTACATCTCCATATGTAGGCCTACCTACTCAAGTGTGACATCATTAAGTTTATTTAACAGTTTCATTAAGTTTATTTAACAGTTTAACACACGTTCAGCAAGATAACTGATATTCAATTTTCATTCACCTGAAGTAATGTCATGCTTGTCATGCAGTTGACTTTCCCCATTTCCCGTTGATATCGTGTTCACTCAACCATGCAATTTCGAGCAAAATATCAGAATAGGTTTTAGAAAGTTGATGGCGTTACACATGCAGAGCTGAAATTGAATTGTGCATATGCATTAATGCCATATTCACAGGAATTTTTGCATTTCTTGCTTCATCTTTAAAGTGTGCTCACTCAACCATGACACCAATGCTTCCTCTGATCTTCCTACAACACGTGATGATACTTGTTAGTAACAATATTTCATGTCAATTCTTGCAATAAATTTAATGGATTTTGCAATTTTAGGATTGAACATTGCCATTTCCCCACTAAAACTGTGCTCACCCAACCGTGAAAAGGCGTGAAAGGTGTCAGGATAGGTGTGAGTCGATCAAACATTGAATAATAAAACAACAACAGCACTTAAACAGACACCAGAAACAGAATTTACCAAAATCTTGTTTCACAGACCCTCATAAATGACTCTTGTGACTTTTGAAAAGTGACATTTGTGCATTTAATGTATGCTCACTCATCCATGACTCGACGTATCAATCTCATTTTTACACAGAAGCTGTTCAATAAGTGTAGGAACATTTCTGCCAAATCATTTTCCTCAAAACCTCTTCGTTAAAAAATTACAGCATTTTCCTTAGGGGTGAAGTTACTTTTTTTGTTGTGTTTAGATTACCCGAGAAGCCAATGTCAAAAGCAGCATGATCGAGTAACACGACAAGCATGTCAGTATGGTAATCATTGTTTTCAATTTTTATGTTATTATCAGATAAACGTAGTTATAAGGATAAACATATATAGATATATATATATATATGTTGTTTAAGAATGATATTTTTATTCAACTATCAGATTCACGTAGTTATATAAGTATAGATATTTATTTGTTTTTTGTTAGTTTTGAAAATGTTCAATAAGAATGAAAATAATGAATAATAAACATTATCACTTAAGAATAAAGATAATTAATTAAGAGTTATATGTATGTTTGATCAAGAAAATAATGTAAATAGGTTCAAGCCATCATTTTTGTTTTGTATATTACAGTCCTGATGAAGATCTGTGATCGAAAGCTTGACGAAGAAAGGAAGATTCAGAAGTTACGACCGCCTCATAGTATATTTCTTTCAATACATTTAATTTTACCATTATGAGTTACCGCCAGTGTTCTGTTCTCCGGAAATTTCTTCCACTATATATATATATATATATATATATATATATATATATATACATGTATTAAATATATATATATATATATATATATATATATATATATATACCTTTCTTTATATTTTTCTATTGCCTCTTTAGTTGTATATCTTTTCTCCATGGTGAAGTACACACGTCCCATATCCATTCTCGGTTATCCTCAGACACTCGAGTTTGAATTCAAATTCCACACCCACAAAAAAATGTTATCCCATTTTCTACTTGGATAGGAGAGAAGAGAAATGGTTAATAATTAATTAAACGAATGTTTAAGAAACATTGAGTAGAATCAGTGTATATTGGCTTATAATCCTTTTGTTTTTATATTAGGACGTATGTGTGAAATTTCTGTTCAGTTTCAATTTCATTTTTATTTTCTTTCAAAATAAATATATGTACGATGAAAATATAATACAATGTATAATGTATCCATAAATCATGTAAATAACATAATAAATCATACATGAAGAACATGAGAATATTCGATAGATGACAAATATTGTATGAAACATATACATGTACAATGTACATATGTACATATTTCTTTCAATACATTTAATTTTACCATTATGAGTTACCGCCAGTGTTCTGTTCTCCGGAAATTTCTTCCACTATATATATATATATATATATATATATATATATATATATACATGTATTAAATATATATATATATATATATATATATATACCTTTCTTTATATTTTTCTATTGCCTCTTTAGTTGTATATCTTTTCTCCATGGTGAAGTACACACGTCCCATATCCATTCTCGGTTATCCTCAGACACTCGAGTTTGAATTCAATTTCCACACCCACAAAAAAATGTTATCCCATTTTCTACTTGGATAGGAGAGAAGAGAAATGGTTAATAATTAATTAAACGAATGTTTAAGAAACATTGAGTAGAATCAGTGTATATTGGCTTATAATCCTTTTGTTTTTATATTAGGACGTATGTGTGAAATTTCTGTTCAGTTTCAATTTCATTTTTATTTTCTTTCAAAATAAATATATGTACGATGAAAATATAATACAATGTATAATGTATCCATAAATCATGTAAATAACATAATAAATCATACATGAAGAACATGAGAATATTCGATAGATGACAAATATTGTATGAAACATATACATGTACAATGAAAACGGATAATGCATACTATCAAATAGAAGTGCTTGTATTTGGTAGGTGCCACCAGAAATTAATCATGCTAATTATGTAGTACTTTGGTTTTGACCGAAAAAAATATGATACCGTTTAACACATAACAAGCAGCATTGATTTTGTAATACATATATTTATGAGAGAAAGAGACAGGCCTTTAGTGCTTTTCGTGATCCACTATGACATAGCGTTTAATTCGATTTCTGTAATCTTTTTTCAAGTGGAAAAATGAATGATTCGGCGATTTGATCGGATTTGATTTTTTTTTTTTCAATTTATCGTTTGGAATAATTCCGACAAAGGGCTTCTCTCTTTTTAATGCATAAAACATTTGAAAATACCCGTCTTGGCGCAAAATAATATGATAGCTGTATCTCCAAACAGCTTACCGCGTGGTCCACACTGGATAGGGCTTCCATATGTGTCTCTACTTTTCCCACTCACTTTCACCATCTTTCTTTTTTTTTTTTCTTAATTCTTTCACTCCACTTCTCCCCCCCCCCCCCCTTCCATCCTTTTCTCTCCCATTATTTCTTCTTTCCGTCTTTCCCTCAAGCATGTTATCTTATTTGAAAAAAAAAATACACGAAACTAATTTCAACTTCACAGATCGTAGACATTTTGGCATATTATCTTCAGTACTAACGTGACTAATTAGATTCAAGCAGATTCAGATGCATTTACGTGTAAATTTGGGAGGAATCTTTATGAGTTGTGACTTCACCAAAACTTACAATTAAGGGCATTTAATGTTTTAGAAAGGCTTGTTTTTGCCTAGCCATGATTTCCTTTGCTTTTTCGTAGAGTTTGATATCTTCATAAAGTGCTTCCATTATGAAAGGGTCATTTCGTAGCTGAGCTTTCATGTTGTCAACTTGAGAAGCTTCCATTTTACCGACAATTTTTCCTTTATTCTTCGGGACAGTGAAAACTCTAGTGAAAGGTAAACCATACACCTCCTCGTAGAGCTGAAGCGATATGTTAAAATCCTCGGTAATTCCAATAACTGAAAACCACTTTTCCAAGTTTTCAAGGCAGTAGTCGAGCAGTTCTTGCCTTTGAACAGCATCCAATCTGTATGGTGTCCTACCAGGTATTACTGCATTATACTTGCTTTCCATTGCCTTGACGAACTTCTTGAAACCTTCGGAGCGTTGCTGGAAAAGGTGACCATCCTTTCGGTTCAAGGATAGATGGGAGGCATAAGGCCTCAGAAGAACGTCGAAAAACAAGCTGCCTAATTTCAAAGTCCACACTTTTAATGTATCGTTTACGGAGGATGAGCTACATCCTGAATTGATTTGCTTGCAGAACAGGAACGAGGATACCATTCTTGAGATTGGCTCTCGAACCATGGTGAAATATGAACACGGTCTGTCCTTCAGAACCTCACAGACGCGGTACGTGAGTGGCCCAACAAAGATGGTTTGATTCTTGGTCTGCCCCAGTGCCATGTATTTCCTATCACCGAACTTCCAATCATTATGTGCCATCAAAACCTCAGGTATGTGCCTTTGCTTGCTGATAGCTTGGAGACAGTCTTTGATGGTTGTTCCGCCTGTTTTTGTGTTATGAACAAAGGCCACATGCCCTCTTCGATAATCTGCCTCTCTGCCATTTGGTTTTCCATGTATAAAGTAGTTTGGAAGATATCGCTTAGGCCCATGTGTTCTTAGTAATGAAGACAGTGACTTACCAAAGCTAACGTTCCTTTCCAAATGAGTGCCTCTCATGCTTGAACTTAAAACTTGGATAGTACCTTTATTTTCGTTGGGGACGACATCATTTCTTATTACATCGCAGTCCTTGATATTTCCATATCCACTTCCGGTATGGCATCTGTAAAACAAAAATGAACATAAAAATCATCCTCATTAGATTTCAGTAGAATCAGAGGATGAATTATTGAATTTCCCACGCCCTATCGCCGTGGTCCTCAAAACAATGCTTGAATGTAGGGCTATTATTAAGGACTTTACAAAGTTTTGAAGAAAATTATTTCAAAATGTTGAAGACAGCAAGTTAGATGGCCACGATCCCGGCACCCACTTTAAAAACCCTCGTGCCGTTACTGGTAACAATGCAGAGACTTAAACTCTTCAAGGACGTCTAAATCTTCGTTCAGTCCAGTCAAGTTGTTCGGATCAAGCACCTCTCCCTCTTTTTATCAGTACTGTCTTGGATTAAAGAACCATTGTCTAATTTTCAAAGCGATCCCGTCTTCCCTTTTACCTAATTATAACATGACATGCCTATTCAGGTTTAGATACATATCTTAAAAGCAAATAAAAAGGGGGAAAGTTAATATTCACCTCAAGCTTCTACCATCACGATCTTGTTTATTCTCAAGGCGACTAAACTTTAACGATGAATCGATTCTTCTTGCTTTGAGCTGATGTAAGGTGACATCGGTATCTGTGGGGTTTGCAAGAAAAACGACGATAGCATGATCAAAAGCGCGATCAACAGGAGAGTTTAAAGCAATGACATCAATATCCGTTATGCTTGCAGTAAAACGTAACAATAATGATAGCGTAATCATAAGGTCGAGATAAAAAGAGCCCCTCCCTAAAAAAGAATTGATTTGGGCTTCAAAAAGAAATATTATTAAGATAATACCCTATATAATTTTATAAATCACGAATCATTCATCTTTAGAATAACGAACATTCGGAAAAGAACCCTCTTTCAATATCGGAATAATGCACAGTTTTTCATTTTCGGAATCATGAACTCGATAAATTTTCATTTCAGAAAGTATAAACCTTTGACAGAATGTGTCAAATTTCAATTTTGCATTCATGAACCTTAATTCACGTACCATCGGAATAACAAACATAATAAATGATGTAAGGAATAAGGAACCATATTTCATTTCGAAATTATGAATTTGGCGGTAGGGGAATTAGTACAGTGTTTCCAAATCATGAACCTTCGGAAATACGACCCCCCTCTCCCCCCCCCCCCCCCCCCGTTTCATAGCCCCCTATATAGCCGTCCAATGTCAAAAGGAAGCAACTCCGTAGAATGAGCTTCGTAGTAAAATGAAGAAAACATGTCACTGTTTAATTAGGAAATCTATGGAGTTGTTTCTTTTTGATATGTTTATGTTAGAAAATGAGGGTCACGTGACCTTAATTTCTTCATCATCATGTAGAGCACACAAAAAAGTAACCCCAAATCAAGACAAATCAGTTTGAACAAAAAATCAGAGTTGCTTCCGTTTCTCAATGGGAGGCAATAAATAATATCATGCGTAATATAAAATTGCCAATATCCTTGCCTGTCTGGTGTTTGAATGTGAGCAAGGCCATACCAGTCACGAACACTAGGAATGCCATTAAGAACACTTTTCTCCGAGATAAGAGTTGCCTTGAGGGTGTCTTCTCGAACAACATGATGGACTCTGTAAAAGAAGAAAATATATATTATCCATCCTCAAGTTACATGATACAAAGATAATCAGGTCCCCAAAGACATGTAAGAATATTTTGCCGAGTGGTTTGCAGTGTAGATTATGTTTTTGATGCAGCGCTTAGTGAAACGGTATGAATTCCATACTGCCTGTTGGCGAAATTGGCGGTACTGGAAAAAAAAAATCTCCGCGTGCTACAGGTAAATGACTTTGGATTCATAATGCCTCATTCGTCGGAAGTATTGTAAGCCAAATTTACAGAACTTACTGAGAGCCGTTGATGATGTATATTAGGTGATTATGGAAATTTTGCATGACTCCATACAAATTACCAAGAAAAATCGGATGTCACATTATGTTCACAATGATCAAAATACAATCAAAATTTGTCATTAATAAACTTCTACTTTGAGTTCTCAGTGATCAATATATAGCACTTCGAAATGAAAGGCGATTAATTTTGGCCTAAAATTTTCCCCCTGAACCAGCAAAACGGTATTTTTGGGCTTTTCAGTTGATCAACAAAAAGGTGATTCCCCCACTTTTCAACGCCGCAAAATCAATGCTAAAACTACAATTAAACAAGTACAACCTATACAGGTAAGATGACAAGGGTGAAGTCACAGTTTGATACAATTAAAAGATCAAACATTGTATAACATGATCACTCAGCTCACGGAAATATCTGATGCCGTTGATAACACAAAAACAAAAACATATCACTTTCTTTTCAGAGAAACAAGAATTTTTACGGAACCTGAATACATAATAATATGATATCATATAATATTTTACACATACCTTTTAAATGTTTGCGTAGAATATTATTCCGTTCTAATCTGTCATTAATCTGAGAAGATTTGCTTTGGCGAGACCACGTCGCATTCACCATGTAACTTCCGCCTCAGCTGCCCTAGGCCCTCAACCATCATACAAAATACTGCATGTACAACTCCAATCTTTCTTGTACTTGGCCGATTCGATGAACGAGATGGTTAAGGTTTCGCGCCAAATCAGTGTTTACTTATGTGTTCAATAGACCTGTTAACTAATTTTA
The DNA here is from genome assembly GCA_029962745.1 of Echinometra lucunter. Lineage (NCBI taxonomy): Eukaryota > Metazoa > Echinodermata > Echinoidea > Camarodonta > Echinometridae > Echinometra > Echinometra lucunter. The sequence goes on along the minus strand of CM057159.1, from coordinate 8,193,389 downwards.
TGCATAGGCCTACTTGTTGAACAAAAGTTTCCCTTGATAACTGAGAAGCTTGCCAGAGGCTTGACAGACATAGCGACAACCAATGTATGCAAACTGAATTCCTTCTATTCAGATCCATTATGCATGCATAACAGATGAAGTGAATAGTTGGTAGCCAAGGGTTCTGGAGAGAAACGTACATAAGTTTGAATACTTTAGTAAACAGGTATATTTGAATGCACATGACTTGTCATAAGCAAAAGTTGCTTCTGAAGACTGAAAGCTTTCCAGAGGTATGTCCGACATAGAAGGTTGTATTCTACCTACAACAGAATGCTGTCATACTGAACAGGTGGTAGGGATAGTTCTCACCAAGGGTTCTCGAAAGAAACGACCATGAATTTGAATATATCACATGCCAGCTACTACATGATTCGGTCTTTGTATCACCGGCGTAAATCCACTTTGAGGAGTAGGGGGGGGGGGGTGATCGACTTTTTCGCCGATTTTTTTCTGTCGAACTCACACTTAAGTATAAATAAACGCCCCCCCCCCCCCTTACACACATTTTAATTTTTATCTTGCGAGGGAGCGAAGCGAGCGAGCCAAAAATTACCACCTTTCTGGTTTTCAATGGCATTTTCAAATAGAAATTCTAAAATATGATGAGCGAGTGAAGCGAGCGAGCCCAAAATAAGTACTTTTTGGTTTTCAATTGCATTTTCATATGAAAATTCGAAAAATATGATGAGCGAGCGAAGCGAGCGAGCCAAAAATAACCGCTTTTCTGGTTTTCAATCCCATTTTCAAATAGAAATTCTAAAATATGGTTGTTTACGACAGATTACTAAAAATTATATTTAAAGATTAATTCAAATATCATTTCTTCCTTAAAAAGTGGGGGAGATATTTGTACATGCCACCCTCCTCTCAAAAAAGTGGGGGGATATATCCCCCCATCCCCCCCCCCCCCCCCCGGGATTTACACCAATGCTTTGTATATCCTCTTATGCTCAGAAAGAATCAATAATCAATTCTAATTAGTAACTGAAATACTCATCTCTAGGGACTCTTTCTCAAAACCAGCTCTAGGACAATCCGTAGAGACACGTGTTATAGAATTAACACGCGTTCCAATAGGATGTCCAACCGGGATGTCCATGAATTTAGACTTACGACGGTTTCGAGAAACAGTCCCCAGGCTGGTTACCACCTTTGAAGTAAGGGATGGCTTTCAAAAAACACTTTCAGAAGCTTGTTGACTGGAACTCATCAAAGTAAAACGAAAGAATTCATAGAAAACAGAAAAATTATAGGTATTTTTCATCGCCGCTATTCTTTTCTGCAGTGCCATACAGCTCATGAATTATTTAATTAATCAATGATTACATTCACTAACAACTATCCTTACAGCACACCTGCCCCCACAGACGTCGGTTATTATATTCGCCTGCGGCCACCCATATTTTAATTGATGTATATGAAGAGTTTGCTTGCAAAAGGCTCTGAATCCGCTTTGGCTAATTTGGAGTAAAACATGTTTTTTTTTTTTATTTCACATACGTTCATTTATTTTTCAACCACGTTCTTCTACTACTAAGAGTCATTATCATGATCATCAGGGATAACAAAATTGACAACAAGAAAAATCCAGCGGAAGTCCTGTATTTCATACGATTTTATATATATATATATATATATATTCATGTAGGGCTTTTAAAAGAGGGGGATACATAAGGTTCATAAGGTTAATTTATTGTCCATATTCAGAGAAAATGGAAATTCGTCACATTTACATGGCATAGAAAAAAATACATCAATACATAGAATTAAAAGTACGTAAATTACAACTGAAATAAACAGGAATAAATTAGCGAATACAAACGTACGAAAATATACATGTCTTGTACCAAACAGAAATGTAGAAATTACATTTACAAAACGTAACTTATACGGGCCTTTTGGAGGAAAATATTTGAATGTTACGTAGTTTCATACATCTTATGAGCTGTTCATATGTAAAGTATACCAAACATGATGAGCCCCAATTTCTCTATTCTTATACTGTCCTACACAAGGCTGCTCAAACAGTTACCTTGCCCCCCTCCCCCTTTGAGGTTCTGCCCTAGCCTCTCCTTCTATGGTAATGTGCCCCCCCCCCCCCCCGTGTGCCCCTTCCCCATTTGGGAGAGTGTCCCCTGGGCCGGTATTCAATTCAATACTTAAGTCAAAAATATGATTATTTTTCTTAGTTTTTTGCTTAGATAAAATACTTAGCAAAATTTGGTATTCAATTCAATATTTTGGCTAAGTATTTTACCCTAAATCTAATGGGGTGTTGCAAGAAAATTGCAATCGATTGCAAGTTGCAACTGATTGTCACTGGCCAATCAAAATCATTGTTGCATGCATGTCTTCTTAAAAGGGCGGACCCTGAGCCAATCAGAATGGTTGTTTCAAAATTAGCAATTATTTGCAACTTTCTTGCAACACCCCATAATAGAAACCTACCTAGGAGACTTCAGCCAATTATTTTGGAGGCCTTGATTGGCAGGCATAGGTTTTTATATATACGCAGTCATCATGAGCTGCGAGATTATAGCGTATTCAAGCGTATTTGATGCGACATGTTAGTTGAAAATATGATGTCACAATGGTTATCAGTCAGAATTTGGGGTTTAAGTCGGCTTACTAAAGTAAAATTCAAAGTACTGAATTGAATATGACTTAAGCAAATCTCTTAGCCGAGTAAATCACTTAGTAAAAGTTTTACTTAATCCAAGTATTGCATTGAATACCGGCCCAGATCCACATTTAAGGCACTGTACATGCTGCCCCCCCCCCCCCGAGAGGTGGCGCTGTTGAGCTATGTCAGTTAGAGCCTACGGTAATTTCAAATGATTGTCACTAATTCCTATCAAAGAGGTGAAAAGTAACTGAAACTTGGTCGAATTTTTCTATTTGTATAGGATGAATAATTCGATCCAATAAGAGATGACCTTGAAGTGTCAAGTTTTAATGACATTCTGTGGATCAAGTTTATTCCAACAATTATTATATAGGTGTGTTATTCAAAAAGCAATGATTGGGAAGAAACTTCTTCTTAAAAGACACAAGGAATAAAGATTCGGTTTTCTCCCCCCCCCCCCCCCCCCCCTCTCTCTCTCTCTCTCTCTCTCTCTCTCTCTCTCTCTCTCTCTCTCTCTTCTCTCTCTCTCTCTCTCCCCCCTCTCTCTCTCTCCCTCTCTCTCTCTCTCTCCCTCCCTCTCCCTCTGTCTCTCTCTCTTTCTCACGCACACCACCCGTGTATGTTATTTATGATAATTGCAAAGATGCTTAGTTTTAATGGTGGCGGCGTCTCGAAAGGTTTGAAGAATTACGACCTGAACATGGTCGTTTTCAAAACAATGTGGAAGATACGATCTCGTATACTCCTTGGCACAACTACCCCATGCATGCAAACCTGTCTCCCTCTTCCAGTATCACCCATATGAACCTGTTTGTAGAGTTGTCATGGTCTAGTGGATATATCACCCGGCTGTGAATCTCGCGGTCCGAGTTCGAATCCCGCCGGAGCACTTATATTAATGACCTTTGGCAAGATGATTTGCCACTCTCCACCCATATGTTAAGTGGGTACCCGGTATAGGATGCGAAAGTCATTGTGCTTTGTTTAGCATCGTGAGCGCCTGCAAAAGGCGCCTGGCTGAAATGCTCCCTAGGGAGTGGAGAAGGTGCATACATTGTGTGCCGGCAAACCTGAATCCGATGACCGGGGTAATGATGTTTCTGTAAAGCACTTAGAGACATCAGAGAGATGTATTAGGCGCTATAAAATTCCAGAATATTATTATCATTATTAAATACAGTATAGAGATCTGTCCGTAGACTATACGGGTAGTTGTTCTAACATCTCATAAACCAATCCGTTCCCCTCCTTTCCCATAAAAGTCATTTCCGACATCGATGGATTTGTTATAGTTGCATCTCTTTCTATTCACGCAAGTACCTGGTTCTGCCAACTAGACAATTAACGACAGAAATCGACATGAAATATGCAGTCCTCCGCGTTACTTACGTACTATTTTCGGTGGAACGCTGATGGCAGGACACTTCTGTTTTTAGTCACCGATAGCATTCTTAGTTTTCTTTTTTATTCCTCATGTTACGGATGTGTTCGCTAACGATGTCGTAAAATGGGTGATACACGTGATACACTCAAGCGTCTATTTGAAGGGGAAAGGGCAATTTCCAATTTGTTCCCCTTACCCGACAATCAATCTTACAAAATGATAAGAAAAGAGAAGTTGGAACATGAATATAATCTCTTAATAAAATTATATGATGGGTAAACAGGACAAAATTAGAGGCTATTCTGAAATTAAGAACTGTATTCGATTTTGAAATTGATAAATCATACATTAATTACAATGCACATGTCCATAAATTACTTATCGCAACAAAACGTGAATGGAATTTTCTCAGGCTGACTTTATTAAGTGAATCCCTCCATTTCCACAGAATTTACGACTTTCTTTTTGAAATGATTTATTTCTATGTACAACAAGATAGAAATGAATGTGTTAATTCATCTTTTCTGTAATTATACCTAAATAATGCCATTGTATTTCTTTTCTTTCTGTTGGAAATTAATAAATGCAAATTTGAATTTGAAGCCTTTGCGTGCATACAAGATACCAAGTGATATAATAATAATGTGAAATGTGAAATGTGAAATGATAATCATGTAGATATGAACAATTAAAAAAATTACAAATTAAGAAGGGGTTGGATAAAGAAATGCCCCACAAAACGCTCCAACCCCACCCATGTGAACTGAGACCTAACTGACCGGATGTTTTGACAACACCCCAGACCCCCCGCCTGCTAAAGCTAAGTTCTACAGATACGCCACTACACTGCTCATGCTGATACACTGTTCATCGTCAGCGCTATCACTGAAGATGTATCACGACGTCCTTCAGGAATCTTCTGTTTATTTCCCCTCATAATTCCGGTCATGGTTATGGTTAATCCAAGTTTTGTTTATTAGTCCTGGTCACTTAAAGATGAATGATGGTTGGCGAATATTTTCCTCGAAGGAAGCATTTACCTCACATACTCAACTCATCCATCGACCTAGCTGCCACTCCTTCTCAAACGTTCTCAATCCTCTTTGATCATCCGTCGATTGTTTTACTCCCATTACTATTCTCCTTCCAATATTCTTCTCTTTTTTCAGTCATCATCCTCTGGTGGTTTTGTTTGTTTGTTTGTTTGATTGTTTGTTTGTTTGTTTTGTTTTGTTTTGTTTTATTATTTTATATGGAAAGAGAAATTGAGTGTTCATGTTTAAGAATAAGAAGGATATGAAATGTTAAAGCCGTTTGAGTATACTGTAACTTTTAAAAATCTGAGCTGCATGGCCCTACATGCTATCGGTGTATGCAATATTGTCTGAATATGAAGCCCTGAAAAATGCACTACAAAAGCATCATCTTGTGCTTCACAAAAAGTAAAAACATACAAGTGACCGGAAATTCCAGACCATTTCCACCCCACAGACTGCAGTGTTAGACACAAGCATAACCAGCTTGGTTTTGCAAATGCCGGAATATAGTGATAAATATCTTGATAATAACATCTTATACTTCAAAACCTTTATATTACTGGCTGTTTATTCATCATGTTTATCCTTCTGAACATTTTTATACAACACAGACATCAAAATTCAACAATTTATTAAATCAAGCCTCTACGAAGTTACCAGATCCCATTAAGCTTGAAAAGATTTCCGAGTTTTGTTTGCAGTGAACTTTCAAAGAAAGTGAAAAGCAATATACATTTAATGTTTTCTTTAAAAAGTGTTAAGTTCAAGATCTGAGATGAAGTGTCTTCTACTCCAGCTGCTAAATATTCTTGTTATCAGGGACTTGCGCTGGAAACATTGGCGTCAATGATTACACAATTCCACCTAAAAAAAATCGATAAAACGCCTATAAATCTTTCAAATCACTATCGAGATTCAAATCCACACGGCTCCTTAGTGTACCTAATGTGTGTGCATTTCTTTTTTATTTGGCTGTATTGGCTCACATTCTTTTATAATGGTCCATTACATAAATCAACCAAACAGCTTAGGTCCGGCTCTTTCCTCTAACTCCTCATTTTGAAGTGCTAATAAGTGTCTGATCGGAATTATCGTCCATTACAAGTGGACTTGCACGCGGCATCAGTTGTCATGGTTGTCTCCCTCGAGCATCGTTTCTGATTTGCTTTCCAACGCACTTTTCCCCTTCCTGACTACAGAGATTCAGCTTTGTTTACCACCAAGTAATGATGGATACTACCTTAGTAATGAAAACCCTCTCGTGAAAATACAATGAAGGCGAGTAGAAGATACTGGTGGATTCAGCGCCCCCCCCCCCCCTTAGAGTCAATTGATTTTCAATTCGTATTTATTTCATTTCCAACAGAAAGAAAAACAATGACGCTTCAATATTATTACAGAAAATATATGTACGCATTCATTTTTTTTCTTGATAACTATATACAAGTACACTGTTCGTATATAAATTATTATAATGAATTATCAAAAGAAATTCTTAAATTCTGAGGAAAAGGGGGGGGGGAGATCCACTAAAAAGCAGTGCTTGTAATTTGTGGACCCCCACAAATTGGTATACGTCGAATGCATATACCCTTTACCAAAAAAAAAAAAAAAACAAGAGCGAACAAACAAACAAACAAAAACAAAAGAAAAATGGAAACAAAAATTAAAAAACAAAACAAAAAACAATACAAAAACCAAAAGAGAGATGTATAGATCTACCTCAAACTCTAAATTGTTTGCTTATCACACAGTTCCTTTACCATCAATATATCTGTTGTCTCCACCGAGCATTCTTTCCAATCACGCCAATTTGCTTTCCGACACCATTTTCCCCTTCTTTACTGCGATTTTTAAATACCTAACAAAGATTCAACTTTCTTACCACCCAGGCCTATCATGTGATTACAATAGAGAGAAGTAGAAGACAATAGTGGATTAAGCCCCCCCCCCCCCCTCTTAGCGTCCAACTGAGTACATCTGCTTCTCCCTTACCTAACCCACCCCACCCCCCCCCCCCCCCCCCCGAAAAAAAAAGAAGAAAAAAGATGTGCAGATCTACCTCGAGGACACAAACTCTAAAATGTTTCATTTCCTTTCTTTTTGATGTGGTTCCGATGTGGTTTAAAGGAATCCGGTAACTTTGTGGAGGCTTAGTTTTAATAAATTGTTGAATTTTAATATCTGTGTTTTATAAAGATGTTCAGAAGGATAATTGAACAGCAAGGAATATAAAGGTTTTGAAATATAAGATGTCTCTATCACTGCCATTTGCAAAACCATCCTGGATAGGCTTTTGTTTAACACTGCAGTCCGTGGGTAAAAAGTGTCTGGCATATCAGGTCACTTATATATTTTCATTTTTGTGAAGCACCTGATGATGCTTTTGAAGTGCAATTTTTAGGACTTCATATTCACACAACATATGCAATATTGGCCCTACGTGCTATCAGTGTATACACTGACAGCATGTAGGGCCATGCAGCTCAGATATTTGAAAGTTACTCAATGCCTTGAAATCCGTCCATATGCATTTTCTCGGTTACCGTTTGCGTATGAACTGGAACTTTCCTCTGGTTTGACGTATTGCTGTAATACTTTTGGTCCTAAATCTGTAAGAAATATTGACTTTGCATTAAGTTCTCATAAGATCCATGGTATGTTAGTAGGCCTCTACACCTTTTGATGTCCAACTTTCTCTTGAGTTATTGAAACAGTCTTCCCACACAAGTTTTTAGAATACTAATCAAATGAAAAATAAAATGAATTAAAATTATTTATCCTTACTCCTTAAAGGAGAATGAAACCCTGGGGAAATATTCTTTTCAATGAAAAGAGAGGATAGAGAGAAGCAATTTTTTTAAAAAGTTCCATCAAAATCGAAATGAAAAAGTTATAAGTGTGAAAATCTCGATTTACTTTCTATGGCGATCCTCAAATTGGCTATGTTGCTTCAAAATAGCAGGTTTAGAAGGACAACTTTCAATACGTTTTTTTTTTTTTTCTTTCTTTCTTTCTTTCTTTCCATCATATCTGAAGATGCTGCTTGTCTCTTTGTGAAATCAATATATTTTTTGTCGATTGTCGAATACATTTTCCCATGATATATCTTGAGCTAATAAGGAGACAAGTTGCACCTTGAGAGATAATGGGGAAAATATGAAATTTTGTGTACGAAACATATGGAGATTTGTCCTTCTAAACCTGCCATTTTGAAGCAATATTGTCAATTTGAGGATCGCCATAGAAAGTAAATTGAGACTTTTCAAAATTTCATAATTTTCTCATTTTGTAACAGATTTTGATGGAACTTTATTTTTAATTGCTTCTCTCTGTCCTCTCTTTTCATTAAAATGGATATTTCCTCAGGATCTCAGTCTCCTTTAATTTGTCATACTTGACAAGTAGAGATTATACGTGTTATACATGTTTTCTTTTTTTAATAACATGATCGAATATGGCAGAATATCTTGCGAAACGGAAGCAATAAATATCAACTTTTAACAATCATATCAGCTGGCACAGTACCATAATAGTAATTTTTCTTCCAACTAGATTTTATATTCCACGCCGCTTGAGGCGCCACAGTCGTCTCATTCTGTTATCATAATCTTAGGGTAAGAAAGCTAAAGAACCTGTACTTCATAATGTCCCAAATGCTTGAATGTAAAACGGAAATTGATAGCTTAACTCTGGGGTATATTCAGTATTCATTACATACATTTCATTTTCATCTTTATTTCACAAACCATGATTACAAACATGTAAATAAAACATGAGTTTGATGTTTAGAGTTTACAAATTGGCAAGGAAATAAAAACGTGAGAGATACATATATACATAGAAAGATTGAATGTATTGCCAAAGGATATAACAAGAGGTAAATAACATTGTCGGCGACAATAAAAGTGGTTTGCGAGGCACACCTATGAAGGCCTAGAGGATGCAAGTAAGGTAGCTCATATAAAAGTGATGAATAAAGAAAAGAACACAATTAAGGTTGGAGCATTAAGCAGATAGGGGAAAATTTATATAAAGAAATCAAGTAAAGAGAAGAAAAGAGTTGGGGTCGGAAGGGAAAGGGGTATCTATAGAAATGCGAGAGAAGCGTGCAGAGAGAGAGAGAGAGAGAGAGAGATGGCTAGAGTAGACAATATAAGTGGTAAAAGAAGGGAAGAGAAGGGAGATAAGAGAAAAGAAGGTACAATGTACATAAGAGAAGAAAAGGTAGATAAGAGAAGAGAAGGGAAATAAAAGAAGAGAAGGGAGATAAGAGAAGAGAAGGGAAATAAGAGAAGAGAAGGGAGATAAGAGAAGAGAAGGGAGATAAGAGAAAAGAAGGTAGATAAGAGAAGAAAAGGTAGATAAGGGAATAGACGTGAGATAAGAGAAGAGAAGGGAGATGAGAGAAGAGAAGGGAGATGAGAAAAGAGAAGGGAGATAAGAGCAGAGAAGGGAAATAAGAGAAGAGAAGAGAGATAACAGAAGAGAAAATAGATAAGAGAACAGAAGGTAGATAAAAGAACAGAAGGTAGATAAGAGAAGAGAAGATAGATAAGGGAAGAGAAGATAGATAAGGGAAGAGAAGGGAAGGGAAGACAAGGGAGATAAGAGAATGTAGATAAGAGAAGAAAACAGAGATAAGGGGAGAGAAGGGAAATAAGAGAAGAGAAGGGAGATAAGGGAAGAGAAAGGAGATAACAGAAGAGAAGGGAGTTAATAGAATAGAAATGAGATAAGGGAAGAGAAGGGAGATAAGAGAAATGACGATGGCTCCAAAATAGCAAGCGATCGAGAAATAATGGGCCATTTTCGCAACGCCGCGCCGTCCGACAAAACGTGTAGTCTCCATGAAGTGCCTGGACACGAGCGCCTCCATTCATTCATTGGATAACATCCCCAAGAAATCTATCTAAATCTTCAGGGATTTCTTCACCGTGTTCACTTCGTATCCAATCTTTCCTGCATGGACTCTCACTTAATCGCTTCGGTGGCATCGCCAAAGGACGATGAGGGAGAGGTGGTCCCCCTCCCCCCCCCCCCCCCTCAAAAAAAAAAATCTGCCGGTAGATTATAAACAGCTGTTAAATCTCAAAAATCTTGCAAACCAAATTTTGGGGCAAATTTGGTTCGACACTCCACCCCAATCGCTTCATGAATAGAATCCACCAATCTAAAGGTAGGGACGGGCAGGGAAGGGTTTGCAAGGCACAAATCCTTGTCAACCGTAACCGTAACAGAATCTGGGGTCTGTAACATCAAGTGAAGATAAAGAGATACAATCCATCTTACGATCAATTGTAACTCTTTTGTACATAGTTTGCCATATACTTACGATTGATATCAATCTTACAATAGATTGTGTTTTTTATGTTACAAGCCCCTGAACTGTTAAAAATGAAGACTGTGCCAAACACTTGCTAACACAGCAAGAGACTGACTTTTTAGGCTAAGCTCAAATATCAAATATGGACAGGCATTGGCAATGCAAAAGCGATAGATTTGTCAGAATTGAAACTAATATATATCTCTATAATCTTACCTCATTTTGATTACGGTGATATTGTATGGCAATCTGCAAACAAATCTCTTTTTGATCATCTTCAAAAAAATTCAGAATAGAGCTGGTAGAATAATCTTGAAAATTGACCCCTATTCACACACTTCTACCTCCCAAATACACTCTGTTCTGGGTTGGGATGCAATTCAAACGAGACAATATACACACTTGATATTATTTATGTATAAAATTCTTAATAATATGACATCTGAATATATGAAAAATATGTTTCACATAAAACTACTCCTTACCCTCTTCGAAATGAGAATAATTATGTTTACCTAAACCGAAAACCAATAGTTGTAGAAGGTCTTTCTCGTATAGAGCTGCCTCTGAATATAACCGAATTCCTTTATATGTGCGTAACGTCACCACTTTCAATTCATTCAAATGTACCTTTAAGAAATACATGTATATCTGTGCTATTTGAAAAAAGTGTCTGTTTAGGGGGGGGGGGGGGGTTGTTGGAGATTACGTATACATGGGTGTTTATTTTAGTTGTTGGTCATCTTCCTGTACAAAAAGGTAATCACTCTATTATCCAAGTAAACTGGCTTCATGGAAGACCAGCAGCAATATGTTATTGCAGCTGATTATGGACTACCAGTATGTTTTATTTACTCCATTACCTTTACCACTTTGTATGTTGTAATAAAGACCACTGTATTTTGTGTATATATGTATTTTATTTGTGTCATTTTTGTATACGAAAATAAAACAAACAAACAAACAATAGAAGTTTAATCAAATTATGATTATAACGAATCTTTTATGATTTTTAGGGCCATATATACATCGGTTATAATAGAATTCTGAATATTCTCAATGAAACCCACTTTTTCTTTCTTTTTTCTTTTTTTTTTTTTTTTTTTATTAGTTCGTTTTTCGTCATTTTTTAATGGATAATTAATTTTTTTCCTTCCAACATCAAGAGAGCTTTAACAAGAGTAATGCGGGACAGGAATATTTATGTCTTCTTTTTTAAAATAAATTATTTCCCTTGTAATTTCTAACGTTTGGATCAACATGAGCTTTCTCAAGCAATAAGGTGAAAAAAGTTTTGTTTGATTATCCATGTCACTATGTTTTTTCTATCCAACAAGATCAACCATGTCACTAGAATATCTAGACAAGCTCATTTATTTGTCGTCTTTGGCTCTTAAAATTCAAGATCAATATTTGTGTTCGCCAAGACTTTGGTGTTTAAAAGGTATAACATGTACAGCGAGGGAAAGAGATGCAGAGAGAGAGAGAGCGAGAAGCAGAGGGTTTACTAGAGTTTACTATTCAAAATGAATCAAGATAATTTGAATATAGACACTGATAGATGAACTCATGTATCTTTTTCTTTGAATGTCTTTGTCTCTTAAAGTTTATGATTAATTTTGTGCGCGCCAAAACATTCGTGTTTAAAAGGAGTGAGAAAGTTGAAGATGGAAACAGAGAGGGAATGAGATACAAACAGACAGAGAGACAGAAAGAGGGGAAGAGAGAGAGTAAGATAGTTTGCTAGACTTTACGATCCAAAAAGAATAATCATGATAGCCTGAATAAAAGACAAACTCATTTATTTCAATGGAGATTTATTTCCAATGCCTTTGCCTCTGAAAATTTAAGATTATTTTTTGTACTCGCCCAAGAAAGATTAAAAAGCTGTAAGAGTGTTTAGACAGAGAGGGGGAGAAACGGAGAGGTGTAGAGAATAGAGGATGAAAGAAAGACCAAAAGGGAGAGAGAAAAGATGAGAGAAATTGAGAGGAGAGAGAGAAGGAGAAAAAAGAGGATGAGAGAATGATAGTGAAGGAGAGAGAGGGGGTGAAAGGCGGATGAGAGAACGAAAGTGAAGGAGAGAGAAAGAAGGAAAGAGAGAGAAGAAGAATGAAAGGGAGAAAGAAAGAATAAAAACATTAAAAAGGGAAGACAAACGTAAAAGAAAGAATCGATATGAAAGGAAAGAAACGTAAGGTATTCCTTTTCAGAGACGGTGAGCATGATGAGGATGGATGAGATGGGGAATGTAGGATGGGGTTGATGTAAGCTTCCAGGATGCGATCCGGAGGATGATCTAGGCGTCTTATCTTCTTAGTAATGATGCGTTCTGCAACTGGTAGGAGATCAGGCGCACACGTGGGCCCGTTCAACAACAATCAAGGCTTTCACGTCAAACTCTGATGACAGTCACATCTGAATCGGAGTAAACAAATTCTTCCCTGAAAATCTTACGCAAGTAAAGAAATGAAAATGTGGATGCCTTCAGAGAAACGGCGATGATGTTTGATCATCAACCGCTTTATGCCGTCTTATATTTCAGTGCTATTTTAAAAGGTGTGCTGCACTTTCTTCAGAAAAAGGTAACCGCTTACTCCAATATTATGAAGCATTATAATTACACATTTCATGGATGTTTAAATTTTAAATGTTTTGAATGAATGATTAGAAAAGCTTAAGGAACGAGTCCAAGACTATACAAAAGTATTCTTCATTATGATACATCGAGAGAGAATTTTTTAAAATACATATGAAAATTCTTTCTTCTTGATGCTTTTAGATTGTTAGTAATATCCCCCCCCCCCCCTATATAAATGTGAAAATAGAGTTTTACTGTAAATGATACAGTAAAATACTGTAAATGATACAGTATTTTACTGTATCATTTACGGAATTTGCAGTAAATTCCTGGCAACCCTGCTGCCAATAATTTACTGTAAATTCCTACAGCAAGTTTTATTACAGTGAATGTACACCAAGGGTCCGATATTACATCAGGGGAGCATTTCATCAGCATTTGTTGTCTGACAAGTTGTCAGATCTGACATCTTTCCTTGATTTTGATTGGCTGAGAAGCATCGTTACGGCAACTGTCGGATAAAACAGACTTTGTCGGATAAAACATCCGACAAGTCCTTTCATGAAACGCTCCCCAGCACGACCTCAACAATCATGACAATACTATTGTCTGCAGAAGGGGAGCTATTAGATAGTGCCATTGAAAGCTATTAAACCAAATTATGATGCTAAGTTTTATTTTCCATAACTCAACTCAACTGTGGTCCCAACCGGGACATACAGTAGGCCGCTGACAAGAGCTCTCCAGGTATCCCGACCCTGGCCCTGTTTCTCCAACTGTCCCCATCTTCTTGGTTTCTGCTGCCCTTCCTTTACCCTTGGGGGATTCCAAGTGAGGGCTTGCCTTGTGATGCCGGGGTTTTCAGAGTGTGCTGTGGCCAATCCATCTCCAGCATCGTTCGATGATTACCTCTCTTACAGATTGCTGTTTGATTTTCTGCCACAGTTCTTGGTTGCTGATGGCGTCGGGCCAGCGAATCCGAAGATTCCTTCTGAGACAGGTGTTAATGAATATTTGAATCCTCTTCGTCATGTTCGTGGTTGTGACGGTGGTTCTCCAGGTCTCAGTTCCATAAAGTAGAACTGGCTTTACGATCGTGTATCTTGATCTTAGTGTTGATGGTCAGGGCTTTGGATCCCAGACATTCTTCATCTGTTGAATGCTGTCCTTGCCTTTTCTATATTTACTTGTACGTCTGCATCTGTCCCACCATGGAGTAGGATCCATGGTCCCATCCTGCTTGTCGACAATACTACCAAGGTAGGTGAAGTTCTCTTCTTCTAACGCCTCGCCTTCCAGCCTGATTCGCATTGTGCTGTCTGTATTCACCCTGAGGACCTTGCTCTTCCTTCTGTGGATGTTCAGTCCAATGCGAGCAGAGATTTTTCAGTGACGATGTTGAATTTGTCTTGGATCTGCTGCTGTGTGTGTGATAGCAATGCCAGATCATCGGCACTGTCAAGATCATCCTGCTGTTTCCAGAGTGTCCACTGAATGCCATTTCGCTTTTGGGCTGTTGATGTCTTCATCACCCAGTCTATGGCCATAGCAGGAAGAGGAATGGTGACAGCCAGCAGTCTTGCCTTATCCCCGTCTGTCGGCCGTGGATTATTCTACAAGGCATCCCGTCGTCATGGTCGTAGGAGTTCTGGATGATGTCAGTGATCTCCTTCGGCACTCCGTAGTTTGTTTCCCATACTACTTTTTAATTTGTTTTTAATTATTATTTCAAATTTGAATAAATAAATGTCGGTGTAGGAATATTCATTGCGTTTAGGAGATGAAATGATTAACCCATATCATTACTTCGTTGTGTCTGATTTAAAATTCTCATTTGCTTTTTGAGTGTTAACAATTAATCGATTTGAATAGTGGTGTTACAAAGCAACGTCATCCTCGTGCTAAATTCATAGAGGTAATAAAGTTTATTTTTCAACTGCTCCAGCCTCTGAAAAAGTTCATGATGGCCACTGTTTGTTTGTTTGTTGTTGTTGTTGTTGTTTTGTTTTTTGGTTCGTGATGCCTTTTTAAAAGTCCTTTCTCGATAGAAACTTGATGAAAGCATTACGCCCAGTGACTGTTGTGGTGATTTAAGTGGATTGTGAGACAAACTGGTATTTAGTTTGTGAATACAGGTAGATGGCAGCAGATGGGTTTTTAGGCAGCATATGGATAACTTCACGAAAGTATTTGTTGGAAGTCTCTAGCATGAAGTATGATGGAGATATGGAGGAAGAGAGAAAGGCATGAAAATGGTCTGAAAATGGACAAAATGGCGCCTGGATGGTCATGCATGAGTGATTTCGAGGGGAAAAAATGTGAAGAGTTCAGTGATATCAAAATGAAATGGCTACAAATATGGTCATGCATGAGTGATTTCGATAAATGAAGAGTTCAGTGATATCAAGATGAAATGGCTATATGGATGTGGCTATGAAATTTGAAATTAAATGGACATGAGGAAGGGACTAAAATGGTCCCCAAAAGTGTTTACTGAATGAGATTTTGTGGAAGAAGAAGAAGTATAGGACGTCACAACGTAAACAGGAAAAAAAGGCTTATGCTGTGGCATCAGTGCAATGAGGGGGGATGTGAAAGTAGCCTGGATCCTGTGGGTTATCTCCCTGCCCTGGAGTATTTACCGGGAGTCGTAAACTATGTATCTCATTGCACACATCAGCCATCCGTAAAATTAAATTGTGTAATGTGAACCTAGCAACGGACGAGGGACAAACAATCCAGTACTAATATTATCGCTTAGGGACTTTTATGAAGGCTCATTATACTCGCAAGAATTGTATCAACGTTCCACTTAAAATTGGGTCGTTAAAATCTTTATTTACCTTAAGCCTCCTAAAGAGAAAAGATGCATTTCACTTTTGTTTTTCACTCCACACAACCAGAAATTTTTAGGTCGTCATTACAAATTTGTGTGACTGCTAGGTCACTGATAGTGAAATTTTAGGAATTATAGGCATAAATTATTTTGATTTTTACATTTTCTATTTAACATGCAGTGATTTTGATTAAGAATTAGTATTGCGAAGAGCACAACGTAATGATGCTAACTGATGTAGAGAAGAGATAGGGACTGAAGATACGATCACTGGTCATGAAGGCTATAGGTAGAGGTGTTGTGGATCAGTGGATAAGTCTCCGGACTTTGAACCACAGGGTCCGGGGTTCAAATCCCACCGCAGCACTCGCGTCCTTTGGCAAGACGTTTATCTACATTTGTCACTCTCCACCCAGGTGTAGTAAATGGGTACCCGGTAGGAAGAAATTCCTTGAATGCTCGAGCGCCTGATCAGGGTAGCCGTGCTAAAGCCGGGGTAATGATATGCAGCGCTTAGAAACATTTGTATTAAGCGCTATATAAATGTTGCATATTATTATTATTATTATTATTATTATTATTATTATTATTATTATTATAAGGCTATGTACATTGGGTTTTTCTCTGTTTCTTTCCGTTTTTCTGTATTTTTTCTTGGGGGGGGGACACCGAGGCAAACGATCACTGGTCATAAAGGCTATATAGCTGAGGTTTTTCTCTGTTCCTTTCTTTCCTTCTTTCTTTCTCTGTCCCGTCCTTCCCCTTCCGCCTTTTTCTGCATTTTCTCTCTTTTTTTGGGGGGGGGGGGGCACCGAGGTAACAAGGATCATCACTATCAAGGTGTTCTAAGGTGTTTTCAAATCTACAGTAGATGTTTATAGCCACAGCCAGGATTGTTTGAAAGAGGTATATGCGCTCTTGCACAGAATGATTATTGTGGGGAAAAAATCTTACATAACTTAATCGTCATATTTTATGCGCTATCCCCATCCTTTTTCACTGTTTGTTTGTTTCTGTCTTTTTGTGTTTGTTTGCTTATTTTTCTCTGTGTGTGTTTGTTTTTTTCTCTCTTTTTGCGTGTTTGTTGCCCAATTAATAAGTACCATAATGGTTCTCAATCAATTTTTATTTTGAAACTTTAGGTGTCCTTACCTTGTATCATGCTTTTTAAGTATGTCATGTTTCTGTTTTTTAACACGACTATTTCCTGGATATAGTTCTTTTTTATTCCACCGTCGACATGATCGATATACCTTGCTCTACATATTGAAACTTAACATGCTCAAGACGATAATCTTCTCATTTCAAGAAAATTGAAGGCCGTTTTGGGCATTTTATTACAAGAGAGTGTACAGTAGTATCTATACGTTGACAGCATTCGTTCTGGTTTTTTTTTTTTTGTTACACTTTAAGTTTAAACTATACATTTATATGTAATCAAATACTGTTATAGTTTCTTTAAACCTTCCTTTCTTGGTGAACGAAAAATCTTTGGGGTAAATCAATAACAAAAAGGTAGGTTATGACGTGCTGGCGCACGTGCCGCCGAGTAACGCGAGAAACAAAAACCTTCAAAAACTCTCGCGCCAATTGGAAGTTTGCAAAATCCGAGAAGACGGGTGATGTTCGTGTGTTCGAGAGTAATATTGGCTGTAGATCTACATCTGGAAATTGTTTTTCAAGCGGAATTGGAATCCTAGAACTGCCAGGTATTCTTCATCTCTCGACTGAACCCGAGGAGGATGATTTATTTCACCATGATCTTGACGTTGATAGGCCGGTATTTTCTCCGATCAAAACAATGAAATATGGCGAAAGCAGAAACGGATTGAATAGTCTTCTATTGCCAGACCTACGCTGATCTCTATATATCACAGAGTGAAAGATTACACAGCTTGCATAGCCGTTACACACTTTAATAGTACGTGCACAACTGTCAGTAAGGTGAGTTCAGACTATTCTGAAAACAAACTAGTCAGATTTGACTAGATTACCGGATCACACGGGCACTTACTCTTTTCTAGTCAAATGTGACTAGATGCTGGTCAAAATGACTAGAATTCTATTCAATTTAACGAAGAATGAACACTTTTCTAGTCAAAATTAACACAATTCTAGTAAAAATGACCAGAATTCTAGTAACTTATATGACTAGAACACGGGATCCCACGGGCACTTACTCTTTTCTAGTCAAATATGACTACATTCTAGTGAAAATGGCCAAAATTCTAGTTAAAAATTAACCAAACTTTTACCAAAATTCTAGGCAATATCACAAGAATCAAGTCAAGTTAGTGCTGGTGCCTGTATGATCCGGTAGACTAGTCAAAAAAAATTTACAGAATCTAGTCATTTTGACTAGAAATGTGTCACTTTTGACTAGAGTAGTACTAGTCTGTCAAATGTGACTAGAGTTGTTTTTAGAGTTGATAATTAAAGCCATCTCCGGTATTTCTTTCAATGAATAAGATATTTATGAATCATTCTATTGTAATTATCACCATGATTTTATGGACCCCTACGAAAAACAGCATATGCTGATAGGGTGTTCCGTCCCACAAGTGGTAAATAAATTGAATTGAATTGAATCACAGCTGCACGAAACATGTTAACTGTTAAATGTTGTGATGCAAGCTATAAGCCTGCTTCCAAAGCACTTTTCAATGCAATGCAAACAATAATAATAAAGATTCGACAAGGGGAAGATGTGTAATAAAGAACGCAGAAAGGCACAAGGTAGAATCGAAGTTATCATTTACTTCTCATTTTGGTGTATACTGCAAACAAGGAGAAGGTAAAAATGGCAGGAAATGGTATAAGAATGAGATGAATTCGGAATGATGCAGAAACTAAAAGGAATAAAGCGCGGGTAAAAAAATTGGCTTGGATTAGATACCAAGATAAGATATGGTATCATATTAGATAAGATAGTAAGATAAGATAAGATAGGATAAGATAAGATAAGATAAGATAAGATAAGATAAGATAAGATAAGAAAGATAAGATAAAATAAGGGAAGGGAAGATAAGGGAATCTAGACTAATTACCAGTCTGTTTTTGTTACTTGAAATTAGTATTAGTAAATAGTATAGTAGTAGTAGTAGTAGTAGTAGTAGTAGTAGTAGTAGTAGTAGTAGTAGTAGCAGCAGCAGCAGCAGAAATTTAACAATCCTGTCTGCTAAAAACTTATACAGCTAATCTGATTAATAAACATATAGGACTCAGAAAATCTCTAATCAGTATTTTTTTTTAATAAACAGATTATTGGTTGTCTTTGGATTCAAAATTTTGAAAGGGGACTTATTTGGGGGAAAGTGTACGAACTTATGATATGCCACATACCATTTGAGGTTCTAAAATGGAGTGGATATACCACCCCCCCCCCCCCCCTCTCTCTAAATCAGCTAGACGGACAGGGTACGTTTTTGAGGGAGTCTCGAGGTAAACTAGCTAAACGACAATAAAAGTATTAATACAACTGCGAAACAGAATTAACAAGGACGGATTTAAATCATATATTCGTGGTTGCCTTAAACTTTACTGAGGCCGCCATCCATTTACTGAAAAGAGAGGATAGAAAGAAGCAATTTCTAAAAAAGTTCCATTAAAACCGGTTACGAAATGAGAAAGTTATGAAAGTTTGAAAAGTCTCAAGTTAGTTTTCACAAGGATCCTCAAACCGGCAATGTTGCTTCAAAATGGCAGTTTTAGAAGGACAACCACAGAAATGTTCTATTTCTGTGAGGACAACTCTCAATATGTTTTGTACACAAAATTGTATGTTTTCTCCATTATCTCTAAAGAGGTTGCTTGTCTTTTTTTTTTTTTTATTGAATTCAACTTTATATTCAGTGGTTCAGTGGTTCAGTGGTTCAATGGTTCAATGTGTCAAATACATTTTTCCATGATATATCTTGAGCTAAGAAGGAGACAAGCTGCACCTTGAGAGATAATGAAGAAAATATGAAATTTTGTGTACAAAACATATGGAGATTTGTCCTTCAAAACCTGCCATTTTGAAGCGTTTTTAGCCATTCTGAGAATCGCCATAGAAAGTAATTTGAGACTTTTCAAACTTTTCAAACTTTCTCATTTCATAACCGTTTTTGATGGAACTTTGTCCAAATTGCTTCTCTCTATCCTCTGTTTTCATTAAAATTGATTTAATGATTTGTCCCCAGGGCTTCATTCTCTTTTAAAATGAAGCAATACAAAGAGGACTAGAACGTGTAAACATAGCCTAATATGTATGTTTCAAACGGAATGGTATTCTTCAGAGAATGGGCGAAACAATTTCAGCGTCTTGAAGAGCTTATTTTCCTTTACTCTCGTTACTGCATCTCCTTCTTTTTAAAGAAAAGCACAAGAAATAAGATCTACTAGTATCTCGAATGAAGGCCAGTTCTGTTTCGCTGAATTATGAGTCCTCGAATATTCAGGGCAAGCTATTTGAGGTATTCTATTTCAGCATATAAGACATTTTAGGAGACATGTTTACCAACTTTCTTGACTGGAGTCGAGAGAAGTGTTATGACATACTCCGGACTCCAGTCTAACTCATGTATCACTGAGCAGAGATAGAAAGCTTTTTGGTTTCGATTACTCGAAGACAGACTTTCTCACATATATCACCATAAAATAACATGCTCTCCCTCTCTCCCTCACCCTCCTTCTCTCTCTCTCTCTCTCTCTCTCTCTCTCTCTCTCCCTCCCTCCCTCGATCCCACGCCCCTCTCTCTTCTGTATATTTATTCATTTGTTTGTTTATTTATTCATTTATTCTTTCATTCATTTATCCATTCATTCATTTATTCATGTATTTATTTATTTATTCGTGCACGTTCACAGTGTCATAATACAGATACAGCAGATACAGAGGAATAGACTACACACAGCAGTATACATAATGAACGCACAAAGGTGCTGCAATTAGCTGAAAGCCATTGGGTATACTTTAAAAAGAATTGAGCTGCATGACCCTACATGCTATCAGTGCATGTAATGTTGTGTAATTATGAAGCCCTGAAAAACGCACTTCAAAAGCATCATCATGTACTTCACAAAAGGTGAAAATATAAGAGTGACCGGAAATGCCAGACCTTTTTTTTACCCCATAGTCTGCGGTGTCAGACAAAAGCATACCCAGTTTGGTTTTGCAAATGGCGGAATTCAGTGATAGTTATCTTCATAATAACATCTTATGTTCCAAAACATCTATATTCCTGGCTGTTCATATATCCTTCTGAACATAATTATTCATACAACCCAGACATCAAAATTCAACACTTTATCAAAAGTTAAGCCTCCACGAAGTTACCGAATCCCTTTGATATAAAGCTTGAGTCGTTGTAACACCAAGACCTAGGCCCGTTCTCTACCTCCCTCCTCCCACTATGAACATGGCGGACAAGGAAAGCGGACAAAATAAACAACCTCTCATTCTACCCTTCACAATGGTTCTGGTCAGGTTCTGGTAGTCAAAAGAACATCCCTTCACAGCTATTATGTTTAATCATGTAGTTCCAGGTGAATATGCATGTGACACCTGGGGAGCGTTTCATGAAGACTTTTGTCGGTGAAAATCACCAATCACCGACAAATGTTACAAGCTACTGAAAATCCTCGCATCCGATTGGCTGACAGCAAATCAGTCGGTGGAAATCACCGACAGAACTCTTCATGAAATGCTCCCCTGTTCCACATATTACAGACAATTGCAGTTAAGGGATGTTCTTTGACTACCAGAACCACTGTGAAGGGTAGAATGAGGGTTGTTTATTTTGTCCGTTTTCTTTGTCCGTCATGTTCATAGTGTCCTCTAATGCTCTATCAATTTCCCTTCTCTCTCTCTCTCCCTCTCTCTCTCCCCCTCCCTCTCTTACTCTCTCTCTCTCTCTCTCTCTCTCTCTCTTTCTTATGCTCTCTATTCAAATAAGATCATTCCAAGGTATGAATAATTTCAATGGCTGAATGATTTTTTTGGAAGTATTCAAACAAGTAAATACAAGAGTAAATTTGATTATAAATGTACAGACCAAGAAATCCTTTTGGGAAATAAATGTAATGCGAATTAGGCTGTTGCTTTTTAGCACGTGGTATGAGTTAGTTTTGAATTTCACTGGTTTATTTCAAAGATTTCAAAAGGAAACTGTATCCTCAGCAGTAGCGGTGCAAGGGTATTTCGATAGGGGGCAAGCTGAGCCATGGGTGACTTTACATTTTAAGTGAAAAAAAAAATAGGGGTATTATTATGGTTGCGCGCCCCAATCCTCTCTTTCACCATGCTGTTCCTTCTTCTTTCTCATCTTTTTTTTTCTCCTTTTTTCTCCTCTTTTTATTTTTATTTTTTTGGATCACTTGAAAAATTAGGGGGGCGGTCGACCCCCTGCCGCCTGTAGCACCGCCTCTGATCATTTGTACACCTTTCTATTAAGAGATACAAATGAAGGGGAAAATAATCTTGAAGTTTGTAATTTGCGATTTAGATTTGTTGCTCTGTCAGCTGTCTTCCCTGCATTGTCGGTGTGACAATGCCTACAAATGAATCTTCCCCACAGCATATCAATATCTTCCTGTGAGATTTGATATAATGATGAATTTTATAATATGATATCCTCTTTCAAAGGGCAGGCTAGATCCAGGATTCTGCGAGGAGCAGTTTTTTTTTTGTTTTTTGTTTTTGTTTTTTGTTTGTTTTTGTTCTTTTTTTACAGTTTGCTTACAATGTTTGGGACGCATACCCCCCCCCCCCTTAAAAAAAGGGGAACCCGGAACCGTTCCCCTCTGGATGGTGAATGTTGGATCAGCTGGGGAGGGGGGAGCCATAATTATTAACGAACACCCAGATAACAGGGAGGGACTTCTCGGCAATATTTCCTGACAGTTTTGGCACTTAAAAGCAACATTTAGCAACAAGTAGTAAAACGACCATGTGTGAGGGAGGGGAAGTGAAGACTTGAAGACAATTTTTTTTCCGGCAAATTATACCCATCCCCTTCAAATATCCCAGATATGCCCAACTTTGTTCCCTTTTTTTTCCTTATCGTTTTAAAGTTTTCTCTGTAAACGTTTTGCTTGCTCTAGCCCTAGAAGTTTGTAAGGATTGGTCACAACTGTCCGATAGCGGCAATGACGATTTTTTTTTTAAGTGAAAGGTGCACGTAAGAGCTGCCCTACACGAGCATAATCACACATAACCTACTCATAATAAAGTTTACCTTTCATTGAAAATCTTATCTGTTAATGAGACCCAGGCCCACCGCACACCATACGATCCGACTACGACCCGATTTTCGAACTAAATTGCATTTTGCATTAAATATGAAAATTTAAACAAGTTAAATTATGTTGTTTGAAGTTAAGAATAATGATAGGAATATTTAAATCGAAATTTTGCTTAACTGCAGGCCTTGTGGTCGGAGTAAAGAGCAAATCGGCTTCAAATCGTAGCTGATCGCGAAATTGCTATGACGTCACTACGATTCGGAAAGGAGTTCGCTTTTATTCCTACAGGGGGCTCACAATAGCCCGGAAATTCGATTTTGGTATTCAATAATTATTCATACGACTATTCAGAACTTTGATTGTACATGTTTGAATGTTCATATTAAATGCTATAACGAATTTTTCCAAATTCGGATCGAGACGGATCGAATAGTGTGCAATCATGGCGATAGGCTTTACAATGTTACCCTTGGCGATATATTCATCAGGCAAGGCTCCTTCCTCCTCCCGCTTCATCTCTTTGTCTGATGTAATATAGATGTCCTCTGCGATCTGTATTCCCTATCCACTGCCCACGCCCTATAACTCCCATATCAACGAGGGGGCGACAGTCACTAAATCATTCAACAATATGTAGTATGAAATCTGATTCTTATTTGAAGCTCGAATAAATGAGAGAAATGAAGACAGGAGAGTGATAGAAACATGACAATCAAAACAAGGATGAGCGAAGGAAACTGAAAAAGAACTATGTGAAAGTTAAAGGGTAAGTCCACCCTAGAAGTTTCACTGTTTCAATAAAAGGAGATAAATTTGAACAGCATTTTAAAAAAGAAATGAGCGAAATCGATCAAAGAATAAGAAAATTACACTCATTTACATTTTCTAGTAAACTACTCTAGGCGCTGCAAATTGGCAATACTGATGACATCATGGGAGCGTTTCATGAAGAGTTTTGTAGGTGAAAATCACCGACAAATGTTATAAGCTACTGAAAATCCTCGCATCTGATTAGCTGAAAGCAAATTAGTCAGTGAAAATCACAGACAAAACTCTTCATGAAACGCTCCCCATATGCGAGCAGGTCTCCATTCACTTTGTACATGAAATTTCACATTTTCTCAATTTTCTTGGAAATTACACATTTTCTAACCCCTATAGTCAATGTATGTTCAGAAGAATTGCTTTTTACATAACATACTTTGACTATGGGGTGAGAAAATGTGTAACTTCCAAGAAAATTGAGAAAATGTGAAATTTCATGTAAAAATGGAGAGCCGCTCACATATGATGTCATCAGTGTTGCCAATTTGTAGAGCCGAGAGTAATTTACTAGAAAATGTAAATGCGTGTAATTTTCTTATTCTTTGACCGATTTTGCTCATTTCTTTTTTAAAATGCTGTTCAAATTTAACTCCTGTTATTGAAACAGTGAAACTTCTGGGGTGGACTTTCCCTTTAAGATTATATTAAATCCGAGACAAAAAGAAGGGTGGAGAGTTGGGAAAGGCCTTGTAAAACCATTGTAAAATTTGCAACAAAAATTATCTTTAAAAGTTTATGCAAGGGAAGAAAATGTTCCATTTCCTGACTGTGTGTCTTGTATCTTCAGAGCCTTATTCTAAAATATGTATAATGATTTCAGACGTAGTTCTTTTCTGAGAACATTTCTAAGCGAATGGATTTTATTTGAGAAAATTACCAAACTGAAACATTTAAAGTGTCGCACAGTTGTAGTATTTGTTTTTGCAAAAACATGATATAATACGAATTTTTCAAACAATTATAGATTTTCCGTAAAGTTTGATATTGTGGTGAAATTATGGCAATCGTCTTTTCTTAATGATATTATGGATGCAGAAATCATGAACAAGGATCAGCCATTTGGCTTGAAAAATAGAAGGAATTCAAAGCCATGCATTGATTCGAGATGAAAATAGCATTTCTAGTGGTGAAAACATGGGATCATGTAACGTTATAGTGCTATTATCTCAAACAGGTGTACGGTACTGAAATAAATTGTTTCAACACTTCTTAAAGGTTGTAGCCCACATTTCCAAGTAGCACCCAATCTGCACAAAAGGTTTACTTTAGATTGCTTTAAGCCACAAAAAAACATTCATAAAGTTTAGATGCAATGTACATCCCTTTTTAGGATTTAGAAGGAAATGTTCAACACAAAGCCTTCTTTTATTTCTTTGTTTTGTAAAGGCCTCTTCCTGACGCTTTAAGAGTAAAACCATTCATTTTTCACTTATTCTTTGGAATATTGTTGTAAATTTGATAACGTGACAGTTTTACATAAATTATCTGTCATTTAAAATATAAATTAACTTATTTCTCTTCAAATTCTGAAACAATCTTGTGCAAATGTAGTCTACTATCTGTAAGGGATCCCTGGTTTTACATCTTCGCTTATACTTTCCGTCAGTGGCGTAATAAGCCAAAGATTTTGAGGGGGCTTACGTCTCGTGCCCCGTATATAAACTGTCCAAGTTCCTGTACTTTGTGCTTATGCCAGCGAAGCATGTTGGTTGTTTGTTTTTTTTTTAATTATTCCTTCAAATTTTCCCCTTTCCTTTGTTTTTGTTGTTTCATGTGGCGTGGAAAGGGGGAGGAGTGCAACCCCCCCCCCCCTATGCCAGTGGAATCGATAACATTATACTGTTATATCTGCAGGTATAAACATGTGAAATTGTAAGCTGACGTCCGTCAATTTCTTTCTAATAAAAAGGCAAAAAATATAGGAAAAGAAAGGATTCTGTTAATGACGCAGTGGAATCGGAAATTAAACACACAAAAACAAAAAAATCAGTACTATAATATCTTGATTTTTTTTAAATTTCCGTTTTGATAATAATATTCCGTTCTTGCATAGCGCATATCACGTTATAATCTAACGTCGTTCGGCTGATGTAAGCGAACAAAAGCTTCATGTCTTCCTCTGAATAATGAAAAAAATTTAAAAAAATAAACTGAACGCCTCGGGTTATCTTTTATCTGCAACCTTCATTCCTCTCGATTCGAGGGGGAAATCTTACCGGAATTAGGTTTGGAAAGTTGCTTTTTTGGTAACAATTGATGTTATCGTCTCGAATCAAATGATATGTCAAACGATGACGATTGATTACTAGCGATACAATCACATGTCAAACGATATCCTTACGCTTTCCAACATGTAGTCTTGATATACCGAACCGTATTAGTTTGCTCAATCTTATCTGAGTGCAAGTGTAGACCACTGAAGAGAAAGAGGCCACATTGATGATTGTTGACATACAAAAGATGAAAAGGGTCAGAATCTTTCCTATTTATGCAAGCTACTATGACCTTTTACAAGTTTCGGTGTATGATCAAAATTATGGATCACACCACCTGTACTATGGATCTAGTTCTATAGTTTTAACATCTTCAGAAATCAAAAATATTAACCGAAATAATTACGCGAGAATTTGCAGTGATTCGGCGAGAAAATGATATCTCGTCAAAATGAAATAACTGTGACCCGGCCAGATTGCGTGATTCCAAAAAATCAAATTCATAGTCATTACGGTTGGCATCTCCCATGCTCCTTTTACACCCCAATACCCCTACCATGCCGACCAGACACGCATATGCATACAAATACCCCATAAAAGGGCTTGATCATGATGTTTCGATGCAAAGTCCCTTATTCCAATTCCCCTTTCTTGACGCAGAAATAAACATTTTCAGTCATATAAACTAGTTTCACTATATTTCTTTTTTTTTTAATTCACCCTATCAATGAGCAAATTTGAAAGCCGTAATAAATATTTTTTGTTTCTGTTGTTGTTTGTTCTCTTGCCGTGTTTAAAGATGATCGAATGAGGTAGAGTAAAAATATCAAGATTTCCTCGTAACCATGGTTACATCTTGTTAAAGACTGTAATCAAACCAACATAAATCTGCATGGAACGATATTAGTTTACCGGTCAGTATCCTACATATAATGTTTCCTTTCATCATTCACCCGGAGGAAGATTCAGTCATTTGGACATTCTGTACAAATAAGTTTAAAAATGACTATATGAAAGGGTCAGCTGGGTGCAACTAAAATACTAGTCATTTTTTAAAAAATATATTTTAGTCATTTGTGACTATTTTCTAGTCGCATTTTGACTATAACTCAATCATTTCTGACTAGAAAATAATAACTTTTATGACTTGATATATTAGTTGCACCCAGCTGATCCATAATCTAACCATTTTAACTAATTTGTTTTTAGAGCCAAAGAACAAAAAGTTTCTACCCCTTTATCTAGAAAATAAATTAGTAGGTTTCAGAATAAACCACTACTCTTAATCTAGCCTTGTATTTTCTCTTGGTTTGGAGGTTGATTACAACATTTTTCCAGGAAGGTATACATTTCCCCGATTTTTCCATACAAGTCATGTCTGTCCTCTGTCATTCTGGTGCCCTCTTGTAGTGTTAGCCCATTTCTCAATTTATTTCTGGTTTCCCTCTCGATCTAGATCCGAATTATTATGGAGTTATATATATATATATATATATATTTTTTTTTTTAATGTGCACAGGTGAAAGTGGCTATCTAAATCAACTGTTCAATGAACCCTATATGCTCTATTTGTTTCACCAGCTAAAATTCCATGCTTTGTCTAATGCATGCTTCTCTCATTGGAAAACAATTTATCATCTACTTTACTATTTCAGATCTGTGAACAGAATATAGAGCTTGGTGCTATTGCGTCATTCAGTGCGTTAAAAAAAACTTGCATACAAGATTTTTAGAAATGACAGGATGGGTTGAAATTCTGAAACGAATTACCAGTAATTATTACATTTTACAATGGAACCATTCACTTCACTTTATCAAGATAGATTTGAAGAGGAAAGAATTTGAAGTGAACAAAGTTCCAAAGTTATTGAAAAAAAACATACATAACTAACATCCCCTGATTCCTATGCGAAAGAAAGGATGTCGTAATTATTACCTTGATCTCAAAAATTAAAGAAGTAAAAGTTATTGAATAAATTTAATATTAGTATATCTTTGATAGAGAATCAAATTCTACACACTAAGAAAATAAAAAGGTTCAAGTTTGCACCCTAAATGCAACACTGGCAGCACCTTTGTGGGTGCAATCTTGCACCCTATATGAAAAAGGTGCAGAAATGCACCTTTTTGTTCTTGTTTGCACCCGGGAAGCCCGTTAGCACCCTAAAATGTGCAACTTTGCACCTTTAAGCAGAAATTTCAGCATTCAAAAGGGTGCAAATTTGCATCTTTTCTAAAGGGTACAAGGGTGAAAAATGTAGCTAACTGCACCCTTAAAGGTGCAAAAAGCTCCTTAGGGTGCAAAGTTGCACCCATAAAAGAGCTCCCAGTGTTGCATTTTTAGTGTGTACCTTTAACATTACTTCTTAACGGACTGATACGGGAAGACTACTACATCGGTCTACAAAAAGACCGATTTTCAATAATTAGGGTATGATTACTGCTTCAAAAGTGCCGCCTTTTGCTGAGAAGTCTAGAACAACTGAATATCGCCCCGAATCCTGAAGCTCATCCAGTTGAGTTGCACTTGGTTTGCCGACCGACGGATCTGAAAGCAATACCCTTGACCTTTGAACTTTGCTCTTGGTCGTGACCTCTTGAGAAGGTATCATGAGAACGGGAGAGTTGCTAAAAGCGTGATTTTGGCATCATCATTGAACGAGGCTCTTTCGGAATCTGTAATTTTTATTCCATTGATACAAAGATAGGATTCTACATGGTAATTATTTGCTCACAGCTCATCAGTCATATTACTTTAGTATTGAAAAAGGCTCTTGGTGTAGTAAGAAAAAAAGTAACAGGGAGGATAAAGATTGAAAGAATTCCAGGTATAATCTTAAGACCTATACTTGAGCCAGTTACAGGTGAAACCAGAGGGATACTGTCCGATTTATTCTTTAAAAAACAACAACAACAAAACACAATTATGCACGTGCATGGTTTCGCGAGCGCCCCTTATGAAATGTGAGGAAGCTTAAAAGTGCCACCGGGATGACGAGATAATTTACGCCAAGAGGACGAGAAAACGAGTTAAAATATGAGATGACGAGTTCTTGGAACTCGGCAAGTCGACTTGTTCTAGGACAAGAAGAAAAGATGACAAGTTATTGGAACTCAGCAAGTCGAATTGTTTGGAACGAGAAGACGAGATGACGAGTTATCAGAACTTGCTGAGTTCCAGAATCTCGTCAGCTCGTCTTCTCGTCCTAAGCAAGTTAACTTGCCTATTTTAAATAACTTGCCATCATGGGGCATTTAGAAACGAACAAACAAATAATTGCGATGTACTTATACACAGAAAAATTGAATGTATGTTTTCGATTAGGGAGATCTTACCATGCACCACCCCCCCCCCCCTCCCATGCCCATGATGAACAGATGCATATTTACCTGTGCACTTTAATTTGCCCTACTTCCGTTCCAGATAGCCATCCTCTAAACTTACGTAGGCCGACAGCAATATAAGCCGTTTAATGGGATACAGGGTACTAAAAGACTTTCTGATGTATTTGATTTCTGTCTTGTACAAGTTGAATTTGGCGCGAATTACCACAAATCAAGGGACATGTAAAAATCGCGTGACCATGCTGCATGGGATGGCTTCGGGAGAAGAGGGGGGTAGTATTCTTGAATTGCAATCATTAACGCATTAGATTATTTGAGCTCAAGTGATTGATTGTGTAACCTAATCTAATCAAGGGGGTAGAATTGTGCTAAACGATTCGGCGGATGACAAGTGACAAACATAGCCGATATATCGCCCATAGCTTGATCGATTTTCCTGGATTTTATCACGAAAATCGGGAGCAGCGATAGGGCTGTTCGCATACCACACATGCGATCACAATGATCCCCCCCCCCCTCCGTCTCTGTCTCTGTCTCTCTCTCTCTCTCTCTCTCCTCTCTCTCTCTCTCTCTCTCTCTCTCTCTCTCGCTCTCTATCTATCTATCCCCTCTCTCTCTCTCTCCTCATTTTTAGATGTCTAATGTTGGTATATATAAATCAATATAAATACAGTCTTCGTTATGTTCTCATAATACACACACACACACTCCCGCATAACCTCACACACTTTCTCTCTTTCTCCTTTCTCCTGCGTTCTCTTCCTCTCATTGATTCTAATTTCATGGCATACAGAATCTCTTTCAATGGACACACTATTTAGATGGATGAATGATAATCTGTATATAGTTCAAAGAATTATACCGAAAATAAAGCTTTAATGAGAAAAGATAGACATTTTAATGAATTCCATTAGAAATAATGATAATCATCATCATAAAAACATGAGAGCAATGTTCAGCAGTAATTTTTTTCTTTTACTCGCTTTAGTCGAGCCAATTCGTTCTACCTGTTTACAGAACAGCCAGGTACTATGATAAATATACATGTAGGTATTGGTATTACTGTCATCTTTGCAAAGAAATATTATTTTCATTGAAAACTGGGGACGAAATTTTCAATAATAGAGAAAACAGGGAAATGTAAATGAACAGACATTTTAACACGCGTGAAACTTCAAAAACCTCTTTCAACAAGCTATAAGTCCTTATTTCGCTGGCAAAATAAGGTTAACTTTTCAAGAGCTTCATTTCAACCTGTAAACTGAGTTATAATGAGATATATGAGACGAGAACGTGTTCTCCATTCAGGAAGAAAAGTTGAAAAGTTGAATGCCCTGCTTGTTCTTTCGCGGTTAGTTTTTATAACGTACAAGATGATTTTTTTTTTAAAGGAATAATACTTTAAAACTAAAACTATTTACAAATATTGATAAAATTGCAACAAGGCTTCGCAAATCCTTTGATCAGTAGGCCATTAACATGATTAAATTCAATAAATTTTTTTTTTTAAATTTCCATTAACAGTTCAATTTCTCCTGTCGATTTTGATATATCTCTCTAATTGTGTGTTGACAGTGGCGTAGCTAGGATTTCTTTGGGGGTGGGGGCAGTAGTGAGCATGCGAAGCGTCTTATGAAGTTATATCTTCTATATGAAACTCTATGGATGATTGATGTGCAAAGTTTGACCTGAAAGTTGTCGAGATGGGTTTTATGATTGTTGAAATAGTATAATGTGGAATTATAGATGAAAACGTCCCACCCATGGGCTGCATAAATGGGAATATTCATATGTATTTATCTTCAGTTAGCATGAATACTGAGTGAATTATGAATAAACGTCTAATACAAGAGCGAATTTACCAAAGAATTCATTCCTTGTAAGAATTTGCAAAGATGCGGGAAGAAAATGCACGGAACAACTGCATGTATGTATGTTTGTTTGTTTTTTTTGTTTGTCTGGGTTTTTACTATTTTTGTTTGTTTGTTTCGTTTTGTTTTGAGGGTATTGTTCGTGTTTTTTTTTTTCAGCCTTTAATCTTTTTTTATATACATCTCAATTAACTTTTCATACATTTATTATGCAAAATTGTAAATAAATAAAGTTAGTATTTCTGTCAATTCATTGTATTCAATTTGCAAAAAAATACATAGATAAGAAATAAGCATGAGACCATGAGAAGGGAAATGATTATAAGAATTATGTAAATGCGAAAAGTTGGCTTGGAAACAATATTATTCTCTTGCATATTAATGGTTCGACGTAGCCTGTGGATTATATATGAGAAGTCGGGGGTTCGATCCCCGCGGTACGGCACTTATGCCCTTGAGCAAGGCATTTTATCTACGTTGCTCTTTTATCGTACATCAAATAAATGAAAATGCTATAGGCAATACCAACGTGTGAACGTGTTTTTAAAATATATATATATATATACATACATACATACATACATAAAAGAAACGACATATATACATGTATAAGAAACGTCTTGCGGTGTTTTCATTTTACCTCTTTGTTTGCTATCTATCTCAACACACCGACGCAGAACTTTCTTGATTTATATATATATATATATATATATATATATATATATATATATATATATATATATATATATATATATATATATATATATATATATATATATATATATATATATATATATATATATATATATATATATATATATATATATATATATATATCTATATATCTATATATATATATATGTATATGTATATATGTATATTAAAGGATAGTTTGGGGTAATATATTCCATGAACATGATGAAGATTGTTTAACGTTCGTTGACACCAAACTTCCACAGGTGATTTAGGTCCAAATATTCGATCTTCATCTTTTGGCACATGATCTCATTAACAAAGCATAAAGAGGTAATCTTAAAAGAAATGAAGGAAAGAAAGTGACAAATCGACCCCCTTTGCTTACTAAGATCTCAGCTTTTAGCTGGACTCCATTGATTAATAATCATCACCTTGTTTATGTTCTGTTATGAAAGTTTCATACGATGAAGTGTGAAAGTACGCGTTGGATATGAGAAGCTATCGCAAGAAGATAATGCGATGAGGAAATGAGTCGACGTGAAATGGCGATGTTGTTGATGACACTCATTCGTCATCGAGGACGTGAATACCGAGGCGCGAAATTTTTTTTCCCCACGAGAGTTCCGGACCCCATTACGATAATGGGCGTCTGAGAAGTAAGACTAGCAATGAGCCCAGGTATAAATCTCCTAGAGAACATTTATGCGGCGTCGGCTTCTCTCGTGGCTCAGTCAGTAAAGTGGGCGTGCCGGAAATGAGAGGTCTCAGGGTCGATTCCCACTCTCAGCTTGGCATTATTTTTGCTGTAATAATTGATACTAATGGCGTTTATTCCGTCAGAAATAGTTAAAGTATCACATCTATTCTTGAATGCAGTCGCTGATACTAATTCCAAACCGGAACTTTTGTGGGGGAAAAAAATCGCTGCCGGGGCAGCACACCGAACATCAAAATTTGACGGGCGGAAGTTTTCACACTATCCTGCCTAGACATAATTCTTATTCACTGCAAATCTTGCAAGCATTTATTTTTTCTTTTGTGTTCCCGATCGACCAGTGCCATTATTTCTGTGGCGTCGAAAATAACTGCGTTAGCTATGACCAGAGTTTGGCCAACTTGATTTAAGCATGTTAAGTAGCTGGGCACAACATGGAGTGGTCGGTTTTAGTACCAAGTTTTTTACCCCCATTCCACAGAGAATTTTTTCTCATCGGTCACTCATCGGAAGCAAAGTTTTTTTCATTCCGGTAACCCACCGAAGAGTATCGTATCACACTCCGATGAATCCGATTTGTGTTTTTCGACTGTCAGGTCAGTGTCCGACGTGTCGAGCGTGATCCGATCAGGCGAAATCGTCCGATGAAGGAACCTCGGAGCTTAGTTCGCCATCAGACGCCATTTCCGGTCTCAAATCGAGTCAGTGTCGGATGAATGTCGAGTCAGTCCGATGTGTGTCAGAATTGTGTTGTGCATCTATCGGACGTGTCTAGCCGACGTCTGACGGCAATCCGATGAGTGTCCGATAATTAACAGTCATCTGACGCTCATCTGATTGCAATCTGCGGTCTGCCCGACACGCCTGATAGCCGCCCATCACCAATTTGATTCTCATCGGAGGTTAACATGATAATTTGCTCCGTCCAATTGCTTTCTGTTGTGTAATCGGAGGGTAATCGCTCATTAACTCAACTGCCATCCGACACATATCGCATAGCAAGCGGTTACATCTGACGACCAACGGACTACGAAAGGAGGGTCAGCCGACACCTATGGCCGACATTCACTTCGCAGATTTTCATCGGACACTACAGCATCAAGATCCTGAAGATAGCTCCAAGAAAGAACAGAAAGAACGGAGCTGGTACTTCATGCATGGTAGCCACGTTCCTCCATTTTCCTGGTACGATGTTATGGTTGGCATCCTCTGTATCCAGCTGACCATGGTGCATGGCTGGTGCCGTATTCGGATCAGGTTGTGGAGACAGACGCAGGTTTCTATGATGTTACGTACAACATCACGTTGTTGCTGTAGTGTTCCTAGAAGACACTGGAATCTGGCTGCCAGTATTCCAAAGGCGTTCTCCACGTCTCTTCGGGCTCTACTTATGCGATAGTTGTATATCCACTCTGTACGAGTCAGGTTCTTTCTCGAGTAGGGCTTTGTTCGCAAAGCGAACATGGCAAAGGCGTCATCCCGATCATGAAGTATGACATGTTCTGGTTGTCATTGGTCATTGGCTCAGGTGGGGGGGAATCCTATTTGACCACTCTCCACTGTCTCTTTGAGCTCGGATGCATTGTATATCTGTGCATCAGACATGTGTCCTTGACCGCCGGTGTCTATCCACAAGAACCAATAGTTCGCATTAACAAGTGCCACGAGGACTACCGAGAAGAAATGTTTAAAATCATGGAAGAGACTGCCGGAGTTCTTCGCTTTCCTGAGTGCCACGTGCTTGCCATCAAGTGCCCCCATTACATGTGGAACATTCAAACGCCTCTCGTATTCTTCAGCAATTGCATGCCATTCTTGTTCAGTGGTGGGACACTGGATCACTTCATCAGCATACTCATCCGCTATGGCTTGACAGACTTCGGGGATAAAAACTTGCAAATGGTTTCTCGAACAACTTTGAAACTGTATGATAGTGATGGATACCGATGTCAAGCTGCAAGGTGCCTTAGGGTGCAGGCTAACTTTACACCAGATTCAAGGGCTCTCGTGGGATTGGTATCACCCTTCGTGAGTCTTGGTGCGAGTCTCTGGAGTAGTTCATCAAAAAATTCTGGCGTAACTCTCAAGAAACTGAAGAATTTTGTTGTATCCTCCATTCTCAGTTCTTTCATGAGTCTGGTGTAGTGCCCATATAACAGCCTTCTATCAACTTGCAGCGATGGTTGAACCCAATAACGACATAGCCTTTAGCCAAGGCTCCGTGTCCCCGTGTAGATTCTGATGTGATTTATATATCAGACGGCGAGCGACTAATCCCGAAAGCTCGCTCGGCCACGTCGCTCACTCGGGGTATCTCTATGGCTCTTCGTCGCTGGCTAGTCTCGTCTCAGCCACTGAAAATAACCTGAGTCGGGAGGCCTTGTCAAAAGGCTAATAACGACGTGGTCTTCTTTGCCTTCTTCTCAGCCTCCTTCTCAGGATCTCAAGGGTTATTGCATCTTGTTGCATAGTTTGTTGCTGGAGCATAAAAAACACAGCCCAGGGCTGCACGTTGCGAAGAAGTTGATCCATGTCTAGTACGGTTCTGTCAGGAGGTGCAGCCCACTATTATAGTTCGACTGCCGATTTTGACGTCAAATCCGACCAGTATTGGGTCAGTGTCCGATTACCCTACGAATAGTAACCAATGTGTCGGATTGGTGTCGGGAGAGTGTTGGAAGTGTCAGACTAGAGTCAGGTCACCCTCGAATTACAATCCGACAGCAGTCCGATCAATCGGACGCCGCCGATGAAAATGGCGGACAGACATCGGGCCGCTACCAGTCTTTCATCCGATTACCCCGATCAATGTTGGATCTCTATCGGATTGTACGAAAAACGGGGACCCAAAAAAGAGGATGTCGGGTGAATTTTCATCGGAACTCATCGGAACGCCGATTTTTTTGCAAAATTTGGATCAGATGGGCTTCAGATCAGGTTCCGATGGTCAGTGGAATGGGGGTATAAGTCAGGTTGTGGTCGGCCGAACTAACCCCGTATCCTTGTCGATAGATTACTGAATAGATTTTTTTTTTAATCAGACACAAAACCGAACAAAAATCGACATCAATACGATACAGTGTACATACAAAATATTACAAATAGGAAAGAAAAGAAAAAAAGTAGAAAAGGAAAAGAAGAAGAAGAAAAGAACTAGAAGAAGGAGGGATGAGAAAAAGAGAAGAACAAGATGGAGGAAAAGAGGAGAGAAAGAAAGGAAAAGTGAGAAGAAAACAGGCAAGGATAAAAAAAGGAAGAAAGAATACTAAATTAAAAGCGTTCAGACAACCATCCCTGACCATAGTTGCATTATGTATAAAAGAAAAATGAGAAATGGTTACAAACCATAAAAACTCAAGAACTTCGGGGTTAGGGGGGCGGAGGCGCCTGAACTCCCGAACGGGCCCTACAGCCCCTGAATTTTTTGTTTGTTTACGTGTAAGCCCCCCCCCCCTCCCCAACTCAAAGAACGTTCTGCGATCTCTTCTCCATAGGTACCTAAGTACGTGTGGAGATGGCGTCACGTTGACTCGCAAATGGCGTCATCTGGGAACCATCTATCCCGGTAAAATGACTCGGATTCCCGAATTAAAAGATTCAATTTGACTCTGACATGGCGTCTTTTCCCCATGCTATAAATAACCTATGGTGTTATTTCGACTCAGATTTTGTGTTAAATTTTACTCTTCATTTGAGTCATATAATTTGAATCACTCAGAAACTCACTGCACTCACTAATCAGTCATTAAAAAACAAACAAAAAGGGTCACAATCCACAAAAATTCGTGTCCCAAATATTGTCATGCAAATTACAAGATGATGGTTCGAGATTAAGTTTCCATATCTCTGCAAACGTCATGTACACTTCAGTGTTCATGGTATTGGTGTTTAGATTATTAATCATCAACATTTGTTATCAGTCGCCCCTTTCAAACCCCCTGGTTGCGCCACTTTTCTCCAGATTCATGAGAAGTATTTTGAACATGAATATCGCACAGATGCAGGCTGCAAATGCTTTCAGTAAAGTTTAACAACTTTATTGACAAATTTAAGAGTGTCTGCATGCCATTCCAAATGTGCCTGCAAAGGTTCAAATCTAATATGTCTTACACTGTATGAGGAACATTTACACCCATGTTTTCATGCATTACCAGAAGGAGGCGCAATGCATGTCGCCGCTTTGCATGTCATTCACATTCGATGAGTAGAAGAATAGCATAACATTAGCCACAGACACAAGATGCAAACTAAATAGCTTTCATAAGAATATAAAATATTTCCTTTCGGTTTTCTTCTTTTCTTTTCTTTTTCTTCGATTTCATTTTTTTTCTTCTTCTTTCCTTCCCTTTCTCTTCTTTTTTCTTTTCCATTCGCTTAGAGCCCCCCCCCCCCCTTTTCAGGCATGAAAAATGGAGGGGGCGGGAGGCGGAAGGGTATTCCCGCCGCCCCCCGAGGTGACCGCGCCTGGCCTTACCGACTTGTCGCGATACGGTAGCGGGACCCCAAACACCAAGTCCCGGCCAGAAGAAACTACGAGGTGACCGCGCCTGGCCTTACCGACTTGTCACGATACGGTAGCGGGACCCCAAACACCAAGTCCCGGCCAGAAGAAACTACGAGGTGTCTGCGCCTGGCCTTACCGACTTGTCACGATACGGTAGCGGGACCCCAAACACCAAGTCCCGGCCAGAAGAAACTACGAGGTGACTGCGCCTGGCCTTACCGACTTGTCACGATACGGTAGCGGGACCCCAAACACCAAGTGCCGGCCAGAAGAAACTTCGAGTGACGAATACACTGCTTTTAGCAGCAGGTTCACCCTTATTGTAGCGGGATCAGTAAACCAAGTCCCGAAAAAATATATAGTGATGGATAAGTACTGCTATTATAGACAGAACCGGTTTATCATTATTATGAATAATAAGAACGGTAATGCATAATTGGAGGCCAACGATTATTGAATATTATCGGGCTGAATTGATCAGGTTTATCAAAAACACACAGAACAGCCTAAGTCTGATAGTGTCTGCTTTACAGAGTATAAAACATATCCATAATAAAGTAAAACATTAATATTATACAAGCATTTTATTTTTCCCTTAATTGATTTGATCCTAAGCTTTATTTATTATGATGATGATGGCCCTACAATTTTTTACGTTTTATCCAAAATTGAAATATATCACTCTACAGTAAAGGAAATTTGTTTCATTGCCGAGTATTAAATCAAACAGTGATCAAATCAGTACAAAAGAAAATTTTCGAGCTCACACACTTTTTTTTTCAAATAAAGTCTTTATTCAACTTTTATTGAAGTATAACATTTCCTTTTTCTTTTCTGTGTTGTAATGTCGTTAGCCATTCTTTGTTTATCTGTCCTTTTTTTTTAAAGCGCCTTGAGCATTTAATCAAAATGGAAAAGACGCTATATAAATCCTATGTATTATTATTATTATTATAATTATTATTATCATTATTATTATTAT
This sequence comes from Echinometra lucunter, assembly GCA_029962745.1. NCBI lineage: Eukaryota > Metazoa > Echinodermata > Echinoidea > Camarodonta > Echinometridae > Echinometra > Echinometra lucunter. Next base: position 8,155,182 of record CM057159.1, on the reverse strand, counting down.
CATTTTCTTCATAGTCGTTGTAGTACTAGAATAACAATATAATACACACTCTACAGTAAAGGAAATTTGTTTCATTGCCGAGTATTAAATCAAACAGTGATCAAATCACTTTACACGAAGAAAATTTCGAGCTCACACACTTGTTTTTCAAATAAAGTCTTTATTCAACTTTTATTGAAGTATAAGCAGTAAATTTACAAAATGATCGACACTTGTTGACAAACAATTAAGTCATACAGAGTACATTTTACAAATTAGTACTTTTTTAAAAAAACATTTTTTCAATAAAGTCTTTATTCAAGTTTCTCGAAGTATAAACAGTATAAACAAAATAACGTATACAAAACGACCGACAAATAAATATGTTTGACAAATAAGGTACAATGAAAAAACAAATAATTTCATTTTTTTTTTTACATTTTTTCAATAAAATCTTTATTCAAGTTTCTCGAAGTATAAACAGTATAAACAAAATAACGTATACAAAACGACCGACAAATAAATATGTTTGACAAATAAGGTACAATGAAAAAACAAATGATTTCGTTAACTTAATTTCACTTTTGAGGTTATATTTATTCAAAAAAATCATCTCAACAAATCAAAAATCATGTCAACATTATGATAACATTTATATCTTCATTTATTGTGATCGTCTTTCATCTATGTAATTATTTAAAACCTGTAACTGAATCGAATTGAATTGAATTGAAAAGGTTTCATTTATATTGCACTTCGCAGCCAAAAGGCTGAATTGTGTACAATTTACAGGGTTTAACAAATATATTGATGATATGTAGAACTGGTTAAAAAGAACATCAAACTTGGTAAACCAGTATGTACAAAAAGCAAAACAGTAAAAGATGACTCAGTATAAAACATGTGAACCAAAAGGAAAAGATAAAATGACACTGAAGTTGGGGAGTTCGATTTGCATATTAATGCATGTCTAAAATTTTAAAAGGCAAGAAAAAGTGACATGACGCACTATGGTCCCAGGATGAGCGAGCAGTCCATGTACAGTGCCAGTCAGTAATCATCGAGCTCACCAGTACACAGAAATTTTTTTCGGGGGGGGGGGGGGCAAGGCGCGTAAAAATTTTTGAAGAAACTTGAAAGCGAGGGAGCGAAGCGACCGAGCTGGTCATTAGGGCGCTTTTGCTTTTTTTAAAGTGAAATTGAAGGATTTGGTGCACACTTTTGGTGAATTTTGTGAAAATTTTCAGTAAGAAAACGTAAGTTTTCAAAATTTCGGGGGGCATTGCCCCCCCCCCCCCCCCCTGCTTACGGCCATGCTAATACACTATTCAGCCAGAACAATGGGATTTGTGAAACAAATCCATTGTTTGGGATGAACAGTGCATTTCTTGCACAAACTCTCTTGCAAAACTCTTCACATTCAGTCTCACCAAGGAGGTACAGTGAAAACTCGGTATAACGAGATCCTTGGGACCATCAAAATTACCTTGTCATAGCAGGAATCTTGTTATATCAGGGTTAAAAAACAATAGAATATAAAGAGCTGGGACCAAAATATTACCTTGTTATATCAGGCATATTATTATATTAGATCTCTTTATATCGAGTTTTCACTGTACCATAGACCTCCTTAGTCTGACACCTCGCACTCATTCACTCCATGCACAACACTCTTTTACACAAATAAACAAAATACTCTATTAACAACTTACATCCTAACCTGCCATCCTACTCTCACCTATCTCACATCGTACTCGTAAAAGAAAATACAAAATATGAATGCTCGCCCATCCCAAGACTCCCCTTTACATGTACATGAAATGTCGTAAATTAACATAATTTGTAGAGAAAAAAGTTGAATTTATTATGTAACATCTTTAAGCCGCCTGTATAATAATCTTTTTAAAAATTCTTTTGGTTAATTTTGTTTGGCTTTGAAAGAATAGATAATAAAACTATTAGTTGGGAGATATACCCCCAAGGGAGGGGGGGGGGCCTACTCGCCTAATATGGTATAAGGGGGTGTGCCGCTCTAACGGGTCGATCATTTTTGCAAGAAATTCCTTAACATGGGGTATTGTTTTTTGCCGGAAAATCTCTCAACATGCCCCCTTCTTTATAAATCTTGGGTAACTTTTATTGTTCAGAATGATATTCTCGCCCTTATTGTCGCTTGAGCACAAACCCGAGATGCAAAATCCTTTAGAATGGGTACCCTTTTCTGTCAAAATGACCATTAAAAATTGGTATGGTACGGAGGCTTCAGCGGAACACCCCCGTCCGAACAAAATCTGAGTATCCCCCCCCCCCCCCCCCCCCCAATACCAAGACATTTTGCATCAAACATCGGAGTTGAATAGTCTGGTCTCTGACTCTTGATTCAGGAGGCGCTGAAGCAAACTCGGTTATGGCCTTGAAGGAGGAGGGCGAGGAGGAGGAGTAGGGAGGGAGGGAGGTGTAGGTGGGGTGGCTCTGTCCCGCAGACTTGGTCTTTCATGGCCTCTGAGATTGTGGACTCGACTACTGAAAAAAGAGCCAGAAAAATAAAGGACAGAAAGAAGAAAAGGACTCGTTATAATGGTAACATACTTGCCTAACTGTATAAAGAAAATTCATGAATATAACAGAAAGACTACTGCTGCTGCTGCTACTACTACTACTACTACTACTACTACTACTACTACTACTACTACTACTGACCAATGATGATAATAACACTCTTTCTACTACTACTACTACTACTACTACTACTACTACTACTACTACTACTACTTCTGTACTACTAGCTACTACCACTGCTACTACCACTAGTTGTAAATCTATTATAAATTATGATTTTTGAGATCCCTAAACATGGGGTATGGCTTTTTGCCGAAAAATTCCTAAGCATGCCCCCACCCCCACTTCTTTAAAAATGGGTGACTTTATTGTTCAGAATGATATTATCGCCCATATTGTTGCTAAAGTACACACCCCAGATGCAAAATTCCTAAGAATGGGTACCCTTTTCTGCCAAAATGACCCTTAAAAATGATATTGGTATGAAGGCTTCGGCAGCACACCCCTTTCCGAACAAAATCTGAGTATCCCCCCCCCCCCCCCGATACCAAGACATTTTGCATCAAACATCGGAGTTGGACAGTCTGGTCTCTGACTCTGATTCAGGAGGTGGTGAAGCAAACTCGGTCATGGCCTTGAAGGAGGAGGTGGGATGCGGTGGGATGGGGCGGGCGGGGTGGTTTTAACCATCAGACTTGGTCTTTCATGCAGCCTCTGAGATTGAGGACTCGACTACTGAAAAAAAAAGAAAAAAAGAAAAAGAGTATAATAATAATAATTTTCGTTATAATAATGAACTTGCACTACTACTACCAAGGCTGGCGCCAGGGTATTTCGATAGGGGGCAAGATGACCCATGCACTGTAAAAAATATTGAGTAAAATTTTCACCAGCACGAGGGTAATTATGTCCAACAAACTTTGGGCATATATACCCAATGCGGGAAGCATACTGACCGGTTAGCATGGTTAGTGTAAAAATAAGCAATAGTTACTTTAGAATGGGCAAAATTTCCATCAAATTGGATAAAAAGAAATGCCCAAAGAAATGCCCAAAGTTGGTTGGCCATATAATTACCCTCATGGCACACTCTTACCCAATGTATCTTAGAATGAATATGAATTTATTTATGTTTTAAATAAACAAATAGGGGTTGTATTACTATAGCTGCATGACCAAGCCCTTCCTTTCGCATTACTCTTGATTCTTCCTCCTCCTCTTTTTCTTCTTTTCTCCTCTTTTTGTATTTTGATCGCTTGAAAAACCATACAGGAGTGGTCGCTTCCCCTTCTGTGGCTCCGCCCCTGACTACTACTACTACTACTACTACTACTACTACTACTACTACTACTACTACTACTACTACTATAATCATTGTGGTAGCAGACGCAAACACCAAGTCTAGAGAGAAGAGCGATGGCACATCCTTGGTCCAGTCACTGAATGGAATTGGCCACCACCGAAGGAGATTGTGTCATCTGTGATCTGATGTAAATGACTCCTCATCCTGAAATAAAAAATGGAGAAAATAAGACAATGGATACTTTGCTTGATTAATAATGGACCTCAAAACCTCTGTTCAAAACAACAGTTCTTTTGAATAAAAATTTATAATTCCGGCAAGGAATCCGAATTCAGTTTTTTCATTTTGTACACAAACATTACACTCTACAAGATGCAAAAGGGGCACGACTATCTTTATCCTTTTTAAGAATGCTGAAACGCTTTGACGATGTTGAGCAGGTTCTTCAAATCACCCCCCCCCCCCCATGTTTGTTGTATTTTTAGATATGAATGGCGACTTGTGCAATATTAATGCAGTCATGTTTGTTTTCGCCGTTATATCAAAAGCATGCAGCTTGTTCGAATCTGTTGAATGATTTTTGTTCAAGAATGATTTAATAAAAATCTTTCATGGAAAGACAAATATAGTTGGAATTGTTTAAAAAATAGAACTGCAATCAATTGAGTGAAACATAGATTTAAAGAAAATTTAAAGAGGAGAAAAGAATGAAGAGGAAAAACTTACCCGTGTGAACATTCCAAATCATGCAGCAGATGAACTAATAAGATATCGTAGGTCGATTCCCTCTCATTGCAGTGAAATCCTCGAGATCTTTCTGTCATTTTGGAGGAAATCATATCAATGAACTTCAGATTATTTTGGAGTGAAAATAATAAGAACCTGTTGACACTTTCATAAAACAGTCCAGCTTAACAATCTTGAATCAAATATGAAAGTTGTTCAGTAATATAACATTTCTTTTTTTTTTTTTAATTCAGCTTCAAGTTTCATAAAAACAAACAATTTGAAACGTCACATGCAAGACAGTACAATAATAATTATTGTGTTGTCTAAATGGATAATTTATACAAAGTATAGTTTGCAAACCATTTAGATCACATTTTGAATGATTCTACATGTATTTCTTTCTTGTCTTTACGCTTGTGGTATTGAAGACAGATGATTCTATGAATACATTCCGAAGAAGAGCAGAGGTGTAATGAGGAAAAACTTTTTGGGGCAGAAAAAATCCGCATCACCACCGGGTGGCATAATGGCATTAAATAATTATATTTCTTGCCCGACTACAGATTTGAGAATTTGTCATTTTCCCCCAAACGCAAAAAACAGTATAACTTGCAAAACGGGTGAGGACACCCTAGAAAATCATGTGAACATTTGTAAATCAACGGTATCAAATTAGAAATAAAGTTACGTTTGAATGTTATTTGGGACCCCAAGCCAAGCCTCCCCTAGCCTTTAGCCGAGGCCTCTTGCTGCAACCCCCTGTGCTGCTTTCCCCTGTAACAAAAGCCCAAACATCATAATATATGTATACTTCTACATGAGACAGTATTATATCAAAATGTACCTGCCGTTTACAGGGGAATGCAGCACAGGAGATTGCAGCAAGAGGCCTCGGCTAGAGGCTAAGCCTCCTCCTCCCCCCCCCCCCCCCCCACGTATCAGTACACCAGTAAAGAAAAGTTTCCGTTTCTGAACGCGAGCTCCTGCCAAAGAAAATTTATGCCTAGTTCTCTTATACGGTTCCTCGGTACTTTTATGGTATGGTTTGAATACAAACTATAGTTAGAATTTTAATGTTATGGAGAATAAATCCAAATATTACCTTAATATGACTGCGTGCATGAGGGCTTTGCAGGGAATATGCCATGAGGAACTGGCTGCATCTGCTGTAACCTCATGAAGGTGGGTTTTGGTCTGCCATGTCCCTTTCTGGGTGACATCTTGGCGGGCAAGACTTCCTTTTGCGACAGCCACCCAAAATGAAATAAAGATGTATATATACAGTAATGTATAGGCCTACTATTGGGGTGTAAAATGGGAAGCTATATACATTTAAGAATTTTAGGCGACTCCCTGCAGGGCCCCGTTGCATAAAGCTTGCCATTAATGGTAACTCTGCCATCAATGGTAACTACCATGGTAACGTTGCTCAACAGCCAATCGAATTCAAGGTTTCCATGGAAGTTAACATTGATGGCACAGTTACCATCAATGGTAAGTTTTATGCAACTGCGGGACCCTGGTTAGGGTTAAGGTTATGGTAACTGGATGGCTGTCGCAAAAAGAAGTCTTTCCTCTCGGCGCGCTGTATTAGGTGAAGAAGAAGAAGGAGAAGAAAAAAAAACACTCAACAATAGGTTTCATGGGAGTTCTATTTCTGTTTTCATATTAAACTCCAATAATACGATTTTTTAAAATCTTTAAATGAATGATTATTAAATTGAACTGTATTTGTTGGAGATACATGTGATGGGGACCTAATCACTGCAGGAAAACAAAGACCAGGGCCCCGTAACACAAAGATTTGCAATCGATCGCAAAGTTGTAACAGCCAATCAAGACCACTGTTTCCTGCGCATTTCGTTCAAAAAGGTGACCCTGGACCAGTCAGAATTGTTGTTTTAAATTTGCGATTGATCGCAAACCTTTGTGTTACGGGGCCCAGTATATGAAATTTGACGAAGAAAGATAGAGAAGAAAGTAGAGGAAGAAATTCTGAATTTGTAAAACTCACAAGTTGTTGCAAAAGATTTGCAGTGTATGGAGCAAATTTGCTATTCCTTGGGGATACTTATAATACAAATATTCCGTTTTTGTATACACTATAAGTACAAAACCATCCTCAATGAAATTTCATAGATATTCAGGCATTATCACTTCGCCGAAATTTCGTGTGAATTTTGTAAATGATCCATGCTAAACCTAAAAGTTGTTAATTTCCTTTAAAATAACGCTTGGTTGTTTTCTACCAACCCGGTCTACCACATGCACATTACCCACGCCATAATGATTTGAGTTGAAGAATGGGCAAATCACCAGTTGCATCAGAAACTTCTTGAAATGTTTTCTTTGCTCGATTCTTTTACGTAGAGGAATTTGAATGCATATTCAAAACATCGTACAAGATGAAATATTGCTCTAAAATGCGTTTTTGATGATTTCAAGAAGAAATTAAGAGTTATAGACTGGCTTCAATGGAAAGTTTTTTTTTTTGTTGTTGTTGTTCTGTTTTTGTTTTTTCGTGAAAATATGCAGGAGCGACGGGCTCAAGCTTATTACGGACTCTTGCTCTTCTACAAGCTTTTCTTGTAACACAAAACAACTGCATAGAAAATGGTACGTTTTACATAAAACAATCATACAAATGTTATTCTGGATTGGATCATTTTGAAATCCTTATGAGTATCATATGATTATGATTAAAACAATACTATCTCAAGTATGTTTGCATACTTTTACAGGTAGGCTGTTATCAATTAAACTATAATTCATATATTGATATATCATATTATATACAATATTCATTTTCTTCAGATTCTAATTAACTTTAAGACAGATGTCATTCACACTATGCGAGCAATTAGAAATTCAGTCAAGAAATTGGATGTCATTTCTGCATAATCTTTCAACTTCGGGGTGAATTTATACAGAACAATCCAATTAATGCTGTTAAAATAAATGAAACATTAATTTGTCTCGTTTTTCTGATCGGTTAATGAAAATATCAGGAAATTCAATAAATGATAAGAATAGATAAACTTTCCAGAGTTGAAAACAAAACTATTGCAAATATTACCAGAAAAGTTCACCGTTGAATTACAGAATAATACAGAATACAAAATAATCCAAATTAACGCTGTTAAAATAAATAAAACATTAATTTGTCTCTTTTTTTTCTGATCCGTTAATGAAAATATCAGGAAATCCCATGAATAAGAATGAATAAACTTTCCAGAGTTGTAAACAAAGATATTGACAATATTGCCAGAAAAGTTCACCGTTGAATTACGAAAATACCTTGGCTGTTAATGAAGGAATATATCCGTAAATACGGGGTATATCAAAGACAGCACAAGTATGATACAAAATTTAAATTTTAAAGACAATTGAAAGTGATTTGAAGCAGAGGCGTCGATCCATTTTTCGGATGGGGGGGGGCAAGACGACCGAGTGGAGATGAACCCACGGCCACTTATGTATAGGTAATATAAACTATTTGTGCGCGCACACGCACACACACACCCTCACACACACATATTATATAACACATATAATTATGTATGATAATTAAATTAATAATATAATAATTAACATATATATATAAATATTATATAACACATTTCAACGTGAAGCATTTTCAATTTGGGGAAATTACCCATCTTGCTAGATTGTGAACATCCTGCTTTTTTTTTTTTTTTTTTTTTTTAAATAACAAATTTCTTGTTATTACAGAAGGGTTTAGTTATCAGAATACACTACAGGCATATATGAAACCTAATAATATATATATGGTTACCTCACTGCCAAATATGAACTCTATTTTGTCACATCGCTGGTCCATTGTTGCTGCCCCCAAACCCACTCTATTTGTAATATTACGAGCGAGCGAAGCGAGCGAGGAAGCACACACTGTCTTTGATGGTAGAAGTAGTAACCCCTTCGGCAAATCACACTTTGAGCCCATGAAACATCTACATTATCTATTCGGTCTCAGCTCAATTACCGAATTTGTTTGCTTTTCAAAATCATTAATATCAATCGAGCGAGCGCAGCGAGCGAGGAAAAATATACCCTTTTCATATGATAGAAGTGTTATTTCATTATCATAATATATAATAATGTGATAATAATGTGATGTGCGCTATACAAGAACGGAATATTATTATTATCATCATCAGAATACCTGTGAACCTGTCATACCTGTATGATATTTAAATCAAATACTAGTAATACATCCGATTCACCTGTGTGCCGAATATGACACTGTTTTAGCTACCTCGTTTACAGTCCGTATCCATTCTGTTTCTACCACAGCGAGGAAAGTCAACGACCGATCCCGGCAAAATTATATGGATTCGTCCAAAAAAATTGTCAACCACCTTGCTGCACAAATATGATATTCTGGAATTTATAATAACCTACTTGCTGCCCGAAATCATCTTGTGTCTAGCTTTTACCAGCGAGAGTAGCGAGCGAGCTAACGAAAAATATGTTTTTGTTTTGGGTTTTGTTTTGTTTTGTTTTTATCTAGGCCGTTATCTCCTGAAAGTGTATCTATTTTTAGGTCAACTGGCCGCTCGATTTCTTGGAGTGATATCTTGTTTGGTTATATTACTTAGTGTGAGTCGAAGAATAGTATAACATTAGACAGAAACACAAGATGCAAACCGATTTCCTTTCATAAGAATATAGTAATTATCATCGGCATTATACTTATATGCGAGCGAGCGAAACGAGCGAGCGCTTCCAGTGTCCCATTTTCTTTCCTCTTTCTTGTTTTCCGCTTTCATTTCACTTCCTTCCTTCCTTTTCCTTTCTTTCTCTTTCTTTTTTCTTTTTCCTTTTTTCTTTTTTTTTTTTTGGTTCGGAAATTATTGGGGGGGGGGGCAAAATGATATCTTTGCCCCCCGAAATTTTCTTGGGGGGGGCAACTGCCCCCCCCAGGATCGACGCCTCTGATTTGAAGTGAGTACAAATCAATGAAACAAACTCCATGAGAGCTGCTTGTTCGAAGGGGAAAATGAGAACGGTAAATTCCGTCCTACAGTAGGCCTAAAGGAAACCTTGAAATTCATTCATTTTCTTAGCCTTCGTTTGAATATCTTCAAATTTCTTTCTTTTTTGATTATCACGTGTGTCTGTCTCTTTCTCTCACGTAACATTATTGTTTCTGTTATCATTATTGTGAAAGTCAATAGAGACTTACTGACAAAGCAAACTGAAGCCAGAAGAAGACGATCAACAATGCAATTTCTTCGGCAGTCACCTCCGAGTACGGTATGTGTTCATGCGAAACATTTTCACGAGCCGGGGACTTTTCGGGCAGCTTCATAACCGTGATAACCTGTTGGTAAGGCAGAGTTTTGACCTGGAGGTTTGACCAACCAACGAAGCATCTGGACTAGAATATATAGTATCTTCGAATATGGATTGACTCATTCTCCGTTGGATTTTGCATAGAACAGTTCCTGAATGAGAGGCACGTCCTTATTAAGAATTTTATGACAAACTGTTACAACTTGCTCCGGCAACTTGCCGACCGGTTCGACGAGGCAGGCCCAAATAAAGTGCAGTGGCGCTGGAGGTTTTTGAATAGCTTTTGTTTCCCGCATTTTCCAGATCCACGCAAACGCGCGCACACGTGATGAAGTATATAGAATAATGTGGAACGATTAGATCACACCCTTGACTGACCACGGGCATTGTCATGTTTAGTGCCATGTTTAGCGGGGGCAGAACCGGGGGAGAGTTGGGACCAGTCCCCTTTTCTTAGATTGCCTCCCCTATGTCCCTCCAGGGAGAAGATTTCCCTTCCCAGTGAAAACGAGCCCCTCTGTCGATAAATGTTTCTCCTGACTGCCCATTTTATCTCCTAATGTGCCCGTGGTTTCCTCATTTACAAAGCAGATGCCCCTTTTAGATGCCCTATGAGAGAGGCCCTATAAAATTTTTGTTTTCGTAATGCTTTGCGCCACTACAGTTTTCACGAAATGAAACCAAATCAAGTACCGCTTTTCTCGATTAATTTTGTTCATGCCTGTCCCGATCCTGCAGCAAAAATTGGGCAGAAGGAATGATTTTGCCAAAATAGGTCCCTTTAATATTAGTGTAAACCACTGGCGTATACTCATGGAGGGGGGGGGGGAGCTTAGGGCAGCTGCCCCCCCCCCCTCCTGATAGGATTCAAAAGTGGTTTATTTTTTAATTCAATACTAGTGATTTACAAATGTTGCTGAAATTACACGATTTTTCCGGGTTCTCACCTTTTTGCTTCTTATATATCTTGTCTGCCCCCAAAAGTTTTTGCTCATTATACGCCACTGGTGTAAACTTGCTTGGCAGTGTCAGTTTCAAACGTCATTTCGTTCCATAACTTTGCATAGGCTCCCCATCCCTTCCCAACCCCTCGAAGCGTCGTGGTCTGGTGGTTCTGACTCCCGTCTTTCAATCCGAGGGTCGTGGGTTCGAATCCCAGCCATGGCGTTAATTTCCTTCAGCAAGAAATTCTTCCACATCGTGCTGCACTCAACCCAGGTGAGGTGAATGGGTACCTGGCAGGAATTCATTCCTTGAAATGCTTGCGCGCTGTAAAAGGCTGCCGGGCTAAAGCTGGGGTAATAATATCCAAGTCCTTTGGAAGCGCATAGAGACGTTATATCATAATGTGATATGCGCTATACAAGAACTGTATATTATTATTTATTATTATTAATTGAAAGGTTCCAATTTAATATGGCTTACACATATAAGGAACATTTACACCTACATTTTCATGCATTATACCAGTAGGAGAACCTATACATGTCACACTTTTCATTTCATTCAAACTTAATTGAAATAGATTTTCAGTATATTCATCACCAAAGAGGTAATTTAAGTCCCGGATTCAAGTTCAGAGCTGAATCAGTTTTAAAAGAAAATAGTAAAAGTTTGCGTACAGAACGATGAAAAATGATTAAGACTGGACATAAAATAAAGAATCGCTATCTTGATTTTTTTCACGAACTTTTTCCTGAGTTAACATGAATACAAATTGGTGAATTGATGATGTCATCGCCAAGTCTACAAAATTGAAATATTATCTACTGTATGCTCTATAAATGACCATCGGTTACTGTACCTGATTATAAATAACTTTGTTTTGAAACAAACAAATAAACAAATTCATGTTTATAAGCATTTAAGATCTTCCCCAGAGTTGCTGCAAAGTAGGTAAATTCAAGTAAACATGCTGCATTATTTGCTATAATTAGCAAAATTACCCAAATAGTCTGTAGGCCATCATCGGGAGATGCACATTGCTAAGGGTGAAAAATCTCCATGACTGTCTTTACAAGTGATTCTAAAATAAACCAGAATTAAAACAAATTGGAATCAACTTTAAAAACTGAACCATAATCCTTTAAACCTAAATGAGTTGATATTTCACTGCTCAATTATTCACTATAGAAAAACTCGCAAATGTCCTGCATGCAGCTGATGGAGGCTTCGCTGTATCTATTGACTGTTTCTTCCAGAAATTAGAATGCATGAGGCAGCTCCCATGGAAAGTCACACCGATCATGTCAAATGCATGTAGGCAGATTTACACGGTGCAGCTTGTCTTCCAAACATAATCGAAGGACTGCTCACTAGTCACATGTGCCCCCCCCCCCCACATGTGCCATCCCCCCCCCCAAGCAAACAATAGGGCAAACTGCTGTTTTTGCTTCAAATTTTCAAAGTTTTTGTTTTGTTTTGTTTTGTAATTCAAGTGTTATATTGATATGCTTCAAAACCATTTTCATTTTACATAGAAATGGATACATAGAAAAGAAATCATCAAATCTCAAAATAAAATCACAGGGAATATAAAAAGCAGAAAAACTAATAACATAATACCATAATAAAGATATATTCAAGATAGTGAAGATTTTTTATGCCTACCTTTGCAAAAGAAAATTAAAGCAAATAAACATTCACATTTATTTCATTGAAGTTGCATGTGCTGTTATAAAAAAATGCAAATGAAATCTAATCAACATCTCAATAGTTCATGCACAGTAAGGACTAAAAGGAAAAAAAAAAGAAGCAGTTGTTGATTTTATACAAATGTTTCAGAGCAGTAGCGTAATAAGCAAAAACTTGGGGGGGGGCAGGAAAGTATAAGTTACAAAAAAGTAAGGAAAAAAACCGGAAAATCGTGTCATTTCAGCAACATAATATTTTGTAATTTACTGGTATCGAATTAGGAATAAACAACGTTTGAATTCCATTGAGGGCGACTGCCCCCTCCCCCCCCCCCCCCCTCAGTATGCCAGTGTTTCAAAAGACTCGGCATGCCTATAATCATGATAATGCCACAAAGTGTGTGCCTTTTTCTCATTTTTCCTCGTATATCATTAATACTTCAATTCAATTCAATTCAATTCAATTTAATTCAATAGTCTATGATATGCACGTGACATTACATAGAAACTTTTCCTCCACTGGCTGAGAGAAGAAAATAGAAGAAAGAAAAAAAAATACATACATGAATAGGAGAAATAACCAGTACAGACGAGAATACATTAAAATTTAAAACATTCAAAAAGACATTAGGCCAGCTCCTAGGACGCATGTTGACAACTAAATCAGATCAAATCAAATCAAATGCATGGGAAATAAAACTCGAATCGGAAATAAACAATTGTAAATTATGTTGAATCGACCATAAGTGAGTAAATAGATTAAAACTTCTGAGTTATAGATGAACAAAAAACTTGCTTGAACAAAGGATAAACATGGAAAGTGATATTCATGGATAAACAATGAAAGAGGCAAAAAATGAGAAGAGTGAGAATTGCAAAAATTCCAAGATGACATTCACATTGTGCAATACTTAGATTTATTGAATATATTATGAATTTTAAAAACTGTATGATAAATAAAATTGGCAATTCAACAATTACACCAATATACCTTTCTGCCATGAAGATGATTTTCAACAATCTTCGGCAAAAGTAACAGTTCAAAATACATTTCCAGAATCTGCTTTCTTCTTCATGATAATGATTGTCATTCACTGACAGAATTGATAAAATACAGCATAAATTTACAAGAAGAATTGGCTCAATTGTGGCAATCTAAGAAAGGGGCAACATTCCTTTTAAGTTGAACTTTGAAAATGAAATGTTCAATATTTATGAACCATAAATCAAAAAGAAGCGTACTTTATTCTCTAGCAAGTTTTTCGTATCCTAGAAAGATTCACATTTGGCTGCCAGCATTCTCAATTAAAGACAAGGTCCCAAAAGTGATAAAATCACCTCGAACTGAATTTAAGATGTTAACATTATTTTTAAATATATTCTTCAATAAAGTGATAAATCATTTGCTTATACTCTACAAAAAAAAAATGTTTATTTGTATATTGACCAAAGTTGGATTGACCTAGCTTCTGTTCACTTGAAATTAAAATGAATGGGTATATCAATTTCATTATTAGTGTCCCAGGTAGTTTTTTAACAGGCGAAATATATTTTCTTCTGTTTTTGTTCTATTTTCTCTCTATTTTCCCGAAAACAGCTATTTTCTACTATTTATCCTGAAAAACAGAATAAATATAGAATATTTTTAATATGTTTTCATGGAAACTATTTTTTCTATTTTCTGTCACGATATGACATTAATTAAAGACACACCAGTGACAAAAATAATTATTAATTAAATCATTGACGTTTTATTACTCTTATTTACAATACAACGATCAAAACCAGTAAGAGAAATGAAATATCAAGACTACAATAAAGAAGACTGGGAAATAAAGTGTCCACTGTGCGGAGTTATAATAACTTCCAGGGTAATTCCAGTTAATTTTAAAGTTCACGACGATGTCGAAGACGATGTCGAAATGTTGAAGATCATATTGAGATTAATGTTCACGATGATTTCGGAAACGAAGTCAGTGACTATGTCAAAGGCGATGTTGAAATAACGTCGGGAACGATGTCCAAAAATAATAATGTCCACTTCAGTGTCCAAGTCGGGGTTGAAAGCGTTCTCCACAGGTGGATGATATAATCAGATGGTGATTGGCAGATGAGAATTTCCACCCTGTTATACTGCATTAGTTCTACACAAGTTCTGTAACTTCTGTATGAACTGGGCGAATTCTTGTAAATTCTGAAAATAGTTTGAGAAAACTCCACAATAATTAATACATATTAATAGACTTGGCAACGAACGCAACACAAGAAGGAAAATCTAAATTAGTTTTGCAAATGAGTCAAATTTTATATCATTTTCATATCAGTTTTAAAGGAGAATGGAACCCAGGCATCAGTGTGCTTTTAAGTGAATAAAGATGAACAAGAAAGAGTAAACATTGAAAGTTTGAGCAAAATCGGACAATCTGTTCAAGAGTTATGATTATGAATTTTGAAAGTTTAAGTAAATCCCTAATATATGGGGATCCTTAAGTTGGCAACTTTGCAGCATCAGTGATGTCATCATGGACAACTCTCCATTTTGTGCATAATTTTAAAAAAAATGATTAATGTAAAATTTTAAGCCAGGAATCAACATAATTCTTCCCAAAATGCTTGCAGAATTGATGTATCCATGTCATACTCAAATAGTAAATCAAGGAAAAAATATATTTTCCTTGAAAATGAAGAAAATATTAAATTCTGTGCACAAAATGAATGGAGAGTCGTCCACAATGACATCGCACATGCTGGTGAAGTTGCCAACTTAAAGAATTCCCATAATAATTATTTACTTAAACTTTCAAAATTCACAACTTTTGAACAGATTCTCCGATTTTCCTCAAACTTTCACTGTCTAGCCTTTCTTGTTCTTCTTCATTCACTGAAAGCACACTGAAGTCTGGGTTGCATTTTCCTTTAATAGCTAAGGTTGTGTTTTTGAAAAAATCAGTACTAAGGTAGGGATCAGCTCTTGAAGTCAACCAGTGAACAAGAAGAAAACATAAATATGGCATAAACGTATATCAGTTTGCATCATGTAATAAATCAGTTGCAGATGAAATGCTGTTTCCTCATCTTAAACAGGCTTCCCTTTCGGTGAATTGTAACTTGGTCTAATCCCACTTTGCCTAGCCCGTTTGGCCTCGTCCCTCTTGGTCTAATCCCATTTCATCTACAACCAGTTCGTCTGATAACTATTTGGTCTAATTGCCACTTAGACGAATTTACAATTTCGTCTAATTTCCAGTTAGGCTATGCCCATTTCGTCTAATACCAATTGGTCTAACACCACTCAGTCTATCTGATTAGACAAACTGTTAATGGACCAAATGGTCATGAGATGAAATGAGAAAAACTCAGTAGCCGAAGTGGCAATTAGACCATTTGATCATTAGACAAAATGACAATAGTCTATCAGTGGATATTAGACCAAGTGATGATTGGACCAAATGGCAATTAGAACAAATTGATAGTAGACCAAATGGGTTTAGCCACAGTGCACTGTGTTAGACGATCTGGGAATTAGACCAACTACTAGACAAAGTGGCTATAAACCGCAGCAAGTAGTTGCTGCTTCATCGGGAAGGCGTGAAATTGTCAGTTTTCCAGATGGAGCACTTCAAGCTTGCAGCCATCCATGGCAGTGATATATAACTCATCACTTTTTTTATTGATAAACTTTTTTTTTATAATTCATTAAAATATTGTAAGTGAAATGACGAGGAAACTATCCTTGCCTTGTGCAGCCCATCGCAAGAGGTGAAATATGACAGCTTGCAGAAGAAAAAGAAGAAGAAGAAGAAGAAGAAGAAGAAGAAGAAGAAGAAGAAGAAGAAGAAGAAGAAGAAGAAGAAGAAGATGAAGAAGAAGAAGAAGAAGACGACGAGGAGGAGGGGGGAATAAAAAATTAATACGAACACCTTCTCTCTCCGACAAAAGAGAAAGAGAGATAGATAGAGAGAGGGGGAGAGAGAGAGAGTACGGAGAGATGGGAGAAATGAAAACAGTGTAATTTCCCATATAGCAAATTGAATAAGTACATCATGATATACTACTTTTTTGAGAATAACGAATGTTGAATGAAAAATGATGAAAGTACATGAGAGAGAGAGAAAGAGAGTTAATGAGATCACTTGCCATTTCTTCTTTTTCCTGTCAGATATTTTTTTCTCTCGAGAGTGTACGTACCCCACCCTTTCGCATAATCCTGCCCCTACATCGAACCTGTACAAAAGCTGAACCAAGGAATTAATTAAAAAAAAAAAAAAATCACCGGAAAACCTTTCCAAACTAACAGTGATCAATAGCAGACAAACACAGATAAAGAGAAGCTTATATCCCTGGTTAATGAGAGCCTTGATGAAATGATCATCAGTCCAATCAAGCTGAATGCAGGATTTTGTATCGTTCCTCCTCCTTTACTACCAGCCAGCTACTGCATGCATGGCGTCATCCTGGTAACAACCCATTCACGCATCCTTGTCCATCACTCATCCACTCCATCTTGCTTCAATCAAACTGGTTTCATCATAAACTTATCCGGAAGTGTATTTGAAGGGAGCACAGGGTGTTGACACCCCCCCCCCCCCTCAAAAAAAAGAGAAAATATATATATAATGAATAAATAAATAAATAAATATAATAAATAAATAAATAAATGAATAAATGAATAAAATAAAAATTATAGAATTATATACAACTGAATCTGTAATGAAATTACCATTATTGTTTTTCAAGATAAATTGATAATAAAAGACTTCATGAATTGTGGTCATCAACTCAGAAATTTCTAATCGGTCGCAATGAATGAAGTTATATCCTATCCTATCCTGTACCATTGATCCTATATTAATCCTATTCTCCTATAATCCTTCATCTTATATCTATCTACTGAACACTTGTATCTACTTTATTATATCCGGGCATATATATACACCAACAATATTGCATTACTTGTAAACATTTTTTTAAATGGTTGGAAGGAAATAATTCTGATTACAATTTAAAAATATACTGCATAACTTTGGCAAAAGGAAGCAAGTGACATACCAACCAAATTTGAGTTATTAATATTTTCATATTTTACCTGTATCTGTACACTCTAAAAAAGGATTGGTCAAAATGACCAAAACTTTGGTTAATATGTGTCCGACCAAAAATATTGGCTAAGATTGACAAATATGATGGTCAATATTACCAAATCATTGGTTAAAATGTACCAAAATTTGGGTTAATTTTTGCCAAATTTTTGGTCGGACACATATTCACCATTACATTGGTTATTTTGACCAATCCCTTTTTTTTTAGAGTGTAATATGCTCTTCTTTCTGGCCAAAGTTTATGCATGAACACTCATCCTGCTAAGAGATGTTAGGTAAGATGTCATGGTATTGCAATGGTGTCAGTGTGAATGACAGATTGTACATGTTGCTGTTTTACAGGAAATGTCAGTTTTGTCACGTGCTTCCTTTTGCCATGCAAAGTAGGGCAGTATACCTCATATATGTTTGAATTATGCAGGCTACAACACATAATAATTAATGTGAATACATTTCGCATCACACTTCAAATTGCAATCACTGCTTTAAAATGTCAAGATTAAATTCCATTTATTATTTCCACACATTTTTGTCATCTATGGTTGTTCGAATATGTATTAATGAATAAAAATTGTAATCACATAGTATGCATCCTCATTAATACGATATGGATCCCATAATCCACCTTCCCCTTCC
Source organism: Echinometra lucunter (assembly GCA_029962745.1). NCBI lineage: Eukaryota > Metazoa > Echinodermata > Echinoidea > Camarodonta > Echinometridae > Echinometra > Echinometra lucunter. The sequence continues at coordinate 8,136,928 of CM057159.1, read as the reverse complement.
CAAGGGGCGGCGCTATAGGGGGGGGGGCAGGGGGCGACTGCCCCCTATGACTTTTCAAGTGACCCCCCCCCCCCAAAAAAAAAAAAAAAAGGGAGAAAAGGAAGAAAAAGAGAAGAAAGAAGAAAACACAGTATTGGAAAAGAGAGGGTTGGGTCATGTAACTATATAATACCCCTGTTTTTTTTATTTAAAACGTATAAATAAACTCACCTACGGGTCATCTTGCCCCCTATCAAAATACCCTAGTGCCGCCCCTGCCCTTCCCCTATATTCAAAGTAGTTATTTGGATGTTTGCTATCGATATCCCCCTCCCCCGACAGGATCCTGATATGCCACTAGACCTATTCTGTTGCTTTAATCAAACAAACCGATTACATTAAACAGAAGGTGATTAAATTAATTGATTCATGCAGCGTTCTTCTCAAACATCAATTTGCTTTTCCCATGCTTGGTGGAGTCCATTAATATTAAATCAATTAGTTTATTCGTTACGTCGAACACGAAGGGTTGTACAGCAACTAGCAATTGCATGATATGCTTTTAATTTGCCATATGAAGAGCTTATTTCCAGAAGGCGCTAAATCTACTTTGAGAGAGTTCGAGTAAATCATTTAAGGATTTTCTATTTAATCCATTTTCCTTTTTCGAAAGATCAAAACTTGTTAACAGTTGGAAGTACCAACATCTAATTTTAGACATCTAAAAATGAGAATGAAAAAAATTCTGCATGAGTAGTATTTTTAAAATAAAATTCTTTATATTTTCATTCTTATTTGTTAGATGATGAATGTTGGTACTTGCATACAACTGGCAAAAGTTTTGATGTTTCGACGCGAAGAAGGAAAACAGTTTGAATAAAAAAATCCTTGATTTACGCAAAGCAGTTTTATCGCCTTTTGGAAATAAACGAATTTGGATTTACCCCCTTTTGGAAATAAACATATTTTTTTACCCATTTTATTTCTACTTTCCTAAAATATTTTTTGTATTAAAATAAGTCACATTGAAAGGCGTATAGAGCAAGCATCCAGTCCTGTACTATAAAATGGTTACAGTTCGTTATTCTGAAGGTTCGTTATTTCGAATGTTCGTTTATTCCGAAGGTTCGTTATTCCGAAGGTTCGTTATAGTTCGAAGGTTCGTCATTCCGAAGGTTCGTTAGTCCGAAAATGAAAAAAGGTTCGTTATTCCGAAGGTTCGCTAATCCGAAAACGAAATAAGGTTCGTTATTCCGAAGGTTCGTTAGTCCGAAAATGATATTAGGTTCGTTAGTTCGTTAGTTATTTTCGGACTAACGAACCTTATTTCATTTTCGGACTATCGAACCTTCGGAATAACGAACATCACCCCTATAAAATACCTTGGTTTCGGTGAAAAATGGATTTAGCGCCTTTTGGAAATAAGTCCTTCATTATTAACATTGGGTAGGTGACAGTGGTATCGGTATATTAAAAGTTATAAAATGTCTGCAAGGCTCGAGCTTGATGAGCGAAATTCGGAAATATATTTTTTTTACTGAAACGAACGTTTAATAACATTCAAATCTATATTCTATCTATAATAAGGCAGGTTTCTTTGCTGAAAATCTTTCATTCTTTTATCACCATGGTCTAATTTTTGAAGGCCTTTTCAGTAACCCGAAGAAGGGGAAAGAAGGAAATGCTTAACTAGAAATGAAAGGTTGGTTATGTTAGCAATATGAAAACAATAATGTGTTTTAGAATAATGAAATTTCAAAACATTCAATACATAGATCACGAATGAAATTCATAAACAGGAGATTGGGTACACGGGACGACACCGGCGTAAATCCACTTTGAGGAGGGGGGGGGGAATGATCGACTTTTTTGCCGATTTTTTTTCTGTCGAACTCACGCTTAAGTATAAACACACACCTTCACCCGCCCGCACAGACCCCCTTACATACATTTTAATTTTTATTTTGCGAGCGAGTGAAGCGAGCGAGCCAAAAATAACCACTTTTCTGGTTTTAATCGCATTTTCATATAGAAATTCTAAAATATGATGGTCGTTTATGACAGATTATCAAAAATTTTACTAACTGTTTAATTAAAATATCATTTCTTCCTTAAAAAGTGTGTGTGTGTGTGTGTGGGGGGGGGGGTGTTTGTACACACAACTCCCCCCCCCCCTCGAAAAAGTGTGTGTGTGTGGGGGGGATATATCCTCCATCCCCCGGGATTTACGCCAATGCGGGACGACATAATGAGTGTGACATCGAAGCATTGAAAGAATCTCTTATATATGTATAGGCCTAACCATGTGATTTTGGTTAGCTCCAAAAATAACTTATTTTTACGTTTTACTACCAAAACTCCATTCAACGATATTTTGGACTTGTGTCAAAATCAGTCGAAAAGAGGAGGATTTTTTTTAAAACCCACACAAATGTAATGATTTCCTGTCTTGTCCTTCTTTCGTCTTGTCTTGTCTTGTCTTGTCCTTTTCCTATTGTATTTTCCCTTTTCGTCTTGTCTTTAATGCGCAACACATCCTTCATTGGGCGGAGTCCTCGCTGTGTGATTGAACTTGCAACAGAATATTGATGATTTACCTATAGCTCTGTATTATTTTAATGTCATGTTTTCTTTTCTTTTCTTTGGTTTCCCTTCCCCTTCTTATGGAATCCATGTAATTACAAGCGTTGCGTTCTTGTGGATTTTTCCAATATTAATTTTCTTTTATAAATATATTGTGTCAAGCAGACATTTTTAAAAATTGTTTTGTGTTGATGCCAAAAAGGGGGAAATAATGTATATTCATTTACGAATTACTGTTTTAAAAAAGGGGGGGGGGATATATTTCGTATTATTTTGGAAATAAAAACTTGAACTTGGAAAAAAAATCTGTCAGGAAAATTTCATCTGAAGCTCCTTCTCTGGTCGTCAGGAAGCAATTTGGAAGAAACACAAAGTTGTCAGTGGTCACTTCCGGACCAGGGACCAGGCAAACACTTATTAGCACAATTCTACTTGAAAAGAACTGTTTTCATTACGCTAACAAGGTCGCAGGGTCGAGACAAATTGATTGTATTCCCATTCGCTGAAATCGCAATATTCCAATCAGTGGGAATCGGTAGAGCATGGGTAGAGAAATGCTCGTTTCTCTATGGAGAGAAAGTGGAGCACCGCGGAACAGAAATGAAATGAAAATTATTTCATTGGTAAGGAAAAGATGAAGGTCGAGGGGAGATAGTCACTCTAAGAAAAAAAGGAGCAATTTTGCACCCCAAATGCAACAATAGCAGCACCTTTTGGGATGTAATCTTGCACCCTACATGAAAAGGGTGTAGAGATGCACTCTTTTGTACTTGTTTGTACCCGGAAATACCCAACTCTGATGTTTTGTGCACAAAATTTCATACCTTCCCATTATCTCTGAAGGTGCAGCTTGTCTTCTTCTTAGCTCAAGATATATCATAGGAAAAAGGATTTGACACAATATAATGTTGAGTTCACAAAGGGACAAGTAGCATCTTTAGAGTTAACGGAGAAAATATAAAATTTTGTGTACAAAACATATTGAGAGTTGTCCTTCTAATACTGCCATTTTGAAGCAACATTGCAAATTTGAAGAGTGTCATAAAAAGTAAATTGAGACCTTTCAAACTATTATGCTTTCTCATTTCGTAACCGATTTTAATGAAACTTTTTAAAAAATAATTTCTCTCTATCGTCTCTTCTCAATTAATGAAATGGATATTTCCCCAGGGTTTCATTCTCCACTGTGCAGCGTTGAAAGTAGGACAGAAAGATTTGCAATATTCCCATCAAGGTGTTACTATTAAAAACACAGAGGAACACAAACAGGAGAATATCACCAGAGACGTCAGAAAGCAATGGAGGAGGATTTCAGTGAATAAAAAAAGAACATCGAAACAATAGGCGGCAAATCTTAGGTTATGTTGTCATGGTAACTAACAGCAGTAACTTTCGAAGAAGATTTTCTTGGTCTACATTTTGGCTCTGCGTGAATTAATATTACATGCATGCATGCAGGAGTGTTATCACATGCATAACAAATTTGGCCCAGTTCATGCTTTCATCCCCCCCCCCTCTCTCTCTCTCTCTTTCTCTCTCCCTCTCTCTGCATCATAGAAATTAGAATGAAGGCACTTATAATCATACCAGGGAAATTTCCCTGATCATACGATGTTATTACCAAATTAATGCAACGTATTCGGTCCCCATCCTTCTCTATTCGAAGACTTTCATCCCGCACCACACTGACATTTGGTGTGAAGTCATTTGAATTCACACGGTCCTAAACTTCCGCTTCTCATCAATTCACATGCTAATTCTAACCAGTCTTGAGTTAAGCCGAGCAGATAAGCGGTGATAAAATTTACGCGGAATATTTACAAGCTGGATTTTTATCACTTCCGAGTTTCCGGTCTAGTCGTTGATACTGAAATGGAAGTTTGATTAATCGAAGTATACTCGGGCTGTCAGTTTAGTTTTTGTTTTCTTTATTCACTAATGTTTGCTGTTTGCAAATTATGCTTCTGATTACAAACAATACGCAATGATAAGGGATATAAACCTGCATTGTCTAATATCCCCTTATGGGAATAATTTCCTGAAAGCGACGGCATATAAGCATTCTGGATAAAACAGTTTCCTTTGTTGTCAGTTATTATAAAATATGCACATTATGATAAATTGCAAGTTGTGGCTGATTGCTGTTTTGTAACGATTTAATTCATTACTGTTCGTTGATTTAATTTGATATTTCATAATATGTATAATTATTCGTCATCAGTTATAGCAAAATAGATCAACGTATTGATCATACAATCCGATTGCTGATCTTTATATTGCGAGTGGATTACCCTTGGAATTTTTAGGGGATATGATTATGATAAAGTATAAAATAATAAACAAAAATAAAGATAGAAACAGTTTTATTGATGCTATAATCATGATGAGAGGGGACACGTGTCCGAATCGAAGACTGGTGCCTCTGGTCTAAATATCTTTTTCCAGTTTTTACATTTTGCGAGAGACGAGTGAGGAAAGAGAAAGGGAGGGAGAGAGAAAGAGAGAGAGAGAGAGGGGAGAGAGAGAGAGAGAGAGAGAGAGAGAGAGAGAGAGAGAGAGAAGGAAATATATATATATATAAATTTGTAGGCCTAATGGGAAAACTAATATTTTTTAATCAAATGTTCTGATACAGAAATGTCATATTCGGGCAGTACATAACATGAGCATTATGGCCGGGCACTCACAGTCCTCTGGTTGCATGAATCTCGATTTGTTTTATTTTTATGTTAGTCCGGGGGCTGCATCCCCCTACGGCCTTGCGTATGATAACTATCACACAGCCTCCAGGGAAACCTCCCATCTCCCTGCGAGGCTGCAACTGTGTTCAATCCACAGGAGGCCTTCTTCTCATGGGGAACTCTACTGTCACTGCTCTGGGGGCTCATACATGCTAACAAATGATCAGGACTTGTGACCAGTAAATAACTCCTCGTTGTGACATGGTAGGGGGTAGATCTATATCTTCTGCATTTCGTTTCCATTTGTGTTTCTTTGCAATCAACATGAAATCGAGCAGTCTAGAATATACTTTAAATATATTATTATAGTTCGTCCTTTAAGCTATAGTAGCTGTGGAACTTCGATACAGAAAATTGACCGCAAAAATGATATTTTTGGACAGTGGTTTTGATTTAGAAGGGTCGATAGATGGGATTTGGCACAGGATGGAAACAAAATTTGCATGAACTTTTTCATCCACGTAATCCTGATGGCAGCACTCATGAGCGTGACTGAATTCATCGATGGCATTTATTCAAAATGTCATTTTCTGGGACATTACATACACCCCCCCCCCCCCGCGCCACTATGATTTTTTTAAGTGATCCAAAAAAAGAAAGAAGAAAAAACAAAGAAAAAGAGGAGGAAGACAAAAGAAGAGTATGGGGAAAGAGAGGACTGGATCATGCAACTATATAATACCCCTATTAATACATAAACTGATCACCTGTGGGTCATCTTAACCCCCCCCCCCCCCTCCCCCCAGGGCCGCCCCTGCACTAAGCAGTCTAAGTGGGAGTCTAAGCTGTGTATATTTACTTTTTCTTCATGATCATGTTCTTTTTTTTTTCAGGATCAAAGGTGCAATGACCTGCATGGGTTTGGAAGGTAACCATTTTGGGTAGTTTAAAGGAAATAAAGAATAAAAGAAAATTATTCGCTTGAGCACTCAAATTACACGAAAACTTTTGTTCCTCCACAATGTGCATTAGAGCACAGACCACCTAGACGTACATCTTGTGGTTATTTTCACTCAGCCAAGAAAAGTTCATTCGGACTTCGTTTGTACATGCTTATTATTGTGCCAATGCTAAAATGCACTTTGCGTACTTTACTTGTTCTAGAGCCTTTTAAACTTGAGAAAAACTTTGAGATTAGTTTGAGTAGCGCACCTAAAACAAAAAGTTTGACACCCCAGATTTTTTTATAGAAAAGTGGACGCGTCCACTATACCTATACACTCGTGATTCGCGATTTCGGTTCTCGGTGGAAAACCGTAGCTCGCGCATAGCGCTTAGCGTGTTTACGTTTTGTATTGTGAAAAGCTAGCGTGTATATAGCTAGCTAAGTAAGGTACAGTCGCGCCATGGATCGACCGAGAAACATGTTGGCAATATGACTGCATCTGGTTCCAGTGCAGTGCAGTGGCCGCGTGAAGCAGATAAGAATCTAGCCATAAAGAACTTCATGCATTTTTTAAAATTGGGCTGATGACAGATCTGAAATCTGAAAGGTGGTGTCCATGAACTGTCTTCATCCGTAACAGTTTAGTGGTAAGATTTCTTGTTCTTCTCAGTTTTAACTTTAACAAGTTAGAGTCCATTATCTGTATACCCAGTTGGCAGTTGTTGGGTGTCCGGACAGGTTGTGATCCGGACAGTCGATTTTAAACAGCCATTTGAAAATGTTTACAAGCAAAATCTCTTAAATGTTTTAGCACAAATGTTAGACAATATTACAGAGAACAAATATTGATGATGATTAGCACTAATCGGTCCATAGTTTTTGTTTAATCCAAAGACAAAAAAGAAGGCTTCATTTTTGTTACGTGTCCGGACACCCAACCCCCCATCCTACTGCTCTAACCGAGAGCAATGAAGTGTGCAAAAAAAAACTGCAAATGTTGCTGAACAGGCTTTGATGAGAAGAAGCATAGAAGTAACAAAAGTAGAAGAAGTAACGTTAGATCAGTACAGCAGATAGAGTTTGACTGCAATTGCGGGCTGTACCTAATTTGTACGTAATGTATGTTCTATCATTTCAGTCTGAAAATGACAAATTTAGCTTAAAGGGTAAGTCCACCCCAGAAATTTCACTGTTTCAATAAAAGGAGATAAATTTGAACAGCATTTTAAAAAAGAAATGAGCGAAATCGGTCAAAGAATAGAAAATTACACTCATTTACATTTTCTAGTAAACTACTCTCAGCTCTGCAAATTGGCAACACTGATGACATCATATGTGAGCAGGTCTCCATTCACTTTGTGCATGAAATTTCACATTTTCTCCATTTTCTTGGAAGTTACACATTTTCTAACCCCCATAGTCAATGTATGTTCAGAAAAATTGCTTTTTACATATTAACATACTTTGGCTATGGGGTAAGAAAATGTGTAACTTCCAAGAAAATTGAGAAAATGTGAAATTTCATGTACAAAGTGAATGGAGACCTGCTCACATATGATGTCATCAGTGTTGCCAATTTGCAGAGCCAAGAGTAGTTTACTAGAAAATGTAAATGAGTGTAATTTTCTTATTCTTTGACCGATTTTGCTCATTTCTTTTTTAACATGCTGTTCCAATTTATCTCCTTTTATTGAAACAGTGAAACTTCTAGGGTGGACATTCCCTTCAAGAGTTTTCATGTAACTTCCCGAGTATAGTCTAACACAGGGGCGGCACCAGGGTATTTTGATAGGGGGGCAAGATGACCCATGTGCCATAGGTCAATTTATTGACGTTTTATATGAAGAAATAGGGGTATTATATAGTTGCAAGCCAGAGGCCTCTCTTTTACCACCCTCTTCTTTAATTCTTCCACTTCTTTTTTCTTCTTTTTTCTTCTTTTTTCTCCTCTTTTTTCTTTTTTTTATCACTTGAAAAATCATAGGGGGGGGCATTCGACCCCCTGCCCCCCCCCCCTGTAGCGCCGCCCCTGGTCTAACAGTTAATTGTGAATTTGTCAACAATTGGTATGAATTTTTCCACATTTTCCAGAATTGTCTTGTCATCAAGAAAGACACTCAATTTTATCTCTTAGAATCACACAGAAAATGTGACACTGGCAGATTTTTTTTTCAAACATGTGTTGTGAGTTGTGACACAATGATTGTTGCAGGGGATGGGGGGGGGGCCTTGGGGGTACTTGCCTAATATGTTACATTTATGGGGGGGTGCTGCTCTAATGGGTAATTTTTTTGCAAGAAATCCTTAAACATGGGGTATGGTTTTGAGTCAGAAAATCCCTAAACATGCCTCTCACTTTTTTAAACATCAGTGACTTTATTGTTTAGAATGATACTCTCCCATAATTAGGCCTAAGTACACGCCCGAGATAATGCGAGATGCAAAATCCATAATAATTGGTACTTTTTTCTACCAATATGACCCTTAAAAATGGTATGGGTATGGTGGTTTCAGCGGCACACCCCCGTCAGAACCAAATTTGAGTACCCCCCTCCCCTCCTGGTATTTTTGTGAGTTATTAATTATACCCAAATAATTTTTTAGAAAAACTTGGATTTTCCAACTTGTCTTTTTTATTATGATATTTTAGAGTCATTCCTGTCAAATCACCCAATTCGGTTAAAGGGAAGCTTGAGTACTGAAAAAAGTGAAAGTAATATTGTAAGCTTTCTCATTCATGCCAGTTTAACAGAAAAAATGGAGTAAGAAAGTAGAAGAAAGGATTGGTCATCAATTGCCCTCATATTTGAAATAAGACAAAAACCATCCGGAAGATACAGGGCTAAGACTTGAATCTTTGCATGGGAAGATCGAGTCAATTACCCCCCCCCCCCCCCCTTACCCCATACACATGTACGTGTACAGTACCAAATTTGAGGCAGTTTGCAGAGTAATTTGACACAGAATGTCCCATTAATATTCTAGAGCTTCTTTCACTTTTATTCGGACTCTAATCACAATCTTTACTAGATTTCTCTTTAACATGAATTTACAATGTGGTTTTTAATAGAAAGTTTGTATATCTACATGTACATATACATATATGTCTAATGTACAGTATACTCTTAGTTGGGTGGAACATGTGTACTTCAATTTAGAGGGTGTGTACACTGTAAAGAATTTTATATACATGCACCTCACTTTCAGAATCTTTCCTAATCCCATCATCTGATTGATTGAAAGTGCAGTTGTGATTTTCACTATGCCCGCATTCGCCGCCCCTGTTACACATTTAGTGAGATTTTGTTGTAAAAAGCAGTGATGCGATAGAAGCGTATGGTGTTAAAAATGGATACACACAGGCGCAGTTAAACGACACACGCACTACTCTTTGATTGGTTTCCATGGATCAAATGCACCTCGGCAAGCATTATTTTGTTGAAATATCGCTATCCACTTTGAGGGAATCCACACTCAGGATGCAGTATAAAACAAATATTGACTGCTCATTTTTGGAAGACAGTTAGAACTATGGCCCCTCTGTGATCCCGAGACTTTACTAGGCCCCTCGACTTCATCTCGAGGCACAGTGCAGTTTCGAGATCACCTTGGCCGATAGTTTCAACCATGCCCCTCAAAGCAGTCAATACAGCGTATATGTATCATGCAACTAATTACATGTACATTGTATCTAAAGCATAGAAATCTGACGAATAGTTTATGAGGGCCTACCAAAACTATATGCTGCTGTAATCTTCAATGCAAAACCTACTTATGACATGATAAGCTTCAGCAAAGGAAAGTCAGTAAATAATTTGATCTTCTTTTCTTCGAAAGCATGCCCTTTGATATTCTATTCATCTTCTTTTTTTTTTAACTTAAAAACACAAAATTGCCTAAAATGCAATACTGTAATAACCCTTTTCTTCTTTTTAAAGGTTAAAATGCCAAATTATGTACTGTTATAATTTGTAAAAAAATTTACAAGTGGCTCACACTTAAAAAGTCTGAAAATGTACAGAATTTCTACTTTGGGAAATATTTGATGCATAACATGCAAATTTAGCCATTTACACAAGTTTCTGCAGTGAAAAGTGTTGTCAGCAACATTTGGAATTGTGGGGTTTACATGTACTTATATTATAGAATACACTATTATACTTGAGTTTACAAGTATTGTTAAAATGGGTTTTTATTTAGGCCTGGACCTACTGGGTTAAGAAGTCTCCCTTGGATATAAGATTTCCAATGAGAAAAAGACCAGTGACTCGGTAGACACTGAAATGTGTGCTCTGAAGTGCACATGAAATTAATCCCTTTCTTTTTTATTCTCTTGTATGCATATTTGTTTATCCTTGAGCAACATGTACATTACATTCACAATGTCTTTGCAGTGCATTTTTGAGGGTCTTGAATTGCTTTTTCATGATGCTGTGTGTGTTTTCTGTGGATTCTTCAATTTGAAGTAATACGATTCTCACTGCATTTATGTGTAGCTATATTTGAATAGATCAGGGCCCCCGTTTCGTACTGGTTATCAATAACAAGTTTCAGTAACTGTTGTAAGCTACAGAAATCTTTGCATCTGATTGGCTGAAAGCAAATTTGTCATAGAAATGCGGCAGTGTACAATTTTATGAAACAGGGCCCTGATATGTACTGCTAATGCTGTCTATACATGTAGGTTGACAAGATAGATTGGCATAATTCTGTCCTAAGCTTAGCTAATTTTGAATCATGTTATTACCCTTTTTTCTAAAGAAACTTTTTCTCTCCCTCATCATCCACATCTTGATAAAGTAGGGAGCTGTTGGAGCAGTGTGTTGTTGCTCTTGTTTGTAGCCTTTGAATACAGCTGTGCTGTTGTAGTCGACAATTGGTAATCCTGGTCAGTAATAGTACATTGATTTGTGAGATGGATTGTCTCTTTTTTTGTATTCTCAAGAAGCGACAGCACAGTAGATTAGTCGCAGTTTGCTTAAAAGGAAAGTATTATAAAGTGATAGTAAGTCATTGAATACGAATGGAATGAGTTCCTTTTTAAGTCTGGGAGTTATGTCCTTTCATCAGCTGTCCAATCAAAGAGCATACAGAGTGACCGTGGGCAAACTTCAAAAGGAGACGGCCTGAATATAGGCAACGATTTTGCTGCGCTTATCTTTTATGAAAAGGAAAGTTGGGAGAATGCAATTAAGAACTATTATATCATCATCTTTTGGGACGTAATTTAATGATTTGTGATTTTCACAACCTTGAGAAGGATTAGGCAACTTTTATTTCTCTGTCTTTTTTTTTCATCAAAGCAGTATACTGAAATTATTGCATGCTAAGTAAATTTTTCTTTCAGAGTAATGTTACATGTTGGACTACTTATTTTTTTTCCAATCTAGAATTAGAAATTAGAATTTATTTGTCGGCATATCTTCAAGGAGATATACTTTGTGATAAATTACTGTACTTTCCATCTTAAGGGTGTTAAGCCTTGTTATTGTCCGGTCCTTTTTCCCGTAGCACTGTACCTTATCGTTTCAGGAGAATGTTTCGGTATGAAAATTCATGTGAGAGGCATTTTAAAAAGTTGCTCGACAAAACATTTTAACAAAAAGTTAGACCGTTTTTTGTTTTTGAAACGGCAGTATGCACACTAAACTCTAAAATGTGTTTGCCAAGGGTACATTTTCTATGGTGTGTACAATTGAGGCCCATTTAGATATGAAGGGGGAAACCAGAGTTTTTTTTTTAAAGTGCAATTTATAACACACATAATGCGTAATTGCCATTCATTTTGTACACAAAAAATATAGCTTTAAAAACTCCCTGCGGTTTCCCCTCTCATATCTGAACAAGCCTTTGAAAAGAGGAGAGTTTTTTGTTTTTTTTTATGCTTTTAAATGTGAATTGAATTATTGTCTTTATGTAAAACAATGGATATGATAAGTCCTCTTGCAGTAAGTAACCAGCTACAGTGTATTTTGCAAATTTTCTCCCATATTCTATTTTCGTACCGGGGAATTCACTTTCAAAGTTTAGACTTGTCTGGACCTATAGCTAAATGTACTAACTCGATCTGCACCTAAAATCATGCTACCTTTCATATTTACTGCAGTTTTAGTGCATAACATCTGCTATGTGGATCCCTGGTAATACACATGGCATGTCTAAAAAATCCCATGTTGACTTGTCTGATTTTTTTCCCTCGCCGCTTTGTTGTAAAATATACAACTAGCCCACAGAGAGTATACAGTGTACATGTATGAAGAGTTTGGTTGCAAAAAGTTTGATAAAGACCATTTTGGGGGGGTACAATTTCAAAGTTACCTCACCATTTTATGAAACCCTTTAATGCCTTCCATTTTATCGAGGAAAAAAATGTTATTATGTTCTAAAGTATCATATATATATTTTTTTTTTCTGTACTGGTAGGACATGTATATAACAACATCACATGTTAAAGTTACAAAAATGGATGTTGTTTTTTTCTTTAGGAAAATCAGACTCTTCATATCTTCATTGCATCGAGTTGTGCTGATAGCATTCACATTACGAGGAATCTGCTTCAAGTCAGGACTTAGTCAACTCTTAACTCTCGCCATTCGTGCCAAGCCATCCAATTCCAAGTACTTATTCCTAGAAAAATACATGACAGGGATGCTTAGGATCCCTTCTTAAAAGCAGTGTCTTTATTTTACTGAAAAATCAAGAATTGGAGGAGAAATCGCAGGAGAGCTAGATGCATTTTTTTTTGGTTTAAGGAGGTATAATTTTCCACTGTCCAAAAACGCTATAGACAGTACAACACTTGTGACTGCATATTTAATGCTCACGGTCAACCAAACCGTTGTATTGCTTTGTAACAGTACACTTTTCAATGGGAAAAGCGCATTTTTTACATCATCGATATGTCCTTGCATTCAAAACATTTCGATATCTCGAAAACTAAAATTTTTTATACCATTGAACTTTCGCCAGATGTAGAATTTGGCTTCTACATCGTACTTTTATTTACCACAGAAGACTAACTCAGAATCGATATTTTGATCCAAGACCAACGGATACGACGGTTTCGATGACCGTCGACGATACGTGTACATGTATGTCAGAAAAGCAATTCTCATCAGAGACTGACATTGTAAAATGATCATGGTCTTGTGCTGCACACAAATGCTATCTACATGTACTTGTACACGTGTACCTTGTGAAAAAAAGAATACATGTATCTTCCTTTATCAATATACATTATGTATCTTGCCTGCTCTTTCCAATGAAATTAATTCCACAATCAAGCACCTTAGTAATATCTGTTACTGTAATTTATCATGCATTAGATTGAGATCATAAATGAAAGTTGATAATCAAGAAGTTGTGTTACCCAGTAACAAATCTTCTGGATTGAATTTCATCCAATGAGATGTGATGAAAAATTCTCTGATGACTCTGTTCTCTCCTGCCGCTACACATGTGAGGTTGCATTCAAGCGACCATTTTTCACCCTAGAATCACGGTTTCCAAAGTCGTTTAGTTTAAACAAAGGTTGCGTTCAATCAATTTTTCGCAGGTTGTAAAAATAAACGTCTTTCAAAACGCAAACATGAAATGCTGAAAATGGTGCGTTTTGAATCATGATTCTTCAGAACCACGGTCATTAAAAATTGATTGAACGTAACGGAGATCTCAATCGTTATTCTATGACGTCGTTATCAGGGTCTGTTTCCGGTTTGGGGGCAAAACAAATTCAGAAAACACTTGCTGAAATTGACATACACTTCCTGGGTCAAACTGCGTAGTATGATGCGCAGTGGGTGGTCTTGAAATGAGCAAGAATTAGCGGTTGCGTCGATGAACAGTCGCTTGAACGCTCTCCCGCAGTAACCGTGTTCTGTAACAGCGTTTTGATTTGTGATTCATGTTAGTGATTCTAGCTTCAAAAAATCGCTTGAACGCACCCTAAGTACCAACGAGTTGAGTGGGACATACATGCAAGATACAATTAACTCTGTAATGAAAATTAATTTCATCATTTTCCCTATAGCCTTAGGCTTCTCCACATACATGCATCTTTGCAACAGTAAACTGCTTATGACTATCACTATCTTTAGTCATTATTGGCAAGAATGAAATTAAGACAAATTTGTCATTTTCAACAGATGTTCATATTCTTTTGTTCTTCTGAAATGTTTAGAGAGATGAAAATTAATTAAGGAACCCGATTGATACTAATGTTAAAACCTTTCAGTGTCACAATAGTGTGGGGTAGGCTTTTATTTTGAACAAAATAATAGTCTCTACACAGAAAAAAAAGACATATATTAGTCATTTAAATTTTCAGATTAAGCTCTTTAATTGCACTAGCACTATTTTAGGTGAAATGGTCAAGTTTTGCAATAAACCTCTAGGGCAGAAAATGAAAACTCAAAACAGTTTCATGCTCTTGCATGTTCAGGGAACACAATGTACTGAGTAATTGGCCGATTGCACTTTTGAAGCATGGGTTGGTAAGATACATGTTGTAGTGTATATGTAGTACTATGCAGAGTTCAAGACCAATTATGTTTGCCAAACAGTTAACAGTTCAAATGCATGTGGAAGTCCCAATTTGGGCTAATGTACAAGCACAAAAAAGCTTCCCGAGCTTTCATGTTAGCCGCCCAGCTTTTGATGTACTCCCCGATTGAGCACCAAGAACACTGCAGACCAATTGTTGCTATCTATAAGGCAAATCTTCTCCCGGGCAGTTAGTCTTTGGGCTTTGTCTGTGTGTATGGGTTGCCAAAAAGAAAGAAGAAAAGAACACAACTTCAAAGTCAAGCCTAATTCTTGGCAAGCTTTACCCAACCCCATTAGGTTGTCGAAGGAACCTGAGGATTAAAGTAGGGTGCAGAGAGATAACTGTTTAGCATTGCACCATTCTTTTGGTTTTGGGTTCTTAGCATTGCTTGACTTCATGCCTGTTCAATGCAAATAACTGGCATGAAGTATAGTCTTCATTTACAGCCCTCTTTATTCAGTAAAGCTCATCAATACCATGAACAAAATGATTATTATGAAAGAGCATATCAACAGGATGCAGCCTTGTCTTTTCCAATAACACAAACATTCTTAGGGAATTTTTTTTAAAGCTAATGTTTGTGTGAAAATGACTGGACATTCAACACATTCTGTGTTTTGAATAGAGAAATGTTTATAGCAGAAGACTAGCATTCAAATCAAAGTGGAATCAAGCATATGAAAGGTGCATTGGAAATAGCAGTATCCATTGTGACTTTAGCCCTCTATTGTTCGCACTTCCTGTTGTGTATATTGCGTATTTCAATAAACATGGTGTCAAAGTATCCCAGCTCTTCATCTGAATATATGTGGTCAGTAATAGGAATTATTTCTGCTTGCTGATGGAAATCTTGTTTTTAATCAGCACACAGATTTGAAAGACTGAGATTGAAAAGAAAAGATTGCAAGTTAGCTCATATTCTGTTTGTAATATACTATTTATTTATTTATTATTTATTATTTATTTGGCATTTTCAACAAAAAATGTAACAATATTAAAGAACATCAAATAAATATGCATATTCTTATAGCAGTCCTCTGAGTGCAACAGTTGGCTGCCAGGGAGGAGGAGAGCAAACTTACTCACTGTAACCGTAATGGTCTCTCCTCCCAACCAACTGATGCACTCCGAAGAATGGTAAGGATAGAGGCAAATCAAAATACAACAAATAAACAACAAGCAATAAGATATATTGGAAAACAGGTCATAAGAAAACATGAGCTATAACAAATACATGTATGTGGAGATGAAATGAAATGCAAAAACATTCCTGAAGTGTTCGAAGTAACAATATAAGGAATGAAAGACCTATTGCACAAGATGAAGCAGATAAGCTGAATTATGGAGTGTAATATGGTGTAGTGTAGTTCAGGTAATTTACGAATCAATGTGACAAAAAAGGTGGAAATGAAAATGATAAAGTAGTACATCAGAATGCTAAGCCATGAAAGGATATAACAATATCATGATATCATAAATAAAAGGAGAAATACTATGAAATGTAAATTAGTTTACAGTTCAGTGTAAAAGTCCCAATAAACTTTGACATGAAATGTGAGTTCAACAAATTTATTCCCTGAGATCCAGGGATGTGAGATGGGTTTTTAGGCTTAGTTTCCAATTCTCAAAGTTTACAAGTACTGGGTCATTATGTAGGGTAATTGGCAAACTGTCCCATGAAATCGGGAAGAGATGTATGGCTGTGTTAGCTAGTCACTGAGTGCGAGCACGAAGATGTTTAAAACGTAGATCATCCATTCGCCTTGCAACCACGTGTACATTAGCCAGAATGTCTTCACAAGAGATGAGACGGAGAAGTGATTTTGTCACAAAGGTAATGATAAGGTAGGTGCGGCGGCACTCTTGAAATGGTAGAAATGAGGTTTAAGAAAAAAAACACTTCATAATTTTGGAAACTCTGTGAATGAACTATTACTATTTCTTACATGGGTGATCACAATATGAAAATTTTAAAAAATATATACATGTATGAAATTTTGGAGACCTGTTTTAGTCGCGGTCATCCCACGAGCTCGACTCCCACAAGTCATACGGCCCATGAGCTAGACATTGAAAAAAGGTCCACAAGTCATATGGCCCAAGAGCTAGACGCTCTGTCGGCCTAATTATACGTACATGTATGTAGTGTCAAGCTCATGGGCCTTTTTTGCCCAGTGTCAAGCTCGTGAGCCTAATTTATGTAGTCTCGAGTTCGTGGGCCTATTTTACTTGGTGTCGAGCTCATGGGCCTTGTTCATTTTATAGTGTCTAGCTTGTGGGTGGTATTACCTGTAAGCTGTATGACTTGTAGGCCATACGACTTGTGGGCTGTACCCATTATAGTGTAGGCCAGTAGTGTGCTACAGAAAGTAATAAGTTACAAACAGAGGATAGTAAAAATGCACCTATGTAAGCTAAACCAAGCCCCAACTTTCCCTCAGTCAGGTGCTCTGTAAAAAGTCTGTGGGATGTCTTTGTTCATGTTGCCATTCCATTACCAAAGAGATTGTAACTTTGCGTGATTTATTTGAAGAAGCTTGCTTGCATTGGTCCAACCTTCTAACCTCCATGTTTGGAGTTTCAGTCCCTGGGTGTTCGCCATCTCCACCCCAATAAACCTTGGATTTATGATTCTCAATCAGTATCATAAGTTTGCATGATACTCCAATGTACTGTATCTCATTCCTACAGGCCATACTTCATAGACCCTGCTGCATTTTACTTTAAAAGAACAGGAAACCCCAGGGACAAGTCAATTTTGAATGAAAAGAGATTATATGGAGAAGCAAGTCACAAAAGTTACATAAAAATTGGTTATGACACTATAAGAAAGTTGTGAAAGTTTGAAAAGTCTTGATTTACTTTTTGTGGTGATCCTCAAATGGCAATATCACTTCGAAATGGCAGGTTTTGGGGGACAACTCTCCATATGCATCGTACATTAAATTTCAGATTTTTTCCATCATTTCTCAAGGTGCAGCTTGTCTCTTTGACTCAACATAGATGTACATGTATGTTGTGTCAAATACATTTTCCCCATGATATATCTTGAGCTGTAGAAGAAAGAGACAAGCTGTACCTTGAGAGATTGAGATAAGGGAGAAAATCTGAAATTTTAATTGCAAGGATTGAAATCTTACCATGAAACTAACGTCTTTGACATGAAGTTATATTTATTCTACCATTGCCATTTTTACACAAATGGGAAGTTGGGTATTTGACTCCTATACATTGTACATTCCTGTCCACTGCATTTATACATGTTGGAGACAGCAGTACATGTATTTCCTAGGCTCAAAAATCATTTTCAGAAAAATGCAGTCAATTACAGGTCTTCATTTGCACATGAAGATTGAAGGGAATTGTAAACATATTATATGACATTTTGTAAGACATTAGAGGAGAATGCAACACAGGCATCAGTGTGCTGAATAGAGATGACCAAGAAGAGTAAACAGTGAAAATTTGAGCAAAATCGGACAATCTGTTCAAGAGTTATGAATTTTGAAAGTTTTATTAAATCCCTATTTTGAGGATCCTTGAGTTGGCAACTTTGCCAGCATCTGTGATGTCATCGTGGACAATTCTCTGTCCATTTTGTACATGATTTTTCAAAAAAATTGATTTATATGAAATTTCAAGTCAGAAATCAACATAATTCTTCCCAAAATGCTTGCAGAATTGATATAGCCATGTCATACGCAAACAATGAATCAAAAGAATTTTTATTTTTCTTGAAAATAAAGAAAATTTTAAATCCTGTATACAAAATTAATGGAGAGTTGTCCATGATGACATCACAGATACTGGCAAAATTCCCAATTCAAGGATCCCCATAATAAGGATTTACTTAAACTTTCAAAGTTCATAACTCTTGAACAGATTGTCCGATTTTCCTCAAACTTTCACTGTTTACTTTTCTTGTTCTTCTTCATTCATTGGAAGCACACTGATATCTGGGTTGCATTCTCCTTTAACTCTAACTTAAAAAAACAGCAGGTATGTGTAGCACATGAAGACTTCCCAAGTTCAAGACTGATTTTGGAATCACAGACTCTGAAATCCTAGTGCCTCATAAAATAATCAAGAGGATTCCCAAAGGGCGCAAGAGTGTACCCCTTAGCCATAGGCTGACTCCCGGTCTTGGGCTTGAACCCTATGCCCTCTGCTCTCTGAGGTGCCTTATTAGGTATGACATCAAGGTTTCCCATACTCCAATTTCAGCCTAAATAATGTTGTTTTCTCCTGTGTGTGAGTATTTTTGGCATTTTTCCCACTGCTCACTTTCTTTCTCTCTTGTTTCCCTCCAAAAGAGAGGGCAAGGGAGAAGAAAGGGAGAGAAAACAAGATCTGTGATTGATCCTGCAACATGATGATCATGTGATGGTGAATTAAATACTATTTGTTTCCTGAATGAAAGAAATTTAAAGGGTAAAGGTTCATATCCTCAAATGATGACCAATAGCTCGGTAACTGATCACATTTTGTAAACAGGTTTTATTTCTTTATTGTTTATTTGTTTTTTTTGAAATATTTTTTATTTATTTCTTCATTTTTTTTTTTTTTGGGGGGGGGGAGAATTGCACCCCTTTCACAAACTCTCTCTATAGAGCGGATTACCATTTATTTCAATTTACGCATATACATTAAATTTTATCTTGAGAACCTTTGGTTACCAACTACATACATACAGTTCACCTGTTATGCGTAATGAATGGCATCTCAGTAGATGGAATTCTGTTTGCCTACACTTGCTGTTGCTATGTCTGGCAAGTATGTTAGTTGTAAAGAGAAGCCTTTGTTTCTAGCCAGGGCATGGTGTTATGTTTCAGTTTGGTTTCTTTCTGAGAGGCAGTCCATTATGCTTCAATCTCACATGGTGGGTCATCTTGTTGGGCTGTCTGGCACACTGTGTTTTTGAAAGATATTATTGGTATGGTGGCCCTGAAGTACGCTCGACAACAGGTCATGTGCGACGTGAATTTCGCATCCCAGGTCCTGAACTTCGCATCCGAGGTCATGAAATTCATGACCCGTGGCGCAAACTTTGCATCCCAAGTCGTAAAATTCACGACCCGCGGTGCGAAATTCAGGACTGGGATGCAAAGTTCATGCCACGGGTCCTGAATTTCACATCGCGGGTCGTGAATTTCATGACTTGGGATGCAAAGTTTGCACCGTGGGTCATGAATTTCGCATCGCGGGTCGTGAATTTCACTACTTGGGATGCTAAGTTCAGGACCTGGGATGCAAAATTCACGTCGCACATGACCTGTTGTCGAGCGTACTTCAGGGCCACCATATATTGGTCTATGGGTGTGTGCAGACGTTACACCAGAATGCTACTCTTTCTTTCTTCAGAGTTTATGAAGACAGTTATCCTAGACCCGTGCGTTCAAGTGCTCATAGCGAACTGAGCTGTACTGTACCCGTTCCAGGTCAGACTGGCTTGCTTTGGGAGCGTTCAGGTTCTCTGGAAAAAGCGTGCTTCTGTGGTATCCTGTGAGCATGCTTTAGAACTTGAATCAGAGGGGTCATTGCGTAGCCACAGTGTCAAGTAATTCGCAGCTACGTGCGGTGTGCTATTGTACCCGTCGCTAAATGCTAGCACTGACAAGATTTGGCAAGTTCACAAGTCAACTTTACTTTCGGTATGGTAAGCTTGTGTACCAGTTTGTGCTTGAGCGCTCGTCTGGTGTGGTACGTTATGGCATGGTACGCTTTTGGACCACCTCAAAAAGTGGTCTGATTTTGGACAGGTATGGTAGGTTCGGTACGCTTCTGGAGCATTCGAGTGCTTAAAAAGATTGCTCGAGCACACCCGTAGTTTCAGGCATATTATTTTAATGCTCCTTCAAACACTATATGGCAAATGTTCATTTTTGCAACAGTAGTCATGCTCCAGCACAAGGATAAATCTACATTTGACAGCTATCAGCTGGTCATACGATCAGTTTTGACAGCAGATGATTTCGTCCTAGCATAGTTTTGTCCATAGATAATTTCTGTGTGCATGAAAAAAAGTTACATTTTTCTGCTAGGTTGACCCCCTCTGGCTCCCAGTTCTAAGGTGAAGGTACATTTGTAGGTAATGCAGTAGGAGGGAAAAGATAAAGCTAAAATGGACTTGATTGTGAGGCTTATTGTTCTGTGATATAGGCATTTTGATTCACCGACAGAAATATCATTTGGTTTTCCTTGCAAGTTTATGATAAATTACCACAGACTCCAGTTTTCTTCATAGGTATGGAATACATTGACATCAGCTACACTTCACAGATATAGTACAATCTGATGAAGTTAGCTGACCTGAATAAAGCATCTCTTTTCTTAAATCTAACAATTTTGAAATATTCAGAATCTTTTCCAAAAATCACATACAGTAGGTCAACAGTTGGTCAACTTCACATTTAAGAGAGGAGTTATCTGAAATCTATCCAGGGCATGAGGTTATGTTTCAGTTTGGTTTCTCTGCAGTCCATTAAAACTTGGTCCCGAGATTGATATCTTGTAATATAGACTCCTGTAGAGGCCTTGGGGGTTTGTAGCATTGTCTTTGCCCCGCAAATTCTGTTGATGGCAAAACTATACTTTCAGAGGTTTGAAATAAAATGATGATTGACAAGAAGATTATGTTCATCAAAATTGTCCATTTGCTCTTTTTTCACTCACACAATTTTTTTGTGAACTACGGTACTAGTTAATTCTGTGATTGATAATCGATATGCTTCTTTTCTCCTGCTATTATTAATGGAACTTGCAGTGTTTTTAGAACTTCAGGTACTTTCAACTGACATTTCATGAACCATTTTGACTTAATGTTGAATTAACCCATAGCAGTACAGAGCTTTCTTGAGGTCTAAATTAATCATCTTCAATCCTCAAATTGGCAATACAAATGATTTTTTTTTCCACATTTACATAGCTTGAAAAAAATAAATATGTATATAACATAAACCAAAATGAAATGTAATTGTAAAATTGAATCAGAAATTGCCAATTTGAACACAGAAATAGTGATTATGTATTATTCACTGTGTTGCCAATTTAAAGAGTTTAATGATTAGTTACACTTAAACTGCTCTAATTCGAGAATGCCACATCATACAGCGATGGGAATGGACTCAAATTTGTCGGTGCATTTTTCTCTTTCTGCTCATGTATGATATGTACTGCCCAACATTCTCGACTAACAGATGCTGCAAAAGTGTCTCCTAAAGGTGACACTGTCCCTCTATGGGTTAAAGGAGAATGAAACTGTGGAAAAATTAATTTTAATGAAAAGAGAGGATATAGAGAAGCAATTTAGAAGAAGTTCCATCTAAAACGGTAACAAAATGAGAAAGTTATGAGGGTTTGAAAAGTTTCTATTTACTTTCTATGGCAATCCTCAATTTGGCAATATTGCTTCAAAATGGCAGGTTTAGGACAACTCTCAGTATGTTTTGTACGCAAAATTTCATATTTTCTCCATTACCGTATCTCAAAATATGCTGCTTGTACCTTTTTTGAACTCAACGTATGTTATGTCAAATACATTTCCCGTGATATATCTTGAGCTGAGGAGACAAGCTGCACCTTCAGAGATAATGAAGAAAATATGAAATTTTGTGTAACAAAAAATATTGAGAATTGTTCTTCTAAACCTGCAATTTTTAAGCAACATTGCCAAATTTGAGGATAGCCATAGAAAGTAAACTGAGACTTTTCAAACTTTCATAACTTTTTCATTTTGAACCATTTTTGATGGAACTTTTTTAAAAATTGCTTCTATCCTCTCTTTTCATTAAAATTGATTTTTCTCCAGGATTTAATTCTCCTTTTTAATACACATGCTACAAGAAAATTCTTGATTAGCCACTTTTGAATCATGGTCATTGTGAAGTTTGCATTTCATTTTCTTTGTAATATGCTGCTTCTCCCTCTCTCATTATTCATCTTCCCATCTTCCAACACTTTACCATTCTCTGTTTCTTTTCAACCCTCTATTGAAACCTGTTACAAAGTTTGATGGTGCAGTCACCATGCAAACATCTTCACCGACTTCGTTAGAGCTATCACTCAGTCTTAGGATCACAACAAACTTAACCCTGCCTTCCTGTTTTGACACATTTAGTGTGAGAATTGTAGTTATTAGTATGTTATCCACTTCTTGCTCTGTATAGATGCTCTGCTCTGCAATTTGTATCTTTGCTGATTGAGTTTGTGACATTGAATGGGAAGGGGGGGGGGGGACTTGAGAGTGTAGTACAGGTGTATGTTATTGACCTATATTGTTTCAAAGCAGTGTAGGAAATAGTTCATAAAATTCCACATACTAAGAATCTTGCTGCAGGATTTGTCAAAAGTAAATCACGTGATATAGCGAAGTTTGTTGAACTTGTGGTGATGGAACTTTTGTGTTGCGCTGGTCACTTCAGTCCGTAGAGTCACAATGCATTATCAATATTTTTGAGTACATGCAAAATGAAAGTGAGTGAACTCTCTTAATTTGTTCCATTTGATTTGGTCCAACAGGCTAGCCTGACGTCACGGTAAAATTCTCTGCTTCTATTGTGATGTCACAATTAGCCTACTTGTTGATCAGGCAATTAATTTTGCAGTGCAGTCTGAACTTCTTTTCCTGTTTTTAATGCTTGACTTATAAACCAAAATTCTTTCTCATAAAGAAGTAAATATTTCTTTCTTTCTGTACAGTTAAATGGTTTCAGATTTGGAATATAAAGCAAATTATCACCTTTTTTGTTTCAGGCAATGAGTCAAAGTGACACTTTCTCAGCAATCTGGATATATACGATTATCTTTCCTCAGCTTCGCTTCGGAAAGATAGCTACTTTCAAATTGCCTCAAATGTGATAGTTTGTCCATCACCTTCAGCAATGGTGATTATTTGCTTATTATGCGACCAGAATCTTGCTTGATACACCCTGTTCAGACACAAAATATTTATACTGAAACTCGATAATGAAACAACTTATAAAATTTTCATCATATAGCCTACTGACCGTTTAGACACACATCCCGACCTCTCCGAAGAAACATCGTATAGATGCAAGTTTTTCTACTGCACATGTTGTCATAGCTAGGTCATCTCTCCTTTGACCATGCTCACAATAGGCCCCGCCCAGTTATACCGTTCTCTGGTTGCTATATGTTCAGACACACACGGGCTATGATTCTTTATCAAGATCTACTGTAGTTCGAAATGATGCTCAGACCCTAGTTTTGTTATACATTTCTTTATACACGTACCTTGTTTCGTTAATGTTCAGACACACAAATCCATCACATAGCTACATGTATACCATTTCGGTGTAGGTGTACAGTTTTGGTATAGCCATACCACAAATTTTTTGTGTCTGAACACGGGGTAAGTGGGAATGGGAAGACATGCTAAATAAAGAATTGTTCAATCCTATGGGTACATTTCCTGGATGATACTGTCTTGATAGTCCTACCATGAATTCAAATTGTACGATGGGAAATTAGAGTACAGTGGTGAAGCAGCAAATTCCTTTAAATATAGAGCAATTTGTACTGCAAGAAGAGCTCCCTGTTTTGTCTTTGTTTTGTTTTGTTTTGTTTTTTGTCTTTTGTTTTTTGTTTGTTTTTCTTACAAATTTGATAATTTTTGGAGTACATGTAGGTTTATTATTGTTGTTTGTTTTTATGTTGTTGTTTTTGGCATAAATATTTGTGAAAGGATACTTTTTGTTATGATAAAGCCTGTGTAGCATTTATGTGAGCCATTTTGTTCCATAGAAGTCCACATTTGATTCCAAATTTGATTATAATCAGAA
Organism: Echinometra lucunter; assembly: GCA_029962745.1. Taxonomy (NCBI): domain Eukaryota; kingdom Metazoa; phylum Echinodermata; class Echinoidea; order Camarodonta; family Echinometridae; genus Echinometra; species Echinometra lucunter. Next base: position 8,112,394 of record CM057159.1, on the reverse strand, counting down.
TCTTTTAATGTTTTGTGTTTCAAAAGCATCCATCAGATTTGGACATGATTTATCATTTTTGTAGTTATTGAAGATTTTTTCCAATTAATTTGTATGGTTTTGTTTCTTCCATATAGACCATTTAATATCTGGTGGTAAACAGAAGAGTTGTAAACAACATCGCAAAGAAGCTTGCAGTCATCTTCCAGACAGAGGTAATTTGTTGAGAAATATTTCACTTTATGTTCATCCTACATTCTTGGAATAGGAACACACTCCAACAGGGATGTAGTATGGGGGCCCCCATGTGGCCAGCTCCAAGAAAAATATTATGGGAAGGATTGAGGAGGGAAGTAAGAACTGGTAAGGGATCTGATGACGATTACAGACAGAGGATGGTCACCTGTTACAGATAAATCTTGATGAGTATGTTTGTGTGTTCATCACAAGATAATGTGATTATGTGAAAAGGCCAAAGAGTTGGTTCAGTTTTCACAGCAGCACTCTTTTCTTTCGACATGTAGGCCTACACGTATGTTTTTGTTTTTGTTTTTTGTTTTTTCTTTTTTAATTTGATCTATTTTAAAAACTGTTTTCTTCATACAGTTTTTATTGTTGGCTTCATATTCTTCATTATGAGGCTCTCTCTGTGTATAAAACTTGGAAGCATCCAAAAGTCAATTTCCACAAATTTTGTCTTTTCTTTGAGAAAGTGTGCTGATCTTCTCCAGTGATTCAGATGTTTTTCATCTATGCAAATTCAACAGAATTGATGGCTCAAAGAGATTAAAGTAATTTGCACTTCGTGGAAATAAAAAATGTTTGAAAATTTGGCTCTGCATGACCATGATGCTTCAAACTTAAAGGCATTGGCTAACTTTGTGAGTAGCTGGTTTAAAAAATTCTCAAACTAAGATGAAACATGTATATGAGTTCTTGTATTTGTACTCAAAAACCCTGAAACTAACCAAAATTTGGAATGAAAAAGTGTAAGTTAGACGCAAACGGCGATTTTATTATCCTTCGTCTCGAGAGACAATCGCTAAGAGGACCACTTTGCTTGAATTTGAAAATGCCGTTATTTGCCTCCTGCCACGTGATATGCCAATACACGGTTAGGTGAGTCACACGCGCATGCGCACTCCTTATGTGTATTCTGTGTGCAACCGACCCTCGTATATTTTTCAAACATTGGTTCACATTTTTTATATTTAAAAATACTTCCTGTGGATATTATACTTTGAAACTTTCAGACTGGTATTTTTACACTATAACCCTTATGTTTATCCCATTTTCAAGTAACAAAACAAGATTTTTTAAAATCATAACAATGTTAACCAATGTCTTTAATTCTATCTTTTAAACTTACATGTATATGTAAAACTTACGTAAAATCACAAAGTGCCTGCACACGTGTAAAACCAATGAGATGAGAGTTCTGTCTACGTGATAAGCATGGCAAAGTGCTGTGATCGTTGCGCAGGGTGCGGGGAGTGGTCAGCCTGCAGGGGATTCTAGTGTAGGGCAAGTGTAGCTGTGATATTTGAGAACCTTTCAGATAAATTCACTAAAATGCACTGCAAATCATGAATGGAATATCATGTGATATATGCAAGGCGTACAATGCGAAACTATATTTAATCATCAGTTTCTTGCCAATTTTCTTTTTGCTATCAGAACTGTATGTGAGCTTTAACCTTACTTTCCTCAAGTAATTGGTAAGCCAATGGCATACTTAAACAAGATAATTGTTGGTTCTGCTGTGTATACTGTAGACCTGTGGCTGGAATAGCTACCAACAATCAGATTTTCCAGTCCAGAATAACAAAGTTGATACCTGGCTCGTCTCACTTTCATGGGGAAACATCGATTGCTGCCTCGTTTGATCATGCACCCTGTTTGATCAGTGTTTGATGAGTAAGCAACATACCCAACTACCCATCTCCTCCAAACTCTTCAAATCCTCTCTGACATCCTCTTGTGTTAGGACTCAATTATCCTAAATCTAATAACAACATGGGGCTTTTATTTGCTTCCACTCCTCAACATGTAGACCTTTTCTTTCTCTTTTTTTTTTTCCTTTCGTGGTAGATTTCGAGTGGAAATAAAGAGAATAAAGGATTATTTCCATCTGTTTCCTTTCATATTTGATCTCTTGTGTATCTCCATTCTGACAAGTAGTCTACATACCAGGCCCCTGTTGCATAAACCTTACCATTGATGGTAACTTTGCCATTATCAATGATAAGTTCCATGGAAACCTTGAATCTGATTGTCTGTTGAGCAAAGCTACCGTAGTACCTGTAGTTATCATTATTTGTAAGTTTTATGCAACGGGGGCCCAGGTGGAAATATTTTGTTCGTTCAGCTTTTCCTGTATTCAATTTCTTTGTAATAAGATGCTAAATATTTAGTAAATTGAATAATTGTACCCCATTCGTATTGACGAGACTGTTGCTAGACAAAAAGAATAGACCAAATAAAACATTACTCGTGTTCAATGACCAAGATTTTTATCAATTATTATGTGGGAGCATTGTGGCACAGTGGTGAAGGCTCTTGACTCTCACATGAGAGGTCCTGGGTTCGATCCTCACCCAGTGCTTACATCCTTGGACAAGGTGTTTTGCTCACATGTGTCCCTCTTGACCCAGGTGTACTAAATGGGTACCTGGCATTGCTGGGGTAATAATATTTGCAGGGCCCGCATTAAGAGCAGTAGTAATATTGATGTGGCTACCCTGAGTAAATAAAACCAAATTATTATTATCAGTTATAATTAATTATTAAAATCAACCCTTAATGGAGTTGATTTTTTTTTAAATTCATCATATACTGTAAATCAGGGCTTTCCTTTCCTGTGCTACATTGTATTTCTTTCTTTCTTTCTTCATTTTTGTGGTCTAATCTTCTCTGGTCATCCTTCTTCAATCTTTTTAAGTGGTGTGCTTTATGATCACTGTATTTGGTCAGTTGTTTGCTTTAATATTTAGAGACATATTTCATAATTGAAGTGTTCAGCAATTCTTTATTCAAATTGTGCAAACCAATCTCCAGTTTATCAGGCACACAATGCAATTCAACATCTTGAAATGGAAGTTTAAAATGGGTACGGGTTAAGCAAATACCATGAGCCATGAGTGAATGTTAACTTGTTAAATCATGGCTCTGTCTATAATATTCACAGTGACTTAGGATCAGAAAGGACTGTATGTCTGTATCCATTTGGTATTGAGGAGTTGCAGTTGATATGAAACTGAAAGTGAGTTGACTTTGATCCAGACATAGTGTCCTGCTCTGTGTGATACTTAAATTGAATGGTGTCTGTGACCCAGACTAGTGGGATGTCTACCAGTAACCATGCCTCCTTGCTGAGGCTGTACCATTTTTCTCAGAAATAGGCACATCAAACAGCAGGCACCATGCCAAATAGTAAATCAGTTATATTTCTTATATTTTGGGGCAGTACTTTCACATTTAAATACTTTATAGGATCCAATTCAATTTTGTGGAATTGCATCACAACTGGTTATGTCATTTCTGTAATTATTTTTGGTTTTTTGTTTTTACAAAGAATTTTCTCATCAGTGTGGTATTCAAGCCAGATTTTGTGCTGCATTTAGGACATTGCCTATGTATTTAGGTCAATATTGTGCCAACTTGCTGTCAATGTTGATCCTCCCTCCCCACCCTCATCCCCTTTTCTTTGATCAGCCTGACTGAATAATTCTTCTGTTATCTTCCATACAAAGACTATATCATTAGGCAGGTAGAAGAATAGCCACCCCCAAGTATCACCACCTGCTATCACCCCTTCCATTGTTCCTTGCCCCCTACCCCTATTACAGAGTCTTTACAGACCCACTTGATATCTCCATTCAGGATGTTCTTGGCAGTGATTGTGTCTCTGCATCTATTATATTCTGTAGTATACACAAAATTTAGTTATGTACTTAGTCCCTAAACACCCAGGATGACCCTTTATATTTATCACAATGTGCTCAAGATAGATGTGATTTGAAAGTAGGCTGGCCTGAGAGGGGATCATTGTGTAGAACTACTGTAATACAGAGAGGAAGTATAGGACAGAAGGTGTCTCAAATCTTCAAGCCAGACTTACACTTCTTGACCCATCAATGGCTTAATCGGAAACTCCTGCCTTCTCTTGTCTTGGAAACCAGGTAGTCTAGTCATCTTGATGAATGGCACGTGTCTCAATAAGTTTTAGAAATCAGTTTGTCTTGCCAGTAGTATAGCTGTTCCATTGATGTAGTGAGAATATCTTTTAAAGTCAATAAACTCTATTTTGGCAGTTTGTTCCTTAAACTGAATCGGTTGGGGGGGGGGTGGCTGTAGACTAACTTACAAATTTAGGACAATTATATACATGTACATACTGTACATGTACACGTATAAACTGCTCTTTGACATAATTTATGCATATTGCTTGTATGTAGTATAGGCATGACTCAAAAACCCAACGTAGAGTCTGTACATTCAGACTACATTGCAGCAGAAAAGAACAAACTTGGAAGCCGATCCGAGCATCAGGATTGGCTAGAGAAAAAAATGAATGGCGTCCAGTGTCCATGGGCGTGAGACTACTGCACAGTGGGTCTTCCTTTGTACCAACCTATTAACTTGATTAAAAATGTAGAGTACAGCGACTATGAAGACTCTTGTGCAATGGCCTTTCGAGTCTGATTAAATTGATTGACTGCTTTGAAGCAATTATACCAGTTACCTTGCCTTGGATAGCCTAAGCCAATCATTTTAAGTGCCAATTGAAAACTTGTTGATGATATTTGAAGGACATGAGAATTTATTTTCAGTACAGCTCTGTAAGCTGTCTTATATCCTTGTGACGCATGTGGATGGAAAAAATGTTTTGCTTGGGAGTAGGAATTAAATTAGCAATGTTTATAATAAAAATAATTGACAGTAGAATAATTGATGAATGCATATTGTGAGAGGTTGTATTTAAATTCATAACTGAATATTTGAGTTGTTACTCCTAAAAAGTTAATTAATTAAAATTGATTTCCTTGTGCTGAATGAATGTTCTACCAGTGTTCAGGTACATGTAGTATTGAACGAGTCTTTGACAAAATGAAGCCACAGACAGTGTTTCATCTAGCTGATGCAATGATAGGGGACATTGAATAGAATTTTGGAATATGATGTACCTGTTAATGTACATGTATACCTGGATGTACATGTAAGCTTCAAAGTAATATCTTGGTTTACCTCTTAATATGAACCTTTTGTGCATGATTTGAGTATGTGCATACGGGTATAGCACGCATTCTCCATGGGTGCGTTCAAGCGATTTTTTGAAGCTAGAATCACAAACATGAATAACAAATCAAAACGCTGTTACAAAGCACGGCTACTGCGGGAGAGCGTTCAAGCGATTTTTCATCAGCGATGATTCTCGCTCATTTCAAGCCCACCCACTGCACATCGTACTGCACATCGTACTGCGCATCGTACTGTGCATCGTACTGTGCAGTTTGACCCAGGAAGTACAGGTCAACTTCGGCATGCGCTTTCTGAATTTGTTTTGCCCCTGAACCGGAAACAGACTATGGTAACGACATCATAGAATAATGACAGAGATCTCCGTTGCATTCAATCGATTTTTTAACGACTGTGGTTCTGCAGAATCGTGATTCAAAACGCACCTTTTTCAGCGTTTCATGTTTGCGTTTTGAAAGACGTTTATTTTTACGACCTGCGGAAAATCGATTGAACGCAACCGTTGTTTAAACTAAATGTCTTTGAAAACCGTGATTCTAGGGTGAAAAACGGTCACTTAAACACAACCCATGATAGACCTGTAGCCCGAGCTATCTCAGGCTTAGTGTTCTACGGGTTGATGCAGGAATTCTGATATCTTCTGGGAAAAGGGAATATGTTTGTATGATTCTTGGCAGCAATAATGACTTGGATATTTAATGAACTTTTTATATTTATAATACAATCACACTTTGTTAAAACGTCAGGATAAACTTGGTAGAGGATAGTTCCTGCCTCTCGCAGTTACCTTCCAATTTGACATCATAGAAATGAATATGTATCAGTAATAGCTGTGATACTTTAACTATTTCTGACAAAATAATCGCCATTGTTATCAATGATTACAGCAAAAATGCATGTGGCGAGAGTAGGATTCGAACTCGGGATCTTGAGACAGTAGAGCGGCACACAGCCTATTGAGCTGCACAAGCGATCGACAACGGTGAGGGTTCTCTAAGAAATTTATACCTGGAATTCATACGTACATGCTTATACATATTCATTTCTATGACGTTTCTATGATGTGTCTATGACATCATATTGGAAGGTAAATGCGAGAGGCAAGAACTATCCTCTACTGATAAACTTTGGGCATCCCATTTGGCACAAAAGTTTCACATTCATGTCGTTCGTAAAGACGTGCATAACTTTATGAACAGTTTTATGAAACACCCCCAGATTCTGTTTAATGTGAAAAGGGCAATTTTGCTTCCTTCTTTATTTCTCCCGAAATGAAATGGGATTTACATCACAGGACAGGAACTAAGCTAGAGGTATTTGAATGTGACAGGTAATCTGGTGTCTTGTCTTGAAAAACATGACAACTCTTGAAATCTTTAGGACATGACAACCAGCCTCTGGTTATCTAGGTGAAGCATCTGCAAATGTTATCTCTTGTTCTGCTCATCTAGGAAAAGGGAAAGTCAAGGGATTGGATCAATACTTTCTCTCTTTCCTCTCTCTCAGCTCTGTCTGTCATCACTTTACAAAATGAAAATGGATTTATTCTGTAACCTTGAGATGAAAGAGAAAAACATGACATATTTTTGAAGAATAACAGATATTCAGATTCCAGGCCATGCTTCAAAGAATAAATTCATATATTATAAATCTCCTGAGATGTTCATTCCCAAAGCAACCTCTTAAGTATAGTTTCCTGTATCTGGAAATATATTGCCCATTTTATTGCCATAGAGGGATTAATATCAAGTTTGTCAAGTCATTATTGCATGCAATATTCTGTGCAGTCACTAATTGTCACCTTGAGGGAACCAAATGAGCAGAAATATTTCCCAAGATCCTCATTGGTGTACATGTATTTGAACAAGAGATGCTTGATTCATAAGTTTGAGTGGAGGAGATGAACTAACACTTTTGATGTTGCAACAGTGATGCCCCCTCTGGAGTTCCTTTTGTGGAGGAAGGTCAATCTATTTCAGGTTATATCTTCTTGTGTTGTGATGCTGTCCTCAATTTCCCATGATGCTGAATGGAATTGTGCAAAAATCCTTGTAAAGCATTCACCAATATCATTTTCAGAATTTGAAAAAAAAAAATTGTTCCACAGGAACTCTTTTTGAATTACAGTTATAAAAGCAAGACTTTTTTAAAAGCAATTTTTATGTATTTCATTTTTTTTTCAGCAGAGTTCTTCTGAATGTTATAGAAGCTCTTATGGAGCTCCCAAGAGCTGAACAGACAGGGGAACAAATAAAACTAAAAGTATTGGATTCTTCTGTTAACTCACTATGTGGACAAATCAAACTTGTGTCAATTTGCTTCCATACATGTATGTAACTGCTTATGTTTGAATAATTCAAAGATAAATCACCTTTGGAAACTGATGTCACATTCTGCTGTATAGGGCATTGGCTGATGCAGTTATCAAGTAAATCAAAGTGTTTGATATGATACACTTCTGGTATGTTGGACCCCCCCCCCCCCCCCCCCATCAGTTTGTTGACACTTTTCTCTGTGTTTCAAAAGCATTACTTAATAGATCATTAATCCATAACTCATGAAAGTGAGTGGAGGTCAAAATGGATAAACTAACAATTATTTGAGACCGACCAGTCGCAGATGGAGTGATGCCTCCATGGATCGGGAGCATGAATAAGTAATACGAGTCGTCCCCCAGACACTAGGGTTATGCCGCTTCAAGCCAAATGACACTATTAGATGACTTAACGAGTTAACACCTCGACCGTACCCTGAAAACCCCTGTCAGACTCGATCATTAACGCTACTGGAAAGTACTTTTCATATCATCTTCTATTACCTTGTTCTTCACACTTGGAAAACACCAGATTGTGGATGGCAAGTTGCAGTTTCAGTTTGAAAGAAGTATGGAGTATGTATCTTTATTTGGATAATTATGCCTCATTTTTGAAGAAACCTTTTAAACTCAACATTGAGAAATCAAGATGGGTGATGACAATATCCGAGGATTTACCACATTCTGTACAGTTACTTGATCAGCATCACTCTGAAATCCTAGCACTGTGCCTCTGCCCACCAAAGGTGGTGCTGGAGGCCAAAGGTCACAGAGGTCAGTTAATTCAGTTTCAGGTTTTAGCCTTATTAACAGCCAAACAGGTATCTCAAAAACCATTAGAGGTATTAAGTTCAAACTTGGTGCTAGTATGTATTACCGAAAGAAGACAATCTGATTAGATTTTGGAATATGTTGATCAGAGGTCAAAGTTCATCTAGGTCAATTAAAATGTGAATATTTTTTTTTTCTTATTCTGGTGATTACAATACCTACATGTAATTCCAGAACAGTTTGAACCATTGAGCCATGGAGTCAACTGAACAGAGCCGGAGGCAGAGGAGACGCAGAACTTTGCATTCATCTTGTTTGTTTCTTCCAGACATTGCAACTAGACATATCAAATTATTGTCCCCAGAAGAAAGCATTTTGTGTGTATTCAGAAAAAGAAATTTGCTTCTTCTAGTCTTGTTAGCAGTTGTGTATTTTGTGCAGGAGCATATGAGCAAAGATCTTTGGTCCATTAACAGTGAGCAATCATGTTCAAATACATGTACATGAAATAAAAGCTGTCTGGCATGGAGTATGTTACTTAATCTAAGTTGAATAAATATTTATAACCAAGTGAAGTTGTCACAGAAGACGCGATAAGTGCTCCACTGGGGGACAAATCGATCAAACATGAGCACTTGGCTTGAAGGTTCAGTGTCATGTCAAATTTCAGCTGCCCGTTTGCCAAGTAGTTGAGGAAGGAAAAGTCCTGTTACTATCTCGATCAATGAGAAATTATGCCCATTTCCAGTCCCCTTCCGAGTACTCCAAAATACATTTCACCTCTTCCTCCCCTTGGTCCAGGCTTTTCTTCTAATGTATCAAGAGTGAAGCTCCCCGTGTTTGACCGTCATTCTGTTGGTCCTTCACCCCCTGTGAAGTTCAGCTGACCCAGCAATGACCCGCAGGCAGAAGTTTGAGCTTGAACTTGACTGTAGTCTACTGATTCAGACTCAGCTGAGAAGAAACGGTTTTGAAATTTCAAATTGATTCCTAGCTCACAGAATTGATTAGAATCTCTGCTCTGCGTACAAAGGTGATCATGGTGATTGTAACTCTTGATATATCATGATGGTTCCTGTATTACTCCCATGCTCAAGCCCCTGAATTGTTCCAATACTGGAGACAAATTTTGGTCGTTTGAAATGTGAATGAGCCCGTAGATCATGAGAAAATGGAACTTCAAGATTGATTTTGAAGGGTCAGCTTCATTCTGGCTCTCAAGTCATTCCCTTATTAAAATGAAACATAATGGAGTTTATTTTTTGTGTTCAGAGTGATTTTCTTTTTTTTTTTACTGGAGGGCAATAGGGAACAGCATTTCATTCCAATAAAGACTCCATATTGAAGTGCATTTTGAAGCCGTCGAAATTAATTTTTCTCCTGAATCAATAGACTAATTGATCAAAGTGAACTTTGCCATTCTGTCATTCAAGCTTTGTAGCATTTTTGTGAATAGAAACTTATTAAAATCAGCAAATCTTCAGGGAAGGGGACGTCTATTTGGCTACGAGCCATGACCAAATTTATTCTCTCTCTCTCTCTCTCTCTCTTTTTCTTTCTCTCGTGCCATCAACACCATCTTCTTGGAAATATGAATGATGAATAAGTTGATATGGGTTGAATACGTAGTTCCAGAACAATCGATGGTTGCAGGGAACTTAGGCTAAATCTTATTTTAAAATTGCTAATGGCACATTGAACTGTGTTATCATGTTTACAAATTTTGTTTCTGACCCCCCCCCCCCCCCCCCACCCCATCAGAGTTTATTCTACATCATTGCTACATGTATAATTTCAAGTGTTTTCATACTACATGTATGTGGGAGAGAGAGATTTACTTCAATGCCTAAGTAGAGGGTGATACTTATACATGGATTTAGTACACCAGGGGAGCGTTTCATGAAGAGTCTTGTCAGTGATCTTCACTGACAAAATTGCTCTCAGCTAATCAGATGCAAGGTTTTCATTAGCTTATAAATTTCAGTAGAAATCACTGACAAGACTCTTCATGAAATGCTCTCCAGAACCACCCTACCTTTTAAATTGCAACTTTAGAATGGGAATGTTGCTGGTTTTGTGGTTTGTGCTTCAGACCAACAGAATACCAGAGATAGTCCTTGTTCTGTCTGTCAATCATTGTCACTACATTCAGGTATTCTGTAATCCACTCCTCCCCCAAGTGGCTATCCTGCAAGTCACATGTACTATGATGTCCCATCCTTCTGGTAATTGATCATCCTATAACTGTCCATTGGCCAATCCACCCCACACCAAAGGGACTATGAAGGAAATTGTTAATTATGTCAGCATTGGACAATTGCTTTCTGGAAGACACATGTCGAGGAGGATGCCGTGGGGGTTACTAGTGGGTAAATCTGTCAGATATGTCAGTTGCACTTGGCTCATCTGAATCCCCAATTAGTTTTGTTTGCATTAAGTGTAGTATTTGTCTGTGATGGTACCATAATGAAATTGCAGGTTCTTGTCCAGTTATTGGACTGAAGGAATCAATGAACACAAGAATAGATGGATGAAGGACTGAATGCACAAATAAATTAGTGAATGAATGAAGGCATGATTGAATATATGAAAAGATCTCCACCTGGCTGGCAGAAGTTTGTGCGCGATTTTATACATCCCTCCGTATGGCAGAACGGCGTTAGCTCAAGTGCGCGCTACGCGAAAGGTACAGTGTGTGCGCGCATTAACACCCTTCTGCCAGCCATGCATACGCGTTAGCATCCTTCTGCCAGCCAGGCGACGAGATAACTTTGACTGTGATAGTGTATTGTTATCCTTAACATATCATTTATTGATTCAGAGTTTGGTATTTGAAGAGGATTTGAAGGCTACCCCCTCCCCCTTGCAGATGTTAGGAGTAAATGTATTTAAACCAATGTACAGTAGTAAAAATGAACTCTGTGACATCACTTCTCCTGTCTCTTTGCCATCACTGGTATGCTGTCAGTACTATCCATCTATCCAGGGCCAGAGGCCTTTGGAAGAGCTGATGAAATACATGTATGTTTTGTCTCTAACTAGTCTTTGGAAATAACAAATTACCAGCCTCCATGTGGGGCCCCTGTCAGTATTTTTCAGTCAGATTATCTCCTGTTTCCTGGAGGATGCTCACCGAAAACAATCACACCGTGTTTACACAGTGACTCGGCTCGGGGGTTCAACACGCGGGCCGTGCTCAACACGGCAATTTTATGTAGTGTAAACGAAACGTGATCAGTGTGGTCCATGAGCCGTGTCAAACACTGCTTTTTTGATCCACCAGAATCGTAGGTTTCAACCTGCGAGCCGAGTCAGACTTGTATATTTTCGTGTGTAAACAGAAAGCCGTGTCGAACCCTGGTGACCTAGGTCAAACATGGAATAGCAGCATCCGGTATCGCGCGAGATAACTCTCTTGTCCTTGCTATGCCGCTGCCTTGGCTCGATTTCCCGAGGTAAAAAATACTCTTTTTAGGGATCGTGAAATTCTACTCTTGCTCGTAAAATTGTTTTATGGTATATCACTGTTTGGTATGATCCTTGCATTACTTATTCTTCTATATATTTAATAAAGTGCTGTCACCACGGCAGTTTTATAACTAATGTAACCCAGCCTCACTCTCGTTGTTCAGTGTTTAACGTATTTTGTTGTGAACATTGTGGTAAAATGTAGTTGGAGGCAAATTTCCCGCTTTGTGACGTTAATTCTACTTCCGTTCGTGATCCACGGGCCGTGTCGAACCCACCTTTTTCGTTTCAGTATAAACACGATCACAGTTGCCCTCTTCGCAGCGTTCGACCCTGCTTGAGGATTCAACACTCGAGCCGAGTCACTGTGTAAACACGGTATTTGAGTTTGTTATGGATGCGTAGAACCTCTCCGCTAAAATTTCCCCTCTCTGAGCAGGTAAAAAAATTGAATTATCCCCACTCACCCCCAAATTAAGTTGTCTAATCGTATTTTTTAAAGATGTATTGACTAGAAGTGTATGAACCTATTTTCAGATAAAATTTACTGTATTGGTTGTTAGCACATTATCACTGATTTGGTGATGAAAAGATGGGATTAAAGACATTAGTTAACATTGTTATGATTTTAAAAAATCTTGTTTTGTTACTTGAAAATGGGATAAACATAAGGGTTATAGTGTAAAAATACCAGTCTGAAAGTTTCAGAGTATAATATCCACGGGAAGTATTTTTAAACATTAGAAATATGAACCAATGTTTGAAAAATATACGAGGGTCGGTTGCACAGACCAAACGTAAGGAGTGTGCATGCGCGCATGACTCAATGGACCGCACTGTATGTATTGACGTATCACGCAGCGGAAGGCAGGTAACGGTATTTTGTAATTCGTGCAAACGGTCCTCTTAGTACAGTGTCTCTCGAGACGAAAGCTAATAAAATCGCAGTTTGCGTCTAACTTACAGCTTTTCCTTCCAAATTATGGTTGGTTTCAGGGTTTTTGAGTACAAATACAAGTACTCATACACATGTTTCATCTTAGTTTGAGAATTTTTTAAATCAGCTGCTCACAAAGTTAGCCAATGCCTTTAAGTTGTCTTAATCATATTTTTTAAAGATGTATTGACGAGAAGTTTATGAACCTATTTTCAGGTAAAATTTACAGTATTGGTTGTTAGCACATTATCACTAATTTTGTGATGAAAAGATGGGATTAGGCTCTTGTATTAAACTCTTCTGGTTACTGGACGAGAAAATGATGTATTATGATTTTTGGCAAATGAATACATTGATAAAATTGATATGTGGGACATAATTTCTAATGGCAGAAAAATATTGCAGTTGGAGGTGACAGTCATTATTAAACTTAGTTTAACAGTGGAAATTTGAGAGAGATGTAAAGGTTATTGGAATATTTCAACACACAGCCATTTTGTAAAGCCCATCAAAATGGTAAGCACCCCTCATGTAACTCATGCTTATGGTTTGTTTATTCATGCATGTGTATTTGTTCTAATGAAAGCATACACTAATCCTGGAATTACGACATCCTTCAGTTTATGGAACAGAAGGCCTGCATATTATCTTTCCTCTATTTTTGCCTTTTTTATCTCTCTGTGTGTATATGTATCTTTGTGAAGTCTTGTCGGTTATAAGTAGCTTGGGTTTACTTAACACCTCCTACGTTGTCGTCATCGAGCTTATTTGGCCTTGTCAGGATATGATGTGAAAAATTCAGTAGGACAGTGACTCCTCATCTCAACGTACCCTTGGGGTTTTATCATCCTCAAGATGGTGTTCAGATGTACCATTTCATCATCTTCCTCTTCAGTTGTGCCTGTCAAATATACTTGAGAACCTATGTACAATATAGTAAGGGCGCTATGTTGTTTTTGTTTGTTTGCTTGTTTTTTAAGGGTCCAGATTGAAATTTCACAGTTTGTGTGCATTCACCCCATGTTTAACTTTGGGGGTCCTGAGTTCAAACTCAGGCGCAGTTCTATGGAAAAATTGAGGGTGGGGGCTACTGGGGGCTTGGAGGAATGTAATGTGTATTAGAATATACATGTATATATGGGATTAAAATTCCACCTATATCATCCAAAGGGGGGGGGGGGAGGCTTGAGCTGCCAAAGCCCCCTCATAGAACCGTGCCTGGGCTCATGTGCTTTGGACCCTTGTTAGCTGCAAACTCTGGATATTTGATTGAATTTTTTTTGAACAGTTGAATTTCATAAGGTATATTTGCATGACACATGAATTTAAAGAACCAGTCACCAAATTCGTCAAGGAATTGTGTGGAAAGAACTTGGAGAGATTTTTTTACATTTGTGCCATCCCTTAGATCCTTACTCCTTAAATATTATGCCCACTGAGTCAAAGTTCTTGAAATGCTACTAGTTGATACTGTTGTTTCTGACCTTCACAATTAAATAATGAAAAGTTGCGTCTCCTGTATTGTTGTGTGAACACGCTCCCAATCCTTTCGGTCAGGGAGCACTTGCTCGTTAGAAATTGATTGCCTTTAGTTCATAATGCATGTTCGACAAATTACCCAGACTGAAAATGGGCTGACCCTGTTGACGAATCCCACTTTCGTGCCTCTCTGTTTTCGTGAGATGTGCTATTACTGTTGTCATCAGTGATGTTCTCATCAAAATTATTTGGAAGAAATGGCATGCATGCAAATCTAATTCTGTTGTTATCCCTATTTCATCATGGACCTCTTACATGTAGTAAGAGGCTCTTACAAAAAGTGCGCTGTCTTTTAAACATTGATTATCTGAATGTAGATATGTTCAGTTTGAATGCAAAACTGTTATATCCATTTTTGTCAAATTTAGATATTGGCAATGAAAGATCAAGAAAAATAAAGAAAATGAGAAAAGAAATTATGCTAAGTTTGACCATAACTTCAACAATATACCTTTATATGTATGTAATGAGCAATGTTTCATTTGACAAGTATTATTTTGTAGGCCTACTATATGATACATGCAGTGACCTTACTTTATTTCTAAAGATGGCGTTCATTGGTTTTCGCATATGAACTCTTCATATACATGTATTTTGTTAAAGGTTATGTTTTGGGAGGCCCTCAAAAACTTTTTCATCAGATTTCCATTTTTTTTAAGCTGCTTGGCAGAAAGGTATAAGCAAAACTAAGATGCTGTAAAGTTCTCTCCTCAAGTTGAATATTAAACAAATCAAAGATGAAAATCCTGTTGATCTCTGGTCAGGACGTAAAGTCACACAGGCCTGCAGGTTTGTAAAACCAGTGAGAGTTCTGTCTATGCGACAAGTGTACAAAGAAGCGCTTTGATCATTGTGCAGGGAGTAGTCAGAATGTAGGGGTCCCAGGGCACAATGTGACCATTACGTACTTACATTGCATTCATTTCAAATATTTACAAGGAAATTTACTGGCAATCATGAATGGAGTATCACATGATCTCACGCAAATATCTCTTTTTATGCAAGGTGAACAATGTAGGAATATATGTAATTAGTTTCATGTCATTTTTTTTTACCACAACTGTATAAGAGCTTTAAGTGAAATTATCGCTGAGGTAACAACTGAGCAGCATTGTGGCACTGCAGCTATATTGGCTGTGCCGGGATATTCTGAGTTATCTCACCCTTTCATTAGGATAGGACATGATGCCAAATATGCTGCCTATCTTGTATATATCATGGTAGATATCAAACACTGGATCCAAAAGATGGCATGTGCTTGTAATCCAGGAAATAATTGTGATACAGGAATAAGGAAATGGGGATAATAGAGGAAGTGGCAGGCGTTTGATAACAAAAGTATATCATGGAATACAAACTTCATTGATTGTGACCTTGATGCGAAAGTGGTTTATATACCAAAGATATTGCTGCTACCTTAGAAACAAGGACAAAAATTTGATTAGGGAGCAGACTGCTATTATTTTTGAAGGTTAGAAATAATGAGATTGCTATCTTCAAGGGATGTGAAAGTGAATGTTAAGCACAAATTAATTACTCAATTTTTAATTGACTAATCCTAAATCCGTATCAACTTGATTTATATTAAGTGTACTTTCACACAGTGATCATTGCATCAGTTATTATTATCACTACCATCATTAATCTGTCATCTTTTTCAGTTGTTTCAAGGATGTTATGTCAGTGGGAAAGCCCTGTCCATATTCTAAATTATAATCTTTAATATCAACAACATCAGTAATCATTTTCACCACCACCTTTGCCAACACCAACACCACCAGCATCATCATTATCACCACCGTTATCCTCCTCCTCCTCCTCATCATCATCATCATTATCATCATCAGTGTCATCATCAGTGTCATCATTATCATCATGATGTCATCATCATCATCATCATCAGTGTCATCATCATCATCATTATCATCAGTGTCATCATCAGCATCACTATTATCATCATGATTGTCATCATCATCATCATCATCATCATCATCATCATCAACTCCACTATCATTTCTCTTTTCTCTACACCAATTGAACTATAGCCCAAGATATTTTGGCTAAGGTCCATGGCAAATGTGTGTTATCATGAAATGAAATCGTGCTCAACAGGTTAATCTCTAAAGACACCTTATTTGTAAGGCTCAAACTCAGTCAGAGCAGAAAATATGACATTGTGTGAGGTTGTGTTTATGAATCAAGTTATCAACTCTCATGTCCAAGCACCAAGATACAAAATGAATGGATGTTTTGTTCTTTGGCTATGGTAGAGGTCCGATGTCTTTGTTTATTTTGGATCAGAGGTCATAGGGTCAAGGTGACCTCTGTAGCTACTTGCAAAGTGCAGGTCAGTATGTAGTCTGTTACCCAAACTAAGTAAAAAATAAAAAATAAAAAAAAATAAAAAATCAGCCATGAACTGCTCACAGTTTAGTTTAGAACATCTTATTTCCTGTCCATGTGAATTTAGTTATGATTCATTTTTAAATGTTTGAACAATGTAACCTAGAAATGGAGAGGGGTTAAACTTGTGTAAAAAGTTTTTTTGCCTTAGGCCCTTCAGTAGATATTCTAAGCGTAAACAAACCTTGCTCCAAATCATCTTTTTTTTTTTTTGCTCTAAAATTTCACAACTTTCTATCACCCTGCACACCCCTGCCCCCCCCCCCCCCCAGAAAGAAGAATGTATTCATGTAGTTTGTTGCTGTTTATTCCATTTTATAGTTCATTAGATGCGATCAACATGAAAAATTTCTTGTCTCATTTGAGAAGATCTTTAAATAAACTTTAGATGGAGAGATTCCTGTGACTTCTTGCAAAAGGATATATTAATGCCTGGAATGGGAGACTAGCCGGTTGAAAGCTACACAGTAGTAAATGTACATTCCATGCAAGTCTAGCATCCTTGGTGGACATTCCTACACCTTTGATTGATAGCTGGAAAATGGAAGACAGCTTGTAAATGATGCTGGGACATAACATTCTTTATGTTTAGGTAACTGTCTTACCTGGGGGATTAGTACATCAATCTTTCTTGACCAGTGTATACTTGTTGGTGCAGAGAGCAATTAGCTCATGAAAGCTCCAAAAGAGCTCTGGAAAACTCAACATTAGCTGTATACACAAAAAAATTAATGTTATATTGATCCACAGTTTTTTGTTTAGGCTCTCTAACAGGACAATTTATCATTTCAAATTTATGGACAATTTTCCCAAAGCTACATGTGTTTTGAGAAAGCAAAAAGAGAGAGAGAGTTTGAAAGGGCACAACATGAAAAAAGGGATAATAATGTAAAATTCGGCCTCATATTTCATTACTTGGCATTCTATGTTTCTCTACAACAATGATATATCAAATGTTATATCCTACATTATAGAATTCTCTTGCAATGAATGGCCAGGAATGTCTCACGTGACATAAAATACTTTCACCATGAAGATCGCGTGATGTCAGACCTCCATATATTTTCGCTATACCAATATTTTGACGTCACTTTTTTTGCTTTTTTGGATATAGGCCTATGCTATCGATGTCACGAAAATGTATCCTGATATAGACGATGAGAGGCAGCTAGTGGCGCAGCTGAGCTAGGTTGTCTCTCATGCGTGTATAGTGTAATAAGTGCAAACAAAAGTGCAAACAACCGATCTACCGTACATACAAGGTCTAGGTCTAGATTTTTCATTTAGTTTTTATTTTTTACCTATCTAGGCTTCTCTTGTAGGATATAAATCAAATATACCATGCACTCTTTTCGAGGCACCAGTTGATATTATGGATTCTTCGGTGACTGGCATAGTTACCATTTCTTCGGAGCTGCGCCCCTCAGAAAATAGTGCTATACCAGTCACCTCAGAGAATCCATAATTTCAACTGGAGCCTCTCAGTGCAAGGTATATGTGATTAATATGGATTTTTCAAATGGAAAATGCACATTTCAGTCTGTTTAGAACATAACATTTCCCTAATCATCCATGCATGTCTTAATCTACATTTGGCTGTATTTGTAGATTAAGGCCTTCTGCTTTTCATCGGTATTGAATTTATGACTGGGTGAAAACAGATGTTGGTATTTTCTGGGAAGCTGGACTGATGAGACTAGCACATGGTATGTAAGTTGTTAAATGTATTTTTGAATGTTACCTTTGTATATTGGGACCTGGGAGTATTAATGACATGACCAGACAGCATTGTTTGCTTTACTCACATACCTGAGAACTTGATTTAGGTGAGTGAGGTAGCTAGCTGTCAGTGTTGCATCCTTTGACATTAGGGAGTTTTCGCATCCAAGTACGCGACCGCCAGTCGAGCATGTCATGTACGTGCTCAAATCTGAAGAACGAAAATTTTGCATACTAATCGCTGATTGTTGGGCTACTCAGCTGCGTCCTATATTGAGATCAGACACAATTTTGGCCAAGAACTGTTCTTGTTTTCAACAGGACGGGGAGGGAGTTTTTCGGGATTGATCATTTGAGCGTGCAAAGATTTTGTTCTTTTGGATTTGAACAAGGGTACATGACACGCTTGACCAGCAATCGCACATACTTGGTTCCAAAAACTCCATTTTGGCATTGGAAAGAGGTAACTTTATTGTCTATTAAAGTATAGGGTAGGCTGTTTGTTGCATTGACTTTGTGAGGTCAAGAAAAGAAGGGAAGTTAAAAGTTTTGCACAGTTCGGTAGGCCCTCGAAAAAATATTTTTGTCTCATTTTTTTGCTCTTAGCAGCTCAGCAGCGAGATAAAAGCAAAACTAAGATGCTGTGAAGTTCTTTCCTCCTCATGTTGAATATTTCACAAATGAAAGGTGAAAACTACTTTTAATCCCGGGTCATGGGACATAAAGTCACATAGGCCTGCACTCGTGTAAAACCAGTTAGAGTTCTTTTACGCAACAAGTATACGAAGCTCTGTGATCATTGTGCACGGAGTGGTCGGGATGCAGGGGTCCATTACATTACGTGAACCATGAATGGAATATCACATGGTCTCATGCATATAGGGATGAAAATGTGAGACTATATGCAATCATCATTTTCATGCTAAGTTTCTTTTTGTTGCCAAAACTGTACAAGAGCATTAAGAATACTGCCTTAAAAAGGAATGGAACCCAGGCATCAGAGTGTTTTTAGTGAATGATTAAGATGAACAAGAAAGAGTAAACAGTGAAAGTTTGAGCAAAATCGGACAATCTGTTCAAGATTCATAAAATTTGAAAGTTTAAGTAAATCCCTATCATGAAAATTCTTAAGTTTGACAACTTTGCCAGCATCTGTGATGTCATCGTGGACAACTCTCCATTCATTTTGTGCATAATTTTTCCAAAAAATTGATTTAAGTCAGGAATCACCATAATTTTTCCTAAAATACTTGTAGAATTGATGTAGCCGTGACACAGTCAAAGAGTAAATCAAAAGAATTTTGATTTTTCTTGAAAATGAAGAAAATGTTCAATTCTGTGTACAAAATGAATTGAGAGTTGGCTATGATGACATCACAGGTGCCTGCTGAGTTGCCACTTTAAGGATCTCCATAATAATGATTTACCTCAACTTCCAAAATTAACAACTTTTAAACAGATTGTCCAGTTTTGCTCAAACTTTCACTGTTTGTTCTTTCTTGTTCTTCTTCATTCACTAAAAGCACATTGATGTTTGGGTTGCATTTTCCTTTAATAGCCACACAGTGTGAATACCACAAGAACAAAAGTTGTATTTGAAGCAAACTTAAAGGCAAAGTCCACCCCAGAAGTTTCACTGTTTCAATGGAGTTAAATTTGAACAGCATTTTAAAAAAGAAATGAGCAAAATCGGTCAAAGAATAAGAAAATTACACTCATTTACATTTTCTAGTAAATTACTCTCAGCTCTGCACAATGGCAACACCGATGACATCATATGTGAGCAGCTCTCCATTCACTTTGTACATAAAATTTCACATTTTCTCAATTTTCTTGGAAGTTACTCATTTTCTATAGTCAAGGTATGCTCAGAAGAATTGCTTTTTACATAACATACTTTGACTATGGGTTGAGAAAATGTGTAACTTCTAAGAAAATTGAGAAAATGTGAAGTTTCATGTACAAAGTGAAGGGAGAGCTGCTCGCATATGATGTCATCAGTGTTGCCATTTTGCAGAGCCGAGAGTAATTTACTAGAAAATGTAAATGAGTGTAATTTTCTTATTCTTTGACCGATTTTGCTCATTTCTTATTTAAAATGCTGTTCAAATTTATCTCCTTTTATTGAAACAGTGAAACTTTTGGGGTGGACTTTCCCTTTAACTATTCAAAAACGGATCTTGTCTCCTTGGAGAGTGATAGCATTTATGTGTTTCTTCACCTTGCCATCTGCAGACTTCGATAGAGAAAGAAAAAAAAGCATATAACTTCTCATATTTCTCTAGAATTTGTGAAGTGAAACTACCTTTTTTTTGGGGGGGTGAGAAATGTTATAGCTTAATTTGGCTCAATTTCAAGGTACATGGTATTGTTATCTTCCTCTTGCAGCCTTGAGCTAGAAAAAAAAAAGAAAAGAAGACACTTGGCAACTTACAAACGAATTTTCAATAATCTTTTACCAAGAAGCCAACCTCCAGTCATGATATTTGTTTGTGACATTGTCTGTAAAAAGTGTGGAGGTTACATAAAATGGATGCACCATGGTGCCAAAGTTGTTGACGATCAGGGAGAGTGTTTTAGGAGGGGTTAAACGTCACACATCACCTTTACACCTATCACCTTGACTCATAAGAGGCAAATAGTGTGGAAAACATCACCATATGGTGTACAGATGAAGCAAGCAGAACTCTTGACGTAGCCCAGGGTTTTACAGCACCCCTAATACTTACTTGCATCGTGTCCATCAAAATAGGTCTATGTCTTGCCAGAGTGGAAAAAAAAAAAAATCTCAGGAGCAGTAAGCGATTTATAGCACCAAAAGAGCTATGGAAAGCTGAGAACTCCCATACGGTAGTCAAAATAGATAATCTTTACACTAATTGCATGTAGTGAGGTTTTAGGCTTTATCAGTGGTCATCGAAACTATGGAGACAGCTTTGAAAAAAGAAAGAAGAGAGAAAAGCAGCTCAAAATATCAGGAATGATGAAAGCTTAGATGATGCTAATAGCATACAGAACAGATAGTTCATCTGCAGTTTTGATGTTTCATGAACATAATAGTAACCTTTGAATTTGAAATTCTCAAATGTATAGTGCTGTTTCTATGTGAGATTTATCAGACATACCCCTCTTTGTTAATAATGATAATATAATAAAACTCTTATTTACCCAGGGTAGACACTTCAGCTATAAGCTGATCTTCCAGCAGGCCCTGCATAACATTATATGTTATTATATTTTGGATCAGAAATTTATCCTTTCATGATTGGCTTAAAGACCTTCACGTGATCATTGGTATTTTCAGCTATTTCAGATTGTTGGCATGAAGGTTTACTATTTGGGAAATGACGTCACTCTTATGACGACATTTTCCAAATAGTATATACTATTTGTGAAATGACGTCACAGTACGCAAAATCTATGCGCGAAATGAAAATTCAGTGGGGCATACGAGAGCTCGAGTGCGCACCATGGGGAACTCTCGCGGTGTCACGGCTACTACGTTTTTCAATTTCCGATCACTTTGCAGTTTATCCGTATGGCAGAGTGACCTAACTTCGCGCACAGGACCATATCTCAAAAACCAGAACAGATTGTGAAAAACTGGTAGCACCAACGGAAAGAGCACCCTAAAATTACCCTGGAAATTACTTTCCTTTTGAAATTAGAGATGGAATTTTGAAATTATGAATGAAAAATCGGCAAATTTGGCAGCGTTTTACGTTCGTTCTGACAAAAACTGGACTTGTCGACAAGGGTCTAGAATTCCTCTTTTCGAGAGACGATGTCATCAAAATTGTAAGTAAAATGTGATATCAATTTATTCAGTGGCATTTTGCCTTCCTGGTAATGCAATTATCTTACCTTTTATGGATCTCTATTTTGTATTAATCACTTGAAAACTGGCGTGCGCGAAGTTAGGTTTCGTTATTTTTGTAACACTTTTCCAGGTCCAGAGCGGTGCGATACGACATCGAACTTTGCGATCGCGATATCTTGGGAATTCTTCGTAAATAACATGTTCTTCTTGCTCCAAAATATAAAACAAAATATAAAACAAATATACTCTGCCATAATTTCGAGTTTCTGGTTAAAACTATGGGCCTCGGTGACTCGAATAGTACCATTTACTTCGGGGCCGCGCCCCTCAGTGAATAGTACTATTTCGGAGTCACCTCTTGCCCATAGTTTTAACCAGAAACTCTCAAGGCAAAGTATATTTGTATATTATTACCCTTCTCCATTCTTCTATGCCGAGCGCCTGGCTAGAAGGCAGAAGGTCCCACTTTTGTAAGTCTTTGGTATGGCTCAGCCGGGGATCGAACCCACGACCTTCCGTTCATGAGGCGGACACTCTATCAGTTGAGCAACATGTTACTGATTGTTCATTCTTTCTTCAAAGGCCATCAAAATGAAAAAAAGAAATTGTGTTTCAATACTCTCTTTCTCTCTCTCTCTCTCTCTCTCCCTCTCTCTATCTCTCCTTTTTTTTTTTCACCTCTGCAAGTATAGTGTAAGCCAAAAGGATAAGATTAGGCTTAGCTGTGGAGTGGGATTAATAGTAATATCACTGGCATATCTCAGCCATGCAGCTGGGCCTCTCAAAGCATCTCATGTCCCAAGACAGACCATTGAATGTGACATATTGCACATGTTTAGAGCCTGTTATGGCTTTCCTATTGGTGGCATAGTTGAAAGATGCAGTACTTGACAAGCTCTATGGTCTTAAAGATACACAGTCGTTGGCTTTCATGGGGAATTTGACACCATTGGGGTGCTTGCCAAGTAACAGGTGTTGTCCATCACCCAGAGTGGAATTCAGTTTTATGACCAACAGGCCTTACGTAATGCTGTGTATATTTCACCCATTGCCCCATGTGGTATAGTCATTATCTCACTTTCCCTGGCCCGACAATGCCCGAAACAGGCCGAAGAATGTCTATGGTGGGACAGCTTGTTTGCTGTGCTCCAGAGATCTAGCTCTATTACAGGTTTTTCCAGTGCCTTTCAAAAAGTCTGGTGTCAGCAAATTATGGTCCACTCCCCATGAAATCCCACGACTGAGTGTCTTTAAGATTAAAGGAGGATGAAACCCTGGGGAAAAATCAATAATGAAAAGAGAGGATGGAGAGAAGCAATTTTTAAAACAGTTCCATCAAAAACTGTTACAAAATTATACAGTTATGAAAGTTTGAAAAGTCTCAATTTACTTTCTATGGCAAACCTCAAATTGTCAATATTGCTTCAAAATTGCAAGTTTAGAAGAAAAACACTTGCATTTTGTACACAAGATTTCAGATTTGCTCCATTATCTTTAAAGTCATTGCTTGTATCTTTGTGGACTCAATATATGTTGTATCACATACTTTCCCCATGATACATCTTGAGCTAAGATTAGAAAGAGATAGTTGTACCTTGGGAGATAATGAAGAAAATCTGAAATTTCATGTGCAAAGCATACTGAGACAGCTGTTCTTCTAAACCTGCCCTTTTGAAGCAACATTGCCAATTTTAGGATCACCGTAAAAGTAAATAGAAACTTTTCAGACTTTCATAACTTTCTCCTTTCGTAACTGTTTTTGATGGAACTTTTTAAAAATTTGCTTCTCTCTATCCACTCTTCATTAAAATTGATTTTCCTCAGGGTTTCATTCTCCTTTAAAATAAATCATTAGTCTCTGACTCTGTGCAGTCTTGATCATGTCTATTTGAGCTGAAATTAGCCCTTTTTTTCTCTTTGAGAGCATTTTCACTGTATTCCCAATTTTGGCTAATGATTTCTTTACCATGTATAGACTACTTGTGCACGTAGTGCGTTCCTTCCTTTGACACAACAAGTTTATAGATTGCAATGAAAATAATAGGTAGCGGTCATATGGAAACACCACTACAAAGATTTCTTCTGTAATTTCAGGAGATGGTAATGTCTTGTGCCAGGGTAAAAAATCCTTTCTCTTTTTTTGCAATGAGAGCTATTCCCAGAAAAAAATAGCACCAGTGGACAACTTTACAGGAGCTACATGTATGTATTTCTTGGCCCAAGGGAGCTATGTTGAATTTTAATTGCTGATATATCCCAATTTTCTCCTTGAGAGTATGTGTAATTGAGTTTCAGTATGATGTGTTAATGTGTGTTTTGTTTCAAGAAATGTTAATTCTGCTGCTCCCAGATCACGGTTCGCGAATTGCTTATTTTGGGAGCTGAGGCGAGGGTGACTCTGAAGAAAATGGTCGCCCAGAAGAACTGGGGTTTAAGGATTTTAGAGAACTATTTAAGCTCTGCCGAGGGCAAATCTCCTCTCGCCTTTGGGTATTTTCTACCCTGTCTTGGGCGATATCTGTTGATACGATTGTCGATTGTCATTGTAGGTCACAGTGATTGGCAATACTCATGCTTCCCTGGATGATGCAGATGTGCAGATGTGCGGATACCCATGTGACCTTTGACCTGCTCCTGAAGTAGTTTTCTGGCATTGACATCAAATCATCGAGGATGCTTTCTTCCCCCCCCCCCCCCAAGTTACAAGATTAATGACACCAGTGATCAATCATGCTATTCTTTTTTTTAGAAAGCAGCTCTAGTAATCCTATTGTAATTTTGATAAAGTGAGAAGAGATTCATGGAGTTGGCATGCAAATTATGTCAGGAGATTAACACTCTGTAATTACTTGTGTAATTTCTCTATTACGTTGATCAAGAAATAACTTGATATTGATTCAGCTTATCAGCTTAACCTGACGCAAGGCAAAGAAGTATAATAGATTTGAATTTGTTTTGATACATTTATAAGAGTTCTACTCATTAGAAATTAGCTAGAGGAACTATGGCTTGTGCTATTTGAGAGGATAAATGTAATGTTAGAGGCCTACATGCATTATTTAGGGATTGCATAACTTTGTGGACCTTGATTTGATAAACTGTTGAATTTTGATGTTTGTGTTGTATAAAGATGCTCAGAAGGATATATAAACAGCCAGGAATATAAAGATTTTGAAATATCATTATCATATATCTTTCACTGAATACCATCCTGGGTATGCTTTTGAATAACACTGAAGTCTATGGGTAAAAAAAGGTCTGGCATTTCTGGACACTTGTATTTTGTGAAACTCATGGTGATCCTTTTGAAGTGCATTTTGCAGAGCTTCATTTTTGAATAATGTAACATATAATGATAGCATGTCGGGCCATGCGGCTCAGATTTTTAAAAGTTACCACCGGCTTTAAATCAGGAATTTGAAAGGGTTTTATAGTAGGACCTGATTTTTATTCTCACTGAGTGTGGACATGAATAATGAAAAGCACAGGGTTTCTCGTATTTCATGCAGGCAGATAGCCAGAATTTGGCAATAGAATACATTAATGATAGGCACTCATTAATGGAGAGGTTTCAATTTGGAATTGAGCCTTAATTCTGTCAACCTTCATCCATCTGCCTTCATATAGTCATTTGGAAGCTTCGCAGTCAATTTGAATCAGAGTCATTGTGTTGTTTTGACCCTGCTTTTCCTCATTTAACGATTAGAATGTCTTCATTTAGAATGCTGGACTGGGTGCCTATGCTTATCCAAAATCCGATGTGAAAGCTAATTTGGTTTTATTTGCAAGAAGTAAGCTTATGTGATTGAAATTCATTTGTATTTGCACCGACCAAGGCAAGAATGAACAGACATTCCATTGTGCAAGTAAATGATTGATAAAGGTGTATCATGTGAGTGGGATGAGAAAGTTAAGTAAAGAAAGGCAGGTTTACAAATCTGGTATTGCTGTTTTTCAAAGGATACACACAGCTAAAGATATTTTGCATTTATAGAACCTTGGTATATCCATGTGATTGTTTGGTTTTCACCATTTTCTATTGACAGAGTGTGGGCGATGAATCATTCTTTTCAACAATAGGGAGAGAGAGAGAAAAAAAAATTAATTTCACCAAATCTGACCTTCGGTGACATGAATAGTTTGAGATTCTTCGTTAAAAAAGTTAGGGCTCCATGCTGCTTGTCGGTCTCCCGAAAAATCACTTATCCCAGAGATTAGATCAAACTCAGTCAGGGACTGCACAGTTCCTGCCACCGTGTGAGGTTAGTTCTTCAATTGGAGGGAATGAAATCTTTGCCGACCTTTGCTCTCTCTCTGCGTCTTTCTCTTGCTCGTCAGACCACGTAATATATGTCATGTTATCTTAAATCTTCTCTAGCACCACAGGTCTTCGCTCTCACCTTATTTGTCTTCCACCAACAGGA
The DNA here is from genome assembly GCA_029962745.1 of Echinometra lucunter. Taxonomy (NCBI): domain Eukaryota; kingdom Metazoa; phylum Echinodermata; class Echinoidea; order Camarodonta; family Echinometridae; genus Echinometra; species Echinometra lucunter. Next base: position 8,085,761 of record CM057159.1, on the reverse strand, counting down.
ATTATACCTTAGTTCTGTTTGTCTTTGAAGTTTTCTCGATTCTCTTGATTTCAAGGTTCTTGAAATTTTTCACATTTTTTTTTTTTAAAGTACATGAAAAATCTTAGAGAAATTATCAAATTGTTAATAGATAAATTGATGTTCAAGACAATAAGATTTTTTGTTTTGTTCTGTTGCACTTATTGAAGTCATTTTATATAGACCTGTAAGCCTTTGTTTTTTTAATTATACCACAAGTTGGAACTTGCTTCCCCTCTGGACCGATTTCTCAATATTCAGTTTCAAATTTTGTATGGTACATGTAAAGCCAGTCTCTAGTTTTGGTAAAAGAAGAATTGACATTAAACTGATCAAGTATAGTCTCATATTGTCCATTTTGCATGAAAAGATATTGTGAAATTGTGTGACATACCTTCCATGAATTCCAATGAATTTTAGTGTAAATGTCTGAGTGAAACGCAATATTAACGGTCACACTAAGCAGTACGCTCTGACACCACCACCACGCCGACAAGCTCAGCGTAAAACACATAGCGATTCACTGTGTATGTGTGGGCAAATGGAATGCCCATTGGTTTTACATGTATGTGTGTGCGGGCACTGTGTGATGCTCCGTTGACAATGTTTACGGGGGTCCAAAAACTAAAGTTTTGACATTTTCATTGTAAAATACACTTGCACAAATGAGTTTTTATTCAGTATCCTATACATCATAAAGGTTTTAGGATACAGTCTCTCATCTCATTTGGCAATGAATTCAAATAGTGAAAGATCCTTTTCTGAGATCTACCAAAACTAGAGACCAGCTTTAAAATCAAAAGCAATCAAAATAAAAAAAAGGAAAAGAAATAACTTTTCTGTGAACTACTTTTTTGGTTATGTTGTCTTTCTGGCTAAAAATAGAATAGCAGTGATACTACTCAAGGTCTAAATTCTTTCCGAGAGGCTAATGCTTACAATATTACTTTACTTCCTGATATTTTCTCTGTTTTTCTCTTCATTCTTCTTTTTTTTTGGGGGGGGGGGGGGTGGGGAATGGATTATGTGTAGATATCACAGATCTCAATGCCTGTCTCTTCAATGGCTTTCACATCAACAATACAAGAAGAGCCAGTAGGGAGATACCTTTGGCCACTGTGGCACCAAGCTAGTCTCATACTCAAACTTGTATGTTTGAAATAGTATCAGGGTTCCTAGTAATTCTAATTTCTTTTTCTAAAAGTAGATTGTATGTTATCATTGAGTGAAGGTGGTATCTGCTGAGAGCTACAGAGGCATTTTCTGACTAAATAATGAATGAATTAATACAAATATTCGAAAAAAAATATGACAGCGAAATGCGACGCGTTCAATGCGCCAGACTTCCAGTATGACTGAGCAACAAAAATATTGAGGTTTACCAAAGAGAATCAGTAATTTTCCTTTATTTCTTGTGATATTATCATACGTTAGAAATTGGGTAGAAAGGAATTCACACCAGTTCGTTTGAAAATCAAGATTTTCATTCATTATTTACATGTGGGTAGCTTTAGGACCCCTTCATTTTGGCAAACAAAATTTGACTCTCGCATTGATGAAATATAAAAACTGGCCTGAAAGTATACAATATTGACATTCGTCTGTCATAATTTTCCCAACAAATTAATTCTAGAATATGTAGAACCAAGATATATTAAAGAAATTCGTGCAAACCAATGAATTTTGTGACTTTTTTGCTGCTGAAAACAAACTACGTACATGTAGCTATTTGTCCCCCGTCATACATAATCTTTAATAACTACCGTACCGTCCGTACGCTATGCTTTTTTAAGAATTTTACCATTTTGATCAATTAATGAATTTAGTCAACATTTACATGTACATTACTTTTTGATAAGAAGAATGTCGTTATTTTGTAGTAGATAACTTTTTATCTACATGTAGTTTGTCCTTTATCTATTAGATTCACACTTCATAATACTCTCTCTATGTGATGCGTACAGTGTTTTTTATCCATATTTCATGTTATAACCAGTGAGATGAGAGAGGTACCGGTATCTATTTTGTGAGATGAATAAATGGAAACCTTTCTTCTATTTCCAACTCCAAGGACAAGGTTGTTTGAAAGAGGCGTGGAGGTGGTAGACTATTTGATATCACACCTTAGCCTGTGTTTGTGATCTCATAGGATTGGCCCAGTGGAGTAAAACTTTTTGAACTCCTGTGTTTATTGTGTTCAGTCAATACACCACAGTGTGATAATGCTAGCCTAGTCCCATACCATGTGTGTGTGTTTTTTGTGTGTGTACTGTACCCCAATGCTGACTTGTGTGTGTGTGTGTGAGCTTTCTGTTTTCTTAGTGTTTTTTATGTAAACGAGAAGAGAATGAATGCCTGTGCACTGGAGCAAGAGCGCAGAGGCTGATCGCTCTACCAGGCGCTAGTACCACGACACAGGGAGGGTTGGCATAAGCGGGTTCATTGTGTGTTCCCCAAAACTGTTCCATTGAACTAAGTTCAGCGTTGGGGCTAGTAGCGCTGGCTCTGCAGTTACATAGAGAGCACAGAATTGCGAAGGGAACACATTGCATCGGTACCATTCTCGATATGATGCTTACGCTCTTTTGGATCCGTGGATTTATATAAACTTTGGACATGATCAAGTCTTTAAGGATTGTTTTTATTGATTGAATGTGCTTGGATGATGTAGGACTTGGTATAAAGGTATGTATTTGTGAGGGTTTGTAGGATTGTCTGAAACTTTTGTGGTGGAAAGGTAATCCACCATTGGTGTGGTTACCCTCTCTGGATTGGGTCAAATCGAACAGAGGGACATTGTGTTGTGCATTGGGGTGCCACAGGAGGGTCCTGTACTGTGCACTTTATTATATGGCCATGTTGTTTGTACATGTAGGTACTTTGAATGCAGTTTGCACTCCATAAATATTGTTTCAATTTCCTGTTGAATTTAACAGTTTGGTGGATTTTTCAAAATGAGATAGTCAATTTCTTTATGTGAATTTATTGATCAGGTTTGTCATCATAGTTTCTAAAGTTTTGCTCTGTTACATACATGTACATGTACTAATGTAGATCTGAAAAAACCTGGAAATAATTTGCATGTCAACATGTGTAATGTAGGTGTATGAAATGAAGTATTTTCACAGTCTTCATTGTTCCCAATACTATTCCCAAACATTTGAACATACTTTTTGCATTCTTTTTTTTTCTCTTTCCTCTGCAGATTAGAATCCATGGTGAATTTGGAATGGAATGAAAAGAACATCATCAAAGTTTTTCAAACATCTTTCTTATATGGAATGATGACTTCGCCACCGTTTCAAAGACTACCACTTCGTATGTAAGAACCTACTGCGGAATTTGTGTTCCTGTTGCAGAGATAGACTCTGTAAATGGGAGCTACAAGATTTTTGTGAAAAATTGGAATTCTATTTTAGACAAGCTGACTGGAGTCTCCCAAAACTCAACAGAATTTTTGTAAAGGATATCGAAAATACTGCATTTTCATTCGTTTCTTGCTAAAACTATGCTCAGGATAACAACGGCATCATGAGTTTGCCGCGTTGTCTGATGGCTTGTACTGCCATGTTTTCAAGAACTTTTAGGCAATGTTATCCTCGAAGGACGATTTGGATTGCAATATTATGTGTAATAGGCAGTTGGACATTATCATCAGTTGGAGCGACAACATCTCAAGGAAATGAAGGTTTGTATTGGAGTTCTTTTCTTTCTTTCTCTCTGGAAGAGAGCAATAATTTTGTACATCATAATTTTGTGCATCATATTGTCTTGGCTAATCTTTCAAATTGTGTTCATTTTTTTTTTTCACAAGTGCTTTTATGTTATTTCAAATTTGGGATATTTTTACTTATCAAATTAATTGTGATTTACAATTTATAACTCAAATTCTTATTTTTTTTACACTTACTCATGTTGTAATACCGGTACTTGTGAAGTCTGATAGAGAATGGAATTTTCAGTACTTATTTGCAATGAAAAGGAAGTATCATTCACATAAATCATGGAAAATTATTCTCAGTGCCTCCTCAATGAAAAAATATGAAAAAGATTCATATGTGGACCACAATATGAAAACTCAGTAATCATGCTGTCGAGGAATGACCACAAGTCTGTCCAACTATTTGATGTTTCACATGGAGTGTTTTATGAGAATTCTAAAGAAAGTTTTCGCTGCTCTTTTGAGTTTGAATATTTCTTTTTTCAATGTAGCAATTGCCAGACATGGAAATAGAATTTTAAAATTTTTGTTTTTGTAGAATTCAAAGGTAGGGGATCCCTTTTGCAGCCCCCCCCCCCCCACAAAAAGTCATCTTATCTTCGCAGCTTGTCATATTGTAGATGTGAGATCTTCCCTCAAAATAACCAAACTATAAACTTGTTAATGGGGAAAAAATGAAAAATATGTTTAAATTGAATTAAAATTATGTGAAGGGACATGTTTTCTGATTCTGCGATGTACATGTCCAGGTGTATCCAGCAAACATACACAGCATTATTTGCAACTATAGTCTATACACACGCTGATCCGGACACATTTCCTGGCTATCATCTATTCTATTCGACGTTAGAATTCAAACAGTTGTAAAGGTTCAGAGCGATTGGGGATAGTTTTTCATTTCTTACAAAAAAGTTGCAAAGCCTATGACTATGATATTTGATACACATGACCAGTATTGTATACTGTTCTACCCTTATGAGTTTCATTAGGTTTCCAAAAATTCGCAAATGGGATCCCCTGCCTATTACACAATGGTAATTTGGGGGGGGGGGGATATGTGATCAAGAATAGAATTCTAAGAAGAGTAACATTAAAAATATGATTTTTAATCGAAATCAATACATTTTGGCTAATTTTCTCATAAAAAGTCAAGAGTTGACCAAAAAATTTGAGTATGAGGTATGACGTAAAAGTGGGTACCCAGCTTCGTGCATTGCAGTTGTGCTGTGCGCTAGACTGTACAATATGTATTATGCTTTGCGCGCATTTTGCTAGAATTGGACAAGGTACCCACTTTGACGTCATTTTGACATCAAAGTGGGTACCCAGTTGAAACAGCTGAGGGGTTGCAAATATCCTGAAATCGTACCACATTTGGGGGTTTCCTTGGCAACACAACTTTAAAAAAAACTTTAAGCAGACGATTTTCTGCTAATAAAATCATGCTCTTTCAAATGAACTAACATTGTTTCAGCATTGGGTACCCCCTTTAAGGCATAGAATTTTCTCAAGCTTTTTTCAAAGGGAGTAGGATGTTATATTTCCCATGATCAGTTTGAAACTTTTTGTGCCTCATCAGCAATGAATTATGTGATGAAGTATATGTAATGTAAAAAGTGGAAAATAGGAGCAGCTGGGATGGGATGTGTACTCTTGCAATTGGGATTGGACAGGGATATGAGCCAATTTTTATGGTCAGACGACACAAATTGAATTCTGACAATTTTCTGCTACCCAAAGCCCTGGAGGAAACATCAGAAACCAATCACCAGCTGTCCCCATCAGTCTGGGGTAGGAAACCAAGCAGCCAGCCAGCCAGCGCGCCAGCTTGGCCTAGCCAGCCAGCCAGCTAGGTCTCCCATCTTTCCCCCCACTAATAATGGTATCCCCATGTTCTGCTGCACCTCGCTTCCATAATTCATGCCTTGTTGGTTTGCACGCTCCCTCCTGGTCCCGCTAGGAGAATGGCTCTTTGCTTGGGGGTGTAACGTTGTCACTTGATGGACTCCCAATGGAGTTGAACTCATTACCACTCCTCAGCAGATAGCTTGCATCCACATCATCATCTACAAATTGCTAGAACAAAAGTTGCTCTCCTATGACTTCAGAGATTCAAAGGCCATCAAAAAGTTGACTGAATATGCATTTGTCAAATTAGAACTCAAAATTATCATCTTCTGTTCATACTGCAAAGAAAATTTTGATTAATGCCTCTGTAATTCCTTTTCTTATACATTTCAGTTTAAACTGTTATATTTTGTTGGAAATATGATCTGTCAGAGTGAAATTTAAAGCAATTTTTTGATGTGTGGAGCAACTTCCCTGTCCTTCATGTTTATGTTAGGTTAATAGATTTATATTTTGAGTGTGAATAAATTAAATAGAAAGTAAAGGGTGCATTTCTGTAGATTCAGAAGTATGCTTACAGCAAACTATACAAAGGTATATCATTTTTATTTAGATCTGCACCATGATATTTGACTTGAAATGGAATTGGCTAATTTCTTTACTCTAGTACCTTTGGAATTTGATAGAAATACTCTTATTCAGAAATCTGTTTCCTTTATTTTATTCTGTGTGACTCACTCAAACTTACTATTTCTTCCAAATTACCTCCCGCTTTGAGTCCAACAATGCCAGACTAATACTCTCTTCCAAAAAGCCGAGTATTGGAATATATCGGATGCAAACAATATGTCCCATGCTGCTTGGTTTCCACCCTACGCCCAGTTTTTATTTTACCTCATTAAGTTTGTAAAACTTCTAAGGATGTTCCATTAGAACAGTAAATAATCCAGACCATTTCTTAATTTCCTAATTGAATGTGCAAAATAATGATTAATAAGTCTTCTACAGAGCATAAACAGTGATAGTTGCTGCATGTGTACATGTATGTACCTTACAAGATTTATAAAATTTAGTATGATATTTGCTTTGGATTTGTATCTTATAAGTACTTCTTCACTTCAGTATGATTTATTTTGTTTTGCAAGGGGTTTTCCTAGAGTTTTCTGGATCTCTAGGAAGAGCAGGCATTTTGCCTCTGAATAGAGCTTTCCTGATGTACTTTATTCTGAACTTTACACATTTTTTGATATTCATCTGTTTATTTTGTATGTTTATATCCTATTTTTTTTTAAATAATGAAAATGAAACCAAACCAAACCGTACCAAACAAAAGAAAATGTGGAAATGACAGATAGTGATTCCAAGTAACATTCACAGATACCATTGACCTGACATAGACAAATATGTTTTCCTTCTTTTATATAAATTTATGTCATTGTCATGATTGTCTGGACCTACATGTACATTTAATCTTCCTCATCTCAGATACAACCAAGCCTTCCAATAGCTTGCTATTTTTACCATAACCTCATTGTCTATAGTCTTGCAGAGCAAGAGATGAAGCCAGCTTTACAATCTCTTGCGATAACTTTAGATTCTTGCCTCTCTCTGCAAATATACTCTACCTGACCCGCTGGTGAGATAAAGTGATAAACTCAATAAACTTGCTCTCTTCTGCAATCACATTGCACCTGCTGGCCAAAGTCCTCAAACCTCCATTTTGATGGATGCTGTAAACCATGCAAATGTACAGCTCTGTGGCCTTTTAATTGTAGCCCAACATGGATATATGTGTGTGTGTGGGCTTGTGTTGATCGGTCCCAGATCCCAGTACAACACCATAGTGGTCTACAGTGCACTGACTTGTACATAAAAAAGGAGATCTAACCTTGAGAAATTTTTACGCAAATGATCTTGAACCTGGTTACCTCATTATAAAGAGATCTTAGAATATGATTGCAGTAAAATGTGTATACATATTTGCAGATTT
>CM057159.1:7993063-8077684 GCA_029962745.1 Echinometra lucunter | reverse complement strand
TAAAGAAAGGCAGGTTTACAAATCTGGTATTGCTGTTTTTCAAAGGATACACACAGCTAAAGATATTTTGCATTTATAGAACCTTGGTATATCCATGTGATTGTTTGGTTTTCACCATTTTCTATTGACAGAGTGGGCGATGAATCATTCTTTTCAACAATAGGGAGAGAGAGAGAGAAAAAGAAAATTAATTTCACCAAATCTGACCTTCGGTGACATGAATAGTTTGAGATTCTTCGTTAAAAAAGTTAGGGCTCCATGCTGCTTGTCGGTCTCCCGAAAAATCACTTATCCCAGAGATTAGATCAAACTCAGTCAGGGACTGCACAGTTCCTGCCACCGTGTGAGGTTAGTTCTTCAATTGGAGGGAATGAAATCTTTGCCGACCTTTGCTCTCTCTCTCTGCGTCTTCTCTTGCTCGTCAGACCATGTAATATATGTTATGTTATCTTAAATCTTCTCTAGCACCACAGGTCTTCGCTCTCACCTTATTTGTCTTCCACCAACAGGAATTATACCTTAGTTCTGTTTGTCTTCAAAGTTTTCTCAATTCTCTTGATTTCAAGGTTCTTGAAATTTTTCTCATGGGTTTTTTTTTAAGTACATGAAAAATCTTAGAGAAATTATCAAATTGTTAATAGATAAATTGATGTTCAAGACAATAAGATTTTTTGTTTTGTTCTGTTGCACTTATTGAAGTCATTTTATGTAGACCTGTAAGCCTTTGTTTTTTAATGCTACCACAAGTTGGAACTTGCTTCCCCTCTGGACTGATTTCTCAATATTCAGTTTCAAATGGTGTATGGTACCTATAAAGCCAGTCTTTAGTTTTGGTAAAAGGAGAATTGACATTAAACAGATCAAGTATAGTCTCATATTGTCCATTTTGCATGAAAAGATATTGTGAAATTGTGTGTGACATACCTTCCATGAATTCCAATGAATTTTAGTGTAAATGTCTGAGTGAAACGCAATATAACGGTCACACTAAGCGGTACGCTCTGACACCACCACGCCGACAAGCTCAGCGTAAAACACATAGCGATTCACTGTATATGTGTGGGCAAATGGAATACCCATTGGTTTACATGTATGTGTGTGCGGGCACTGTGTGATGCTCCGTTGACAATGTTTTCGGGGGTCCAAAAACTAAAGTTTTGACATTTTCATTGTAAAATACACTTGCACAAATGAGTTTTTATTCAGTATCCTATACATCATAAAGGTGTTTAGGATACAGTCTCTCATCTCATTTGGCAATGAATTCAAATAGTGAAAGATACTTTTCTGAGACCAGCTTTAAAATCAAAAGCAATCAAAAAGAAAAGAAAAGAAATAACTTTTCTGTGAACTACTTTTTTTGGTCATGTTGTCTTTCTGGCTAACAATAGAATAGCAGTGATACTACTCAAGGTCTGAATTTTTTCCGAGAGGCTAATGCTTACAATATTACTTTACTTCCTGATATTTTCTCTGTTTTTCTCTTCATTCTTCTTTTTTTTTGGGGGGGGGGTGGGGAATGGATTATGTGTAGATATCACAGATCTCAATGCCTGTCTCTTCAATGGCTTTCACATCAACAATACAAGAAGAGCCAGTAGGGAGATACCTTTGGCCACTGTGGCACCAAGCTAGTCTCATACTCAAACTTGTATGTTTGAAATAGTATCAGGGTTCCTAGTAATTCTAATTTCTTTTTCTAAATGTAGATTGTATGTTATCATTGAGTGAAGGTGGTATCTGCTGAGAGCTACAGAGGCATTTTCTGACTAAATAATAAATGAATTAATACAAATATTCGAAAAAAAATATGACAGCGAAATGCGAAGCGTTCAATGCGCCAGATTTCAGTATGACTGAGCAACAAAACTATTGAGGTTTACCAAAGAGAATCAGTAATTTTCCTTTATTTCTTGTGATATTATCATACGTTAGAAATTGGGTAGAAAGGAATTCACACCAGTTCGTTTGAAAATCAAGATTTTCATTCATTCTTTACATGTGTGGGTAGCTTTAGGACCCCTTCATTTTGGCAAACAAAATTTGACTCTCGCATTGATGAAATATAAAAACTAGGCCTGAAAGTATACAATATTGACATTCGTCTGTCATAATTTCCCAACAAATTAATTCTAGAATATGTAGAACCAAGATATATTAAAGAAATTCGTGCAAACCAATGAATTTTGTGACTTTTTTTGCTGCTGAAACAAACTACGTACATGTAGCTATTTGTCCCCCGTCATACATAATCTTTACTAACTACCGTACCCGTCCGTACGCTATGCTTTTTAAGAATTTACCATTTTGATCAATTAATGAATTTAGTCAACATTTACATGTACATTACTTTTTGATAAGAAGAATGTCGTTATTTTGTAGTAGATAACTTTTTATCTAATGTAGTTTGTCCTTTATCTATTAGATTCACACTTCATAATACTCTCTCTATGTGATGCGTACAGTGTTTTTTATCCATATTCATGTTATAACCAGTGAGATGCGAGAGGTACCGGTATCTATTTTGTGAGATGAATAAATGGAAACCTTTCTTCTATTTCCAACTCTAAGGGACAAGGTTGTTTGAAGAGGCGTGGAGGTGGTAGACTATTTGATATCACACCTTACCCTGTGTTTGTGATCTCATAGGATTGGCCCAGTGGAGTAAAACTTTTTGAACTCCTGTGTTTATTGTGTTCAAGTCAATACACCACAGTGTGATAATGCTAGCCTAGTCCCATACCATGTGTGTGTGTTTTTTTGTGTGTGTACTGTACCCCAATGCTGACTTGTGGTGTGTGTGTGAGCTTTCTGTTTTCTTAGTGTTTTTTATGTAAACGAGAAGAGAATGAATGCCTGTGCACTGGAGCAAGAGCGCAGAGGCTGATCGCTCTACCAGGCGCTAGTACCACGACACAGGGAGGGTTGCATAAGCGGGTTCATTGTGTGTTCCCCAAAACTGTTCCATTGAACTAAGTTCAGCGTTGGGGCTAGTAGCGCTGGCTCTGCAGTTACATAGAGAGCACAGAATTGCGAAGGGAACACATTGCATCGGTACCATTCTCGATATGATGCTTACGCTCTTTTGGATCCGTGGATTTATATAAACTTTGGACATGATCAAGTTTTAAGGATTGTTTTATTGATTGAATGTGCTTGGATGATGTAGGACTTGGTATAAAGGTATGTATTTGTGAGGGTTTGTAGGATTGTCTGAAACTTTTGTGGTGGAAAGGTAATCCACCATTGGTGTGGTTTACCCTCTCTGGATTGGGTCAAATCGAACAGAGGGACATTGTATTGTGCATTGGGGTGCCACAGGAGGGTCCTGTACTGTGCACTTTATTATATGGCCATGTTGTTTGTACATGTAGGTACTTTGAATGCAGTTTGCACTCCATAAATATTGTTTCAATTTCCTGTTGAATTTAACAGTTTGGTGGATTTTTCAAAATGAGATAGTCAATTCTTTATGTGAATTTATTGATCAGTTTGTCATCATAGTTTCTAAAGTTTTGCTCTGTTACATACATGTACATGTACTAATGTAGATCTGAAAAAACCTGGAAATAATTTGCATGTCAACATGTGTAATGTACGTGTATGAAATGAAGTATTTTCACAGTCTTCATTGTTCCCAATACTATTCCCAAACATTTGAACATACTTTTTGCATTCTTTTTTTTTCTCTTTCCTCTGCAGATTAGAATCCATGGTGAATTTGGAATGGAATGAAAAGAACATCATCAAAGTTTTCAAACATCTTTCTTATAAGATGGAATGATGACTTCGCCACCGTTTCAAAGACTACCACTTCGTATGTAAGAACCTACTCTGCGGAATTTGTGTTCCTGTTGCAGAGATAGACTCTGTAAATGGGAGCTACAAGATTTTTGTGAAAAATTGGAATTCTATTTTAGACAAGCTGACTGGAGTCTCCCAAAACTCAACAGAATTTTTGTAAAGGATATCGAAAATACTGCATTTCATTCGTTTCTTGCTAAAACTATGCTCAGGATAACAACGGCATCATGAGTTTGCCGCGTTGTCTGATGGCTTGTACTGCCATGTTTTCAAGAACTTTAGGCAATGTTATCCTCGAGGACGATTTGGATTGCAATATTATGTGTAATAGGCAGTTGGACATTATCATCGGTTGGAGCGACAACATCTCAAGGAAATGAAGGTTTGTATTGGAGTTCTTTTCTTTCTTTCTCTCTGGAAGAGAGCAATAATTTTGTACATCATAATTTTGTGCATCATATTGTCTTGGCTAATCTTTCAAATTGTGTTCATTTTTTTTTTCACAAGTGCTTTTATGTTATTTCAAATTTGGGATATTTTTACTTATCAAATTAATTGTGATTTACAATTTATAACTCAAATTCTTATTTTTTTACACTTACTCATGTTGTAATACCGGTACTTGTGAAGTCTGATAGAGAATGGAATTTTCAGTACTTATTTGCAATGAAAAGGAAGTATCATTCACATAAATCATGGAAAATTATTCTCAGTGCCTCAATGAAAAAATATGAAAAAGATTCATATGTGGACCACAATATGAAAACTCAGTAATCATGCTGTCGAGGAATGACCACAAGTCTGTCCAACTATTTGATGTTTCACATGGAGTGTTTTATGAGAATTCTAAAGAAAGTTTTCGCTGCTCTTTTGAGTTTGAATATTTCTTTTTTCAATGTAGCAATTGCCAGACATGGAAATAGAATTTTAAAAATTTTTGTTTTTGTAGAATTCAAAGGTAGGGGATCCCTTTTGCAGCCCCCCCCCCCCCCCCCCCACAAAAAGTCATCTTATCTTCGCAGCTTGTCATATTGTAGATGTGAGATCTTCCCTCAAAATAACCAAACTATAAACTTGTTAATGGGGAAAAAATGAAAAATATGTTTAAATTGAATTAAAATTATGTGAAGGGACATGTTTTCTGATTCTGCGATGTACATGTCCAGGTGTATCCAGCGAACATACACAGCATTATTTGCAACTATAGTCTATACACACGCTGATCCGGACACATTTCCTGGCTATCATCTATTCTATTTTATGTTAGAATTCAAACAGTTGTAAAGGTTCAGAGCGATTGGGGATAGTTTTTCATTTCTTACAAAAAAGTTGCAAAGCCTATGACTATGATATTTGATACACATGACCAGTATTGTATACTGTTCTACCCTTATGAGTTTCATTAGGTTTCCAAAAATTCGCAAATGGGATCCCCTGCCTATTACACAATGGTAATTTTTTTGGGGGGGATATGTGATCGAGAATAGAATTCTAAGAAGAGTAACATTAAAAATATGATTTTTAATCGAAATCAATACATTTTGGCTAATTTTCTCATAAAAAGTCAAGAGTTGACCAAAAAATTTGAGTATGAGGTATGACGTAAAAGTGGGTACCCAGCTTCGTGCATTGCAGTTGTGCTGTGCGCTAGACTGTACAATATGTATTATGCTTTGCGCGCATTTTGCTAGAATTGGACAAGGTACCCACTTTGACGTCATTTTGACATCAAAGTGGGTACCCAGTTGAAACAGCTGAGGGGTTGCAAATATCCTGAAATCGTACCACATTTGGGGGTTTCCTTGGCAACACGACTTTAAAAAAACTTTAAGCAGACGATTTTCTGCTAATAAAATCATGCTCTTTCAAATGAACTAACATTGTTTCAGCATTGGGTACCCCCTTTAAGGCATAGAATTTTCTCAAGCTTTTTTCAAAGGGAGTAGGATGTTATATTTCCCATGATCAGTTTGAAACTTTTTGTGCCTCATCAGCAATGAATTATGTGATGAAGTATATGTAATGTAAAAAGTGGAAAATAGGAGCAGCTGGGATGGGATGTGTACTCTTGCAATTGGGATTGGACAGGGATATGAGCCAATTTTTATGGTCAGACGACACAAATTGAATTCTGACAATTTTCTGCTACCCAAAGCCCTGGAGGAAACATCAGAAACCAATCACCAGCTGTCCCCATCAGTCTGGGGTAGGAAACCAAGCAGTCAGCCAGCCAGCGAGCCAGCTTGGCCTAGCCGGCCAGTTAGGTCTCCCATCTTTCCCCCCCACTTATAATAGTATCCCCATGTTCTGCTGCACCTCGTTTCCATAATTCATGCCTTGTTGGTTTGCACGCTCCCTCCTGGTCCCGCTAGGAGAATGGCTCTTTGCTTGGGGGTGTAACGTTGTCACTTGATGGACTCCCAACGGAGTTGTGCTCATTACCACTCCTCAGCAGATAGCTTGCATCCACATCATCATCTACAAATTGCTAGAACAAAGTTGCTCTCCTATGACTTCAGAGATTCAAAGGCCATCAAAAAGTTGACTGAATATGCATTTGTCAAATTAGAACTCAAAATTATCATCTTTTGTTCATACTGCAAAGAAAATTTTGATTAATGCCTCTCTAATTCCTTTTCTTATACATGTTGCTGCATTGAATTGTTGAAAAAATAGGGCTAGATATTCAGACATTTTTACTGCATTTGTGACACAAACAGAGTCAATAATCTTACGAACGTTATTCAATTTCAGTTTAAACTGTTATATTTCGTTGGAAATATGATCTGTCAGAGTGAAATTTAAAGCAATTTTTTTATGTGTGGAGCAACTTCCCTTGTCCTTCATGTTTATGTTAAGTTAATAGATTTATATTTTGAGTGTGAATAAATTAAATAGAAAGTAAAGGGTGCATTTCTGTAGATACAAAAGTATGTTAACAGCAAACTATACAAAGGTATATCATTTTTATTTAGATCTGCACCATGATATTTGACTTAAAATGGAATTGGCTAATTTCTTTATTCTAGTACCTTTGGAATTTGATAAAAAAAACTCTTATTCAGAAATCTGTTTCCTTTATTTTATTCTGTGTGACTCACTCAAACTTATTATTTCTTCCAAATTACCTCCCGCTTTGAGTCCAACAATGCCAGACTAATACTCTCTTCCAAAAAGCCGAGTATTGGAATATATCGGATGCAAACAATATGTCCCATGCTGCTTGGTTTCCACCCTACGCCCAGTTTTTATTTTACCTCATTAAGTTTGTAAAACTTCTAAGGATGTTCCATTAGAACAGTAAATAATCCAGACCATTTCTTAATTTCCTAATTGAATGTGCAAAATAATGATTAAAAAGTCTTCTGCAGAGCCATAAACAGTGACAGTTGCTGCATGTGTATGTACCTTACAAGATTTATAAAATTTAGTATGATATTTGCTTTGGATTTATATCTTATAAGTACTTCTTCACTTCAGTATGATTTATTTTGTTTTGCAAGGGGTTTTCCTAGAGTTTTTCTGGATCTCTAGGAAGAGCAGGCATTTGGCCTCTGAATAGAGCTTTCCTGATGTACTTTATTTTGAACTTTACACATTTTTTGATATTCATCTGTTTGTTTTGTATGTTTATATCCTATTTTTTTTAAATAATGAAAATGAAACCAAACCAAACCGTACCAAACAAAAGAAAATGTGGAAATGACAGATAGTGATTCCAAGTAACATTCACAGATACCATTGACCTGACATAGACAAATATGTTTTCCTTCTTTTATATAAATTTATGTCATTGTCATGATTGTCTGGACCTACATGTACATTTAATCTTCCTCATCTCAGATACAACCAAGCCTTCCAATAGCTTGCTATTTTTACCATAACCTCATTGTCTATAGTCTTGCAGAGCAAGAGATGAAGCCAGCTTTACAATCTCTTGCGATAACTTTAGATTCTTGCCTCTCTCTGCAAATATACTCTACCTGACCCGCTGGTGAGATAAAGTGATAAACTCAATAAACTTGCTCTCTTCTGCAATCACATTGCACCTGCTGGCCAAAGTCCTCAAACCTCCATTTTGATGGATGCTGTAAACCATGCAAATGTACAGCTCTGTGGCCTTTTAATTGTAGCCCAACATGGATTTATGTGTGTGTGGGCTTGTGTGGATTCGGTCCCAGATCCCAGTACAACTCCGTAGTGGTCTACAGTGCACTGACTTGTACATAAAAATGGAGATCTAACCTTGAGAAATTTACGCAAATGATCTTGAACCTGGTTACCTCATTATAAAGAGATCTTAGAATATGATTGCAGTAAAATGTGTATACATATTTTGCAGATTTTTGTACCAGTAGGTGACGAGTTCAGGGCCTTGTATTTCATGTTGGGAATGAATGCTGCCCATCAGCAAAGTTACGTTGTTTTGTACCATGTATAGTGCAAGCCAGATTGGGACCATTATCACGTTTAAGCAAATTGTTGACAAGTATAAAAATACAAGGAAGACAAAGACAGAAAAATAGTTTGCGCTGTATGTTAGGGCCTTTATGTTGCTGTACTAAATGTATATTTAAAATGTGAGCTTGTAATTTCACTTCCACATAGAGGTGCAAGTTTTAATTAATCGTCAGCAATATAAAAGTGACTTGTTGATAGACTAGTTGCCACACTTGCAAAGAGTAGGATTCGCGTGGTCTGTGCATGGGGTTTTATGCCATCCTTCATGTTGCTCTTACTTCTTGCTATCTCACAATATATTTGGAGCTATTCCTAAACAAGTTAAAATGTTGAGTGTTTACTTTATATCAAAAGTGAATGGAGTCAGAAAAGATTGCTTGAAAAAAAAATAACGTAATTTGAGAAAATTATCACTAAACTGAAAGTAGTTATTTTGTCAGTGAAAGTAACATTCCAAGACACACCTGCATCACCTTAGAATACAAACCCTAAGAATTTGATCAATGATGAGAGAATTATTTTCAATCCCCAAAGCCTGCACAAAAGAGAAAACGACTAAATTGGACTTGTTATCCAGTCTGTCTCCAAAAGAACGGCCTGTTTGGCGCTAGCTTTGCAGTCGGATAGCAACAATGACCCAGCAGTTGGGCCGTTTTGCCTTGCTGTCTTGCTCCGTCCGCAACAAAACAAGTTGTTTTCTTTGAAGGCAACTCATTGGGGCCTATAATTGATTTTGTTGGACCCAACCTATTCAATGTGCTCGCTGGTAGAGTTTTTCAGAAGGGCTAATGATACCCGTTAATCAGCATTCCTGTACTCATTCTCTGAAGCCCCTCACTGTCTCTTTTGTATCTCATCTCTCTGCCCCGTTCTAGCAAGAAAATGGCTCCCATTGAAATCTCTTTTATATGCTTGACTTTTGAAATAAGCTTTGTGTACTATTTTTCTCTTTTTCTTGCTAGGCAGCAACCAGGCTACTGTGGTATGTAGGAGCAGTCAGCCATTCGTAACCACCTACTCTCTCCCTAAATTTAGCAACACTTAAAAACTTACAAACTCCAGTTTTGCTCCTATTCCATTTGAAAAGGTGAAAACTGCATTTTTAGTTAGATTATTAGCAATGAATCTTCTTTATGCAAGGATGCAACCTGCCATAAAAGCAACATTACCAATTTGAGGATAGCCATAGAAAGTAAATCAAGACTTTCATAACTTTGTAACTTTTTAAAAACAATTTTGATGGAACTTTTTTGAAAATTGCTTTTCTCTATTCTATCTTTTTGTTAAAATGCATAATCTAGGGCATATATCTTGCAGTCAGGAGTAGACAAAAGGTGTCATAATGAAATCAGTGGAAGACAAGACTTGGCTTTGATTACAAATATTTTTTCAGTACTTACATACAATATGTAAGTGGCAATGGAGAGAAAAAATTATTTTTCCTGGCATTTTATATTGTAAGTGTCAACATTCATTTAGTGGTCTGCAGTGCAAAATGGTTCAATTGCTACCTCGGTATAACTTTGTTTTTTCATTCACACTCAGGATAATAAATTGTTAGTTCTTGGGAAGTTATGACTTATGCCTTCATATCTTTATACCAATTGTTACCAAGCTGTAAAGTATTTATATGCTACTGGTTTAGATTGTATAGCAGTGTTGCAAGTAAGAAATGTACATTTCTTCATTTATGCATGGTATTGCATGTTGCCTCCATCAGTGTGTTCTCTTTCTCTTTTCTCGTTTCTCTTCCTCTTCTCTCTTTCTCTCTTTCTTTCTTTCTTTCTTCATATCTCCCTGGTTTTGCTTCTCCAATGCCTACATCCCAATAAGACAAATGTGTAGCCCTCTTCCTCCTTCTCTCCCACTCCATCTCCTTACCCCAAGAAAATGGGTCTTAGGAAGCCTGGCTCCCGCCCGGGGGTGAGATTGGCTCACAATGGAGAACTAAAGGGAACTTGAACCCACACCTTCCCCCATTTTCTTTGATCTCCAAGAGTCCTGTGAATACTTAGGCAAGGTCAGTTCTTTGTGCGTCTTTCATAGAGCTCTTTCATCCGGTGTGAAGTGCGAGAATTCTCAATCCACAAAACTTCGCCTCTCTCACCCTCTCTCCTTTCACAGCAAATCAGAATTCAGCTGGCCTCGCTTTTGAAGGGAGAAAAATGAACTCCATGAAAGAAACAGAAAATGGGAAAGAAAAGATTATTTGGCGGGTTCTCAGTTGAAAATAAACCCCATTAAGATGTTGTTACAGTCTAAAGGTTGGATTTGTGGAAATAAATACCCTTGCTTGGGCTGAAAGAAGACTTAAATGGTATCTTTTATGATTTAGCCACCAGGGGAAAATTGAAAGAGAGAATGGATACTAGGTAACGATCAGTTTTCAATTGATAATTTAGAATTAGATACTGTTGTTTGCAAGTGCTCAATATTTGCACAGGAACTTATTTTTCACCAATTTTTTGTGAACCCCTTTTCAGAAAGTTTGATAATCGGTCAAAGAGCTCAAATTGAAATGTTTAAATCAACGTGTCTTGAAACAGAAATGGTAGCATTTCTGCCAAGACCTTCATTTTTTTTTTCTGCCAGGGAACATTAAAAAATAAGGGAAATTTTCAGAGTTTCCCACTTTCCCACAATATCAGTGATAGCTCTGCATTGAAGTCCATCATCTGCAGAGTCTTTAGTTTTCTATTGGAAGAGATTTCTAGAGACATGGGATAAGTTAAAGAGTAGCCAGGGGATTAGATTGTGACAGTTTAGTTGAGGATTCATGTCAGCTGCCATTCACCTGCTCTCTTCAGTTTCTTACTCTAATAGCAAATTATTGATTGACCAGAAAGAAATTCATACCACCCCTTATGTGGCTGTGTATTATTGTTGGCAAGCCAAATAAACGTAATAGAAAGCAGTATGCAAGTAGTTCCAACTATCATCTAATCCATTAAGATCTCACCTTTCTTTTTTTTCCCCACTACAATCAATTGAGGTATTGTGAGCTTATATGTTTAGTTCTTGGTTGTTACATCTTGTTACCTAACACTGTTAATAGCTTGAAATTACTTTGAAATTAAGTGAAGTTCAGGTCTCTTGGTGTAGCTGTTTTCCAGGCTGAACCAACTATGTTGATGAATGATTTGATTTTTCATTGTTTGATCAGGTGAAGAACTTGAATTCTTCCTGTTAATATAATTAAGATCCTGGTGGAGATATGGCTATGGTTATCAAGATTACTGGGGTACAGACCATTTCAAGTGCATGCGCCACTTAGGAATGTTAAATCTTCATTACATTCGGTCCTTTCTTCCATCACACAATTAGTTAGAATGGTGTTGCACTTTTTCTTGCATGGGGATTAGATCTCTAGTAGCGATAAAGGTGACTTGCTCATCAATAGAAAGATTGGAATCTTGAAACACATACTCCCCAACTTTGTATTACAGTGTACACCCTTTTTATTCCCCCCATTGTTGCTTGATACCCATGTAGATGTGTCAACTCTCAAGAGAAGTCTCTCGCTCTCTGGAAATGATGCGTTCATAGCTTACATTAGGAGTGATGGACTTGACGTCACTTCGAGCGAGCTTGATGACATTCCAGAATGTGAACAGCTTTCATTTTGTTGCATTAAATTAAACAGATTTGGAGTAAAGATATCAGTTTTCACCAGTGTTGGAACTGAAGTACTTTTTAGAGTGTGAGAAATATTAAAGACTTTAACTTTATTAATTTCATTTTGTAAGCTAAAGTATACAAGTTTGAATGCCATACTTTCTATTAGCGGATGATGTGTTCGGTAATTTATGGTATCCTTGGAAGCTAATATCTCCCCCTAAATGAGAGAGAGGGTGTCCAATGCAAATGCCATTTTATCAGGGGAGACAAAGCCAGGGAGTGTACTTGTACTTTTCTGGGGTGTAAATGATGTGTGATTCATCAAATCATGACAGCTACACAGATGTCATAACTCAATTTTTTTTTGTCTTCTCCCTTGGCGGGGTAGGATAATTCCACTTCAGACAAACCCTTTTTTGAAAATTGCTGCTCAAACTCTAATCTATGGAAAGATAACCATGGCCACTTTTGTAGTCAGTAGTAAATCCGTGGATGGCCATCTTGAAGTCGTCATAGTGAGTACCACTAAGGGAGAGAGAGAGAGAGAGGTGGGGGGGGGGGGCCTGGGGAGGTAGGAAGAGAAGGAGGGGGGAGTAAGGGAGTGGGATGTTTATTTCTCTTCTTTGCAAATGGGAAGGGCATATATTTTTTTCTCATTAACTAGTTGTACTACATGGATATGACAGAAGTATTTGATTGTAATTTGATTAGGGAAGAAAGTAGTGAAAAAAACAGTACTTCAGTCTTCTGAGCAATCGTGCTATTGTTACTGCTATGACCTCGTCAGTTTGTTTTACTTTTACGCATTGATGGCAATGAAAAAAAAGATGGAAATATGGAGGAGCCTGTATGGAATCATTGAGAAAAGTAATGATGATGCATTGGTATGCATGTATATGTGGAGTGTATGTGGAAGTGAATTCTGTGGCCTGATTCTTTGATCCCAAATTGGTCACTGGTTTCGTGAAGTGATTGACTTATGCCCATAGGCTTACAAGTGAGTACAGAAGATCGTCGGTTTGCAAAACCAGTGACAAATCTATGAAAATTACATGATAAAACAAAGAGAAGTGAAAAGGGTACATATTCAGTAGATATAGATAAAACATGATCAAGCTAAAATTCACTGATGTTGGATGTTTAACAGGACATCCTAATTGGAGGATCACTTCTGACACATTTCATTTTGAAGCCACAGAGGCACAAGGGAAATGAACCTCCATAATCACCCTGAAATCAAATTCCGAATCAGGGAATCGCTGCTCCAAAGAAGAAAGAGAGAGGCAAACCAGGTCACAGACACTCGCTTGTGCCGAAATATGACTTCCCCCTCAGACAGAACGATGGCCAATCTCAAAGAATTCCAGATTGGATCCACTGTGTCTAGTGCTGAAATGTGACTCACACCAAATGGGTAGGGTGGGACTGAAGCAAAGGTGTGCTGGGTTGGCAGCATCAGTCTGGTCAATGACCTTGTCAGGTTGAGTGAATCTCTGAACTCTGACCTTGTTACCTTTGTAATGGGGAACTTTCCTCAGTGGAATGTCTTGGAATGGAATGTGTGGTTGAGCTTCTTGAAGGTTGTTCCTTGTAAAGTGCACTGTCATGCTATTGCTTTCTGCTGAAAAGCTGGTTTCAGTGGAAGGAAGGACCACACCCTTGTGACTTGTACACTCTTATTTCTGTGGAGTCAAATTTGACTCAGATTCCAAATTTATTTGACTCGGAATGGTGTGGTATCAACTGAGAATCGACTAAATATGAGTCAAAGTAACTCCGTTCCAAGTCAAATTAATTCGGAATCCGAGTCACTTTAACTTGAAATAGAGTTGACTCCCAGCTGATGCCCTTCTAAGTCAAATTTGACTTTGCAAAAATGAACTTAAGAATGTAATTTTAATAAATTATGGATGATTACCATCATGCCAAGAAAAACTTTGTGAAGTGCGAAAAATTCGGCACTTTGTAATGGGATTGAGTTATTTCAGAAGGGAACACTGTCAGAATTCTGAACCACCCTTGAAATGTGCTAATACATCATAAGCAAAATATTCCTTTTTCATATAAAGCCGTTAGCTATCTTCAAACCACCTCATATAGTGTACACTCTAGACCTTTACTGAAAAGTGAAAGTTTTGGCCCTTATCAGGTTTATTTCATCCCTCAGCCTACATTTTCTGTTGGTGGCATTGTTTCAGATGAATCACACTTCACAGTACTAAGTTGATTTAACTTCAGACTGTGTATTTGTGCCTGACTGGGCTTTTTGTGTTAATTACTTGCTTACCATTACATTGTAAATACATGTCGAGCATGCTAGAAAATTTCATCTGTTCTGATCTTGTGGAAAGATTGACTTCAAGATTAATACTAATACTATGTCTAGACTTGTCATTCTAGACATGTCTAGAATTATCAGTCTATCTCTGAGGGGTCCAATCATACAAATTTGAAGCAATAGTCTGGAAAATACCTTTTCTTATACTTGAAAGTCTGAAAGTTATCTTTATCTCATTCTCAGATGAAATTGGAACTGTTCACAAATGTTGGACATATAATTGTCGGCCCTGCATGTAGATCTTCACACTAAAAGATAGTAGGCTCTCATGAACTCACAATTTAAAGAAGTTGACAACATGCTTGGGATGATGTAGTTCCATTTGTTCTCCTACGTACATGTACATGTATTGTGCGATAGGCCTACGTGTAGTTTTATTATTGTACGTAGGCATTTTGGGTAATAATTCTAGATCCTTTTGTACTGTTCACTACTGGACTCACAAGCCCTCAAGAATACAGGTTGTTTTCCTTCTTAAATCATACTGCTTCTGAGAACACGCTCATGATAATAATGCCAGCTATTGGCCCAAAGAAAAGAGAGTGAGCCATTTCGGTTGCGATACTTTTATTGTTAGACCGGACTTGCCTCAGTCCAAGCTTTTCTTTCATTTTATTTCGTGTTGCCTCATTTTCCAATCCTATACCCCCCCCCCCCCCTCCTCCTCTCTCCAGTTTTCTGTTGTGACAAAAAAAACTACTGGATGACTGTTACAGGGAGAGAATGAAAGAAAGAGATAGAGAGGAGAGGAGAGAGAGAGAGGGGGTGTACATTTTTCACTCCACATTGTTACAGAAGTTCTTTCAATTTTGAAAAGGCTGGCAACGCATAGAGAGCTCACTGGGTGCTCGTACTTTTGCATTGAAAATTGTGAAATAGATAAATGGCAGGAGCACAAAAGGAGGAAAGGGAAAGAACTGAAAAATATCGGTCTGTGTGGTCGGCGGACCAAAAAGGTCAGGGCTTGGGCTAATTACAATTTTCTTTTGATCCGACTGGATGTTCAGGAGCACCACAATAGTAGAAATTGCAAAAAAAGAAGTTTTGTTCATTTTTTTAACTGCAGAATTATCTGCACTCTTCTCAATAGAGATCCTATGATGGGTCAGGAAATATAACAAATATGTTTACTCGGGATATGGTATTTTAGGGTATTCTTTATTACAATCTGCTACCATGCAAGGCGTATGTTTCATTGTAAGCCTGGAAGCCTAGTGACTTAATACAGTGCATATTTTTTAGATGATCATTAATATTTTGTTGAGTTTTTTTTTCGGGTGGGGAGGGGGAGTTGCAGTGGGAAAGAAAACAGATTTCCTATTGGATGAAGGTTACTGTTAACCAATTATATGAGCCGGGAGGGAGGCCAAATCAATTTGGCTTTTCAAAAAGGGCAGAAAATTTTGGGAGGGGTTGAAAATTGAGAAGAAAATTGCTTATGAATACAATGTAAATGCAAGCTAGCTTTAGGGAAAACATTTATCTTGTTGGTCTCCCTGGGTCTTTGATTAAAATAGAAACGGATGCAATAAACCAGTGAAAAGTTAGTGCTGTATTTTTTTTCCCTTTCTGATGCAATGTAATCTGAATCGAACATATCTGATGTATTTAGTAGTTCTTACTGTTCTTCATTAGAATTCATTTATGGAAAGACTTTATGAAAGTGAAGGAATGTTCTGGAAATTATTCTAAGAAAATATTGAATAAGAAAATTATCCATATTTAGGTAATGAGTTCAGTGTCTGCTGAGGAGAGAAAGACTTTGATAAGAAAATATATGTTAATGCTGAATAACACTTCTTTCAGAAACATGTAACAAGTGGTAAAACTGGGAGAGAGAGAGAGTGAACAAAAAAATGAAGTGATAGAAACAGAGGCAGTGCCTGTAAAGTTGCCACTTTAATCATTCAATTCCAATGACAGTATTCTTGATAAAATAATAGGGGAGATATAATCTGGGAGAATTGCACTTTATTCCAGATCTTATCAGAGATATTAAAAAGAAAACACATTCATCATCCTTTTCGTTTGAATTTTAACTCCAAAGCATATTTTTTTCAATATGAATTTTATAGGCAATCCATCATGCAGGATTTAAATGCTTTATCAGAAATAACAACCCTGCATTGACGCACACAGGTATTCCTTCTTAGGCTTAAGAAGAATGGGTATTGTGCTTGCACCTCAACAGATTTGTCTTCAAAATCAAGCGTCACTCAAATAAAAACAATTTTCGTGACTGGGCACCACAGGTATCGATGGACAAATCTGACAATTCTGTATCCACTGCATTTTGTAATGGGGGGTTTTGAAACTTTTTGATGTTGATTCCAGTAGGGTTAAACTTGAAGCTAGGACAGAAAACGAAAGTTAGAAATATATTTATAATGGCCTGAAAATATAGACTATATCAGCATGGTTTTGAGTAATACTCATCAATGGGTAGCTATTGATGTACTCCATTGAAGGGAATAATTCAGCAGCAGGGGTGCAGTGCCTAGCGTTGGCCCATGTAACAGGAGGAATAGGCCTTTTCCTTGATAACCCTGTGGTTTACCAGAATACAATGGCTACAATCCTGACTGGCATGCAAGGCTTATTGATGAGCCAATAGGAAAATCTCAATAGTAGCCAGTTTAGCCATTGGTAACTGAGCCGATTGTAAGACAAGAAACTTAACAGGGCCATTGTGGTTTTCTTCTCTCTCTGTCTCTCTCTCTCTCTGTCTCTCTCCCTTTTTTTCCTAAATACAATCTGTTCTGATTAAAAGTCTAGTACACGATGATTGAGGAGAACCAAATATGGCAGTGGCATCACTGTTAGATCATCTGTTTGGAGCCAGAATGGCGTTAAGTCAGTATAAAAAGATATGAGTTTGCCCTTCTGGCTCTGAAGAGGCAAAATTTAAATACTAATGGGTTTATTTTGAAATGACTCCTAGGGTGGATTGGTTAAAGGCATTGGTTATCATTTCTAAAAACTCATTTTGCTACTTGAAAATGGGATGAACATTGGGGTTATAGTGTAAAAATACCAGTCTGAAAGTTTCAAAGAATAATATCCACAGGAAGTATTTTTAGATATTAGAAATGTGAACCAATGTTTGAAAAATATACAAGGGTTGGTTACACAAACCAGACGTAAGGAGTGCGCATGCACGCATGGCTCACGGGACCATACTGTGTGTATTGGCGTATCACGCAGAGGGAGGCAATTAGTTTTGTTTTTTTTTTAACTCGAGCAAAACGGTCCTTATTTATCGTCTCTGAGACCTAAAATAATAAGATCATGGTTTGTGTCTTACTAACAAGTTAGTAACAGTTTTTCATTCCAAATTATGGTTAGTTTCAGGGTTTTTTTTACTACAAATACAAGTACTCATACACATGTTTCATCTTAGTTTGAGAATTTTTTAAATCGGCTGCTCACAAAGTTAGCAATGCCTTTAATCTTTCATTCTATTCAATACCATTTATTTGTCCAAGTTAATTCATGAATGGGTGGACTCTTGGAATGTAAAATTCATGTGGGAAATTGAAATAAAGGCATGGCAGTCTCATGCTTTGAAAAGTTGATGACTGTAGTAATTTGCAGGAATTGATTTGAAAACCGCAGGAAAAAATTGGGATTAAGCGTCACGGCTAGGTCACTGAATAAAAGTCTATCTGTTCTTAGAGTTGTCAACTCTTTACTCGAAGCTCATCCCTCAGCTCTGATTTTAATGATTCTTTCCTACAGCTGAACAGAGAAGAGGGTATTTTACAGATAGATTTTACATTTCTACTGATGTGTATTGTAGGCTTAGAGAATGCTTTGAATCAATGGATCTTTTGTTAGTCTTTGTGTATACATGGCTCACATGAAGTCATGAATAAAATCAATGAAAGAATGAGTGCCCTTGAGCTGGAATTTTTCTTAAAAGCTTGCAAACAATGAATGCAATAATAAGCTAACTTTTCAGGAAAGGCAGATCAATCAATATGTTCTGCCATCTTTCATGCAGTAGATAATGAAATAAAGATGAATTATAGTTTGATAACATGATGTCTTCAGATTTTGGATTTTTGATGCATGAAACTTTATTACCCCCATGCAGGTTTGATGATAGTAACTGATGTATGATGTGATTCTAAACAAATCAGATAAGGAATCAGGATATATGCCCAGGAATATTGTTCAAGATGCTTAGAAGTTGAATTGAACATTTTGTCATAAAAGTTTGTTTTTCTTTAATACTGAGTAACCCATAAACATATTCCATGTGGGCATTTATGCAAATGTAACAAAGTCTTACAAACATCATGTCGCCAAGAATTTCAAAAACGTGTATAAATGGAAAAGGCCTTTTTGGCGTTTTGTTTTATCTAGAGCCTGTGATATCTCTGTGTCTTGTGTGTGATTTCAGACTGAAATTATTTATCATTTAGAATGAATTTTGTATACTCAGTCCATGTTGCCATTGAGAAAGACCCATAGGTTTAAGCTGACCCCATCTTACCTCTTTCCCTTTATGTCTGGTTTTAAAGTTCATGTAAGTATACATACAGTATCCTGAACAAAACTTTGTAATATGTATTTAGAACTTACATGAAGCTTTGATATTAACTTTATTGTCTCTTTTATTTTCATTATGCAGTATCGCTGGATGCACCTCAGAATCTTACAGCTATCCCAGTCAAAGCAGAGGCCATTGTTTTAACATGGGACAAACCATTACAAGGCAAAACAGATGGATACATCGTCACATATTGTCTCAAAAGAAGAGAAGGTATGTGTAAGCTTGTTTGATTATTCTGATGCTCATTCCAGTCAAGATGACACCATGGTTAATATGAATTGTCCTTGCAAAATTTTATCCAAGGATGTTAATGATCAACTCATGACTTTTGCATTACCAATCAGTATGATCACAGTGATATACTTTTAGTATTAGAAATATGTTCATTTTGTTGACCTTCCTTCAGTACCTAGGTTGTTTGTATTGCCTATAGTGCTATACATCACCATATTGAATTTTTTGTATTTTGTTCATGCTTTACTCTGATTTTAGAATACTTAGTGAACTCACAATTTGTCCAAATGAACTTTTGGAATATGGCTTATAGACCCACAGTGGAGCCCCCTTGCATATGCACCCTGTCTCATTTTGAAAAAAACAATATCATAAAAAAAAGGAACGAGCTTGAATTTAGCACATATCTAAGTGATATGTCAAACTTTAATGAGTAGAACCATTCATCAAATTGAACTTTTATAGCTTTGCTTTTCCAGCTTATCCAGTTACCGACAAAGGGATATTTTATATGAGTAAAGTTTCCATCAAAAGGTGATCTGTAATTGAATTGATTTGATAAACTGAACAGTTGTTTGAGAACTGAGAAAACTACAAATGAGAGATTTTTGTTTATGGTTAAATCTTTGTTGGACCCCTTATATTATTAAAAGGTTTTGGGCATTTCCAGTGTTACAGACATTACATTTCAGACGATTTTTGCAACTTCAAAAGGTCATGAGGAGAAAACCACTTTCTTATGCAGGACTGATAAGATGCAATCACGCAAAAACAATCCTTGATCATTAGCAGTGACAGTTTCAGTCCATTTCAGCACATTCTGTGGTAGTTACAGCATGTTATGTTTTTGTTGTGGACATTACATTTGTTGGACAAGAAATGTAATTTCCGTAATGTCCATAACGAAACATAACATGACGTAACTACCACAGAATGTACCGAAAATGACTGAAACTTTCACTGCTAATGACCAAGGATTGTTTTGTGCATGATTCCATCATGTGAGTTCTGAATAAGAAAGTGGTTTTATCTTAATGACCTTTTGAAGTTGCAAAAGTGTAATGTTTGTAACGCATGGAACTGCCCTTTTACATTCCGAGTCACATGGTTATTGGCATAACAAAGTCAAGGAAATACAATGGATGAAGGTTATGACTGGTTCAACTGAGAGCATGAGTTAAAAAGTCAAATTGTGCCTCATTCTAACAATTCAACAGTGATAAGTTGAAATGTATTATTTTTGAATAATGGTTAACAATGTATGTAATAAGATCTTAATGACTTGAATTCTCTCTTGAAAGTGTCTTATTTCATAAGCATCGATGAACCAATTTATTTCTTAGTGTTTTCAAATTTTAAAATATACCCTCCAGTATAGATATATGTAGTTAAAGAGTAGATAAATTGAAAGCCTTTTACCTTAAAGGTATTGGTTAACTTTGTGAGCAGCTGATTTAAAAAATTCTCAAACTAAGATGAAACATGTGTATGAGTACTTGCATTTGTACTTAAAAACCCTGAAACCAAACATAATTTGGAATGAAAAAGTTAGACACAAACCACGATTTTATTGGCTTTCGTCTCGAGAGACAATGAACTAAGAGGACCGTTTGCACGAATTAAAAAATACTGTTACCTGCCTTCCGTCGCGTGATACGCCAATACACACGTGCGGTCCGTTGAGTCATGCGCGCATGCGCACTCCTTACGTCTGGTCTGTGTAACCGACCCTCGTATATTTTTCAAACATTGGTTCACACTTCTAATATTTAAAATACTTCCTGTGGATATTATACTCTGAAACTTTCAGACTGGTATTTCAACAGTATAACCCTAATGTTTATCCCATTTTCAAGTAACAAGATGAGATTTTTAAAAATCGTAACAATGTTAACCAATGTCTTTAACCTACTAAGACTTTTTGTGGCTCAGGGGTGAAACAAAATTTAAAATAAAGATACTGTGTACTGTGGATCCTGTCTAGATAAAGACCATAGAGTTACTATAGGCACCTGAAAACAAATTACTGCTAAAGGAACACCTGTGTATAGGGTGCCCTCGTGTGGAGGCGTAAGTAGCGCTTTTCATCAGTTGCCCTGTTGGAGTTAATGTGAGGTGGTGTTTGCTATCTTTTGTGAGTGACAAAACACATTTCATTTCGAATTCAGCCATGCATGCCCTCAGAATTGCACTTGGAAAATTTACTCATATGGTTCAAACTTATCTGACCAAGAATGTTTTTGTTTTTGAGGATGTACTTTTTGGTGAGGACTGGATGCAAGCGAAATCTTGTGCCTTTACCTTTGTTACATAACAAATAATGCTTTAACTTTGTTACATAACAAATAATACTTTAAAAAATAGTTATTTCACTTTTCTAGCAAACAGAATAGATGTTTATATGCATGAGATTTGCTAAGAAACTAGATAAAGTAATCAGATAATGAGAAAGACTATTTTGTCACTAATAATCTTTGCTTTTTCTCTTATATTTTTTATTTGATATTACAGGGAATGGATGTGAAACACAGTACATCAAAGGTGGCAATGTCACAGAAGTTGAAGTCACAAATTTATATGCAAACCACACGTACTTATTCCAGGTGCAATCATCTTACTCAGATCATAAAGAAGGAGCATCTACAGGCTTCATTGAGGCATCGGGATTACCACCAGGTATGTATTGCACAGGTGGATGCAGTTGTCATAGCGATGGTCATGTTCAAGGAGAAATGATGTTTCTGGGAAAGAATGTTAATTTGGATGATGATGATGATGATGGTGATGATGTTGTAGAAGAAGTGGAAGAGGAAGGAGGAAAAGGAAGAGGAGGAGGAGGAGGAGGAGGAGGAGATGTTTAAGAATGTGATGATGAAAATGATGAGGATTGTGAAGAAAAATGATGAGGATGATGATGATAAAGATGATGAACTGTGATGTTCCTGATGAGAGTGGTAATTCTTACAATGTTTTATCATGAAAATAAAAGTGGTTATGGTGGTGATAGCTGTGGAATTTTTAATTTGAGGTGATCATTCAAATGTGAGCTTTATTTCATCAGAGATAGATAGTTCATATTTTGGTGAAAAACTGGCTTCAGGTTTATGGTTAGGGAAAGGGTTAGGCATAGTATCCAAGGTCTAAAGTTGTGTATTTGGTTAGTGTTGGAAACTGACCCCTTAATTTTAAGAATCTGCCATATTTAGGTATCCAAATGAGGAATGATCAGGCATTTAGGTGAAAAGTCAATAGACAAGTGTTGCATCATCTGGTATTACATCCCACATGTAATAATTCCAACCTGTCTCCATCCTCCAATCCTTCCTCATGAGAAATTGAAGAGGTAGTGGTGTCACTTGGTTTATTCAAGCAGTATCCCATTTCATACCCCAACTCTCTAGGGTTTGCCTTGATAGGTAAACGATGTAAGCATTCATCATTCATCCCCATGATATGATTTGAGTCATGAAGGAGATTATATGGAGAATTATACCTGTGCATCAGCAAGGAAGGCCCCGTGTTCAGACACACACAAAAAATTGTTGTAAGGCTATACCACAACGGTATCGCTATACCGAAATGGTATAGCTATACGATGGATTTGTGTGTCTGAACAATTACTAATGAAACAACATATAAAGAAATGTCATGTAACAAAATTAGGGTCTGAGCATCGTTTCGAACTAGAACTCGATACAGAATCACGGCCCGTGTGTGTCTGAACATAAGGCAACCAGAGAACGGTATAACTGGGTGGAGCTTAATGTGAGCGTGATCGAAGGAGACATGATTTTGCCATGACAACATGCACAGTAGAAAAATGCGCATCTATACATGGTTTCTTCTGAGAGGTCTGGGTGTGTGTCTGGACCCGTGGGTTCCTAGGCTATACGATGACAATTTTATACGACATTTCTTTTTTCTTTATCGAGTTTCGGTGTGTCTGAACAGGGGGAGAGTCTTCTTCTCTGGCAGATAACTTGCCAATTGATTTGACCACAGTTGTATTTCTTAGCTTGTTTAATCAGTAATATCATTTTCCCACCACAGAAATTGATGCGGTGATCATTATTTAATTTTGGAAAGCTGGAAATGGATGATTATTAAGTTGGAGATATCAGTTACTGCTCATAACCGAAGATGGTGAAAAGGCCAAGACATGTTTTTTTTTTTTTCTTCTGGGTTAAAATACTTTCATACATTATTGTTTAGAAGTACAAGTCATTTCAGAAATTGATGCAGTGATCATTATTTAAATGTGAAAAGCTGGAAATGGATGATTATTAAGTTTTAGATATCAGTTACTGCTCATAACCATAGATGGTGAAAAGGCCAAGATATATTTTTTTCTTCTGAGTTAAAATACTTTATTGATTTACCACAATAAATCAATGTATCTACCTACACCAAAACATGTATTTGCTAGTTTCCCAACAGACCAAATAGGTAGATACATAGATTTATTTAGTAAATAACAAAATTAGTTATAATTTTCCTGATTTACCACAATAAATCAATGTATCTAACTATTTGCTCAGTTTGAGAAACTAGCGCATAGGTAGATACATAGATTTATTTAGTAAATAACAAAATTAGTTATAATTCTCCTGTTTAGAAGTACAAGTCATCTGAACATCATGGTACAAATTATTGTGAGGCCTATATCATTCCTTAGTATTGAAAACAGTATTGATGTCATGTAGCTTTTTTTTGTTGAAAGATCAATAGAAAAAAATTACTAGTCTAATGTTACAGTTGTGAAACAAGATAGGATCACTGTCTTTTCTACCCTGAAAACTTGCATGTCAAAATACATCATGCGATACTCAAAAGTTGGTTTCAGGTTTAGGTTCAAGGTCACCGTTTATTCAGAGTACCATCTTTCCTGGTAGATACACCACAGAAGTTCTGCAAAGGCACTTTCAAACCATCAACAGGACAGGGTTCCTTTATCAGGTTTAATTGGACTTTCCTTGAATCCCTGGTTGAAGCAGCTGATTACCCATACACCTGTTCCTACCTCTCTGTCCAGTCCACACTAGGCGCTTTCACCCGATCAGGAAAAATACCCTTTAAGGTAGTAAACAGTAGTGTTAGCAAAAGGAAAGTTGGCATGAAACTGCTCAAAGATAGTCTCATATTGTTTGGCTTGCATGAAAAGATACATGAGTGAGATAATCTAGTATTCTATTCACGATTTTCGGTGATTTTCAGTAACATAATTCAAATGATCGTATATCAACCGTCACTTTATACTTTCACTACGGACCACTTACCCCAACGCTCTTGGCTCAATGGCGCATAGCGGTTCACACACACACTGTTTATGAGCATGTGCATTTCGGTTCATGCTCTAGTATTTGATGGGATAGAAGTTCTTGTAATTTGCTTTCACATTGCAAATATCCCTGCGACCTTGGAGAAAGTGTGCGTAATTTGAGAAAATACCTACTAAACTACAAGTATTTTCATTTGGGGATATTGCGAGTACTTTCAATTCACACTGGCACAGAACCAGGTATTTTTCCTGATTGGATAGATGTGACAGCACCTACAGAACTGATTTTTCATACTATACTTCCAATCTAGGTCCAAACTGGATAGGATCCTAGACTTGGCTTTTTGATGAAAAGGGGTTTAAGATTTCTGGTGAACAGCACAGGAAAAACATGAAGCAAATGCAGTATCTTTGCAGCAGTTTCCACTAGTATTTTAAATTTGATTTCTGTCCCCTTGATACCATACCATTGAGATTATCTGGAGCCAAGTTTCAGAAATCACAAGGTGAATTTTGTTATTTTGCGATGTCCAGATACCATTTAAGCCTTTTAAAACATAAAACGTTTACTTAATTTTTTTTTCTTTGAGACTACAAAAATGCCCACCGCTATTTTTCCCTCCTTTTTGAGAACTCAAATATCTCTTGTTGTAAGATGTATGATTTCATGCAGGAAGCTTCAGTACATTTTAGTATTGCCATCAACAGCATCATAGTACATTTCCATCATTATCAGGAAGATAAACAGATTCTTTGAAAAAGATAAGTCACATAGTTGAGACTTAAAAATGAATTACGTAATTAATAATTGTACACCAATTTCCCAAACATGTCATCTCTGAATAATTGGACTCACTTGGATCCATTTTTACTGCCTGATGAATAATATGAAATGAGCATAATTCAGATTACTCATTAACTCTCATAATGATCATGACATTGTCCATTGACACTGCATTGCACTGCCTGATGATCTGCCATTTAAGCATTATGTAGCTATATTTTAAAATGCATCTGACCTACTTGGAAAAAAAGAATCAACCAAAAGCAGTTCCTCTTGATGATGTCACAAAACTTTCCCTGAAATCACAAATAAGTAATATAGCAGGGATGCGGTTGATGGAATTTTGATTGGAAATATTTAACCGCAACTGAGAATGAAAGTCGTCACCCAGAGGAATTCATTCAGAAATTCATGGAGAGTTGATGATTCTCCTCTTTTGAATGTGATTTATCCAAACATTAGGGGGGAAAATGGGGGGGGGGGGGGGGGTGTCAAGACACGAAGACCACCGTATTTGTATATTATTATTATTCAAGGTGCAGCAAGAAATTTCTGGGTTTTTTTATTGAACTAAAATAAGACATAATGATGACCTTTTCCGTTCTTGTTTGTAGAAATCATGTTTTGTTCTGAGAAGTCACACAAAATATATAATCAGACTTGAATGATAAATTTTTAGAGGTTTTACAGCAAGATACCTTGTGTATGATAAACTTGCTAAAGAAAACAGATTAAACTTTCTTTTTTATTTCTTGGACAGTATGTAAGATTAAATTTTGAGCTTTAGCCTAACTTTTTTGTCATGAAGCCAAGAAATCTATTTTTCATGTGTTTTGACCATTTACAACCCCGTTCTCTATGCAAGAGCAATTCTGAACATCAAAAAAAGGGCAGTATTATGTCGTCCCTTCTGAATATACCTAAACTCTAATATCCGATGGGAAAATGATGAACAGTTGAAAACAAGGATGGTTGGACAAGGTGATTTACTTGACATTCTCCTTTCAATCCACTCCAAATTTGGAGTACAGACACGATGCAAGTTATACACCACTTCAGGTACAAACAAAAATCCTGAGAGCCATACCAATTCCCATCGCTCATTATTGCTGACAGTATTCATGTACTTATAATGGTCTGGTACACAGTTGAGAGAAAATAAGGATATATTGAAGGCAACAAATTTTGACTGCTTCTTTATGAGAGAGAAGGTATTTGAAATAAAGTTGCAAGTATAGTGATTTGGGTGCATGGTCATGTAAAATGATATGTTGTAGATTTTGTGATCATTGATGGAGAGAGGAAACCAATTAATAAATGAAATGAAATGAAATGAAATTTTCCATTTTTTTCTTTGTGCCCCCCCCCCCCCCCATGGGCCCCACCCAGGCTCTGTTAGACCAATTTATGATGTCACGGAACGTCCAGTGGAGTTTTGATTTGAGGGACGTGTCCTTTAGTGTGTAGAAGTTCATGTGTTTGGTCAACAAGCCAATCTCCACCACCCCATCCATCTCAATTTGCATGGCTGCAGTTGACGGAACTAAAAGTGAAGGGGTGGGAAATGAGCATTGAGCGCCTGCCTGCCTGCCCTGAAAACAGTGCGTGAGGGGAAGAGCGTGAGACGGGGTGCACGTACGTGGGCAGTATGGTAATTTTGTTAAGTGGTCTTGGTTGAACGACGCCCTTGATGAGTCTGTTGCAATGATGAATAATGAAGCTTCATCACCCGCATCAACTCCATCCTCACTCACTTCCTGAAGTGGAATTTTGCTCATCGCTAGGACATGATCATCTATCTTCCAAAGACTTTGCTTTCATCTAGGTGAAAGATTTTCATTTGCACACAATCTATAAAGAAAAGAAGTGCGTGGGCTTTCAAGCTTTTGCTTGGATTTTGTTGTGGTCTCAACTCTGACAACTGATGACTAACTCAGAGTTGTAAGACTTTCTGAATATAAGGAACTACCGTTGATGCCATTCATATTAGATTTACGAAATGCAAAGGTCTTTAACTTATCTGTAAATAAATGGGTTAGCAATTTTGAAAGCTACATGTATGAGAGATGGATGATTGCTTGTTATTCTGTTAACGGTTTTCAGAGGAATGCCGGTCAGTTGTTGAGTATGCCAGAATTGTTGGCATCTGGCAAAGGAGGAGTAAACACATGTCCCATATGTCCAGTCATGGAAACAGTGTCATGACCCAGCTTTTCCTTCATTTCCTTTTGATGCTGACCCAAATAACAAGATTATTCCTTGTCAAAGATGCCATTTCTTTTGCGATGACATTTCCGCTCTCAAATAGTCCTCCTCCTTCATTACTTTCAGCTTCTTTTCATCTGTATACTTTGGTTAGTCTCGTATCAAATGTTTCTTAGTTTTCATTTTCACTCTTTAGTTTTCTTTATGTAGTTGTAGGAGTTCAAGTATGTTGTGCACATTTGTGATAATCTTGAGATCTTTAGTCCCCTTTTACTTTGAAATCTCAGTAGTGATCGGGAATGCAAAAAGTTTCTCTGCTTTTGCATGAAAAAAAAATTACAAAACACCATCTCAGCTGCAACTGAAACTTCATAGTTATATAGGCCTATATTCCCAACTGGATGTTTTTCTGTGTACATGTAGGTCATGCAGGTTCTATAACTTACCCATGGCACATACTCGTGTATAGCATTTCAAAATCAGTAAAGGTGCTTTCACACATGATGCGACAGTGTGGTACCACACTGTGGCGCCACACTGTTTCGTCTTCACACATGATGGGACTTCACCACATATGCTAATGAAAGCGCATTAACGCGTCAACTCTCAATAAGAGAGCATATTGTCAAAACTTGCGCAAGCAATCTCATGGCAACAATTTTTGCGCTAACTTTTTTAGATATTTGATTGGTGCGCATCTTTTTTGTATCTAGGCAGCAAACAAAAGTGTCCTACCTCGGCGACATTTTTTTGTCGCCCTATACCCCATAGGCTTGTACACAAAAAGTGTAGTGACACAGCGTGGTACCACACTGTTGCATCATGTGTGAAAGCACCTTAAGAACTGCAACCAAAATAGAGAAATAATTCCCTGAGTCCTCCCTCCCAATCTTCTCTCCAAAAGCAAAATTTTGTATGAAATATTCTAGAAGATGGATTAAATTTGTCCCAAGTGCAAAAAAAGTCGGATTACTTCAGAATATGAGGAAAACTTCTGAGTATTGTGTCCAGGGAAAAAATTAATTAAAATTTTTCCGGGGCTACTTTTTGAGCCCACCGGCCCATTTTCTACATTTTATTACAGTTAAAATTGGACCCTGTGAGAATTTCAGGGGCTCTTTTTTAGTTTTCCAGGGCTCTTTTTGGCATTTCGGGGGTGAATTGGCCCTGAGCCCCCGTGTATTTTTTTTCCCTGATTGTGTCTTTGAGTAGAAATTGGTCATGAATAAAGCTTACTGAATTCTCCATGCATTCCACATTGATAGGCCTACAATGAGAATATATGGTAGGATGCCTTCCAAATGCTTAAATCCTTTGCATATATTGTCTTTCGATCGTTGACTTTGTTTATAACTGGAATTCTCATCTTTAACAGTTTCATTCAGTGAGGTAAAGATGTTTTGTTCAGTGTTTCTAAATTCCCTTTAGAGCTTTGTCAAATTAATTGACAAGTTGGTATACTGTATGTTGTTGTCATGATCAATAGTACCTGAAAGCAGGAATTCCTTTCGTTGACTCAACTGCAGTTGTTGATTTCTAGTCAATTCTTGAAATTGAAGATTCGCCGAAAGGGTGAACATTTGAGCTGACAGGAACGTCTTCCATTCTTTCTCTCCCTCAAACTTCCACACATCTCTATTCGTGTATCACCTGCGGCCAATAGCAAGACCCCGCTCTCTGTCAGGTGACGACAAGTCGTCGCGGCCCTCCCACCGAGCTTGCCCATTGGCTGGTATTGTGAATGGGTCGTTTTACTCAGCCAGAGGTGTCTTGCGAACAGCTGGATGCTAGGCCACAAACTTCAACTTGTGGGAGAAATAGAAGCCCTAGAAAGTGAAGTCCACCTGGAACTAAATGTTCCCACTAGGAAAATTTTAATATCCACTGCATACAATATTCCCCTTCCATTTATTTCACAGACATTGTGTTTGGAAATGTTTTACCTGTCTGACAAGTTTGGTAATACATGTTCAAGGCATGTTGAAATGGAAATGAGTCGCAGTTTCTTTCAAGAAGTATTGCCAAGTCAGCTTTAGTTGTGCAGTGGTACTTGCAAAAGAAATTGTTATTCTTGTGAAACACATATACATGCAAAAAAGTTGCAATATGATCAGTGTGGCATGGTTGAAAGTGATTTTTTTAACAATTATGTGTGAAACTGCAATGTCACCTGTGTGTGATTGTCCCAATAGCTTCAGCACACTTTCACTTTGTGGTTTTTAGCCCCATTTCTTTTTCTTTTTAGATGTACCCAAGCATAGAATTGCATCCATAAGTGTCTTTAATGGCTACTTTAACATTGAAAAAGAGAAAAGCAAGGAGAAAAGACTTGCTTACAGACCATAACTGACCAGTACTGGAAGAAATATTGTGGTTTTCTGTGCCATGCTCTGGTATTATTCTTTCTGTTCTTTCTTACACAATACCTTCAACTTCCTGTCGCCTGTTGCTGCCTCTTGTTTTTCTGTGCCTTAGCTCATTCCATCCGATTGGTTGTGACGAGTACAGGTTTTCCAACCTTTCTAAATGCCATTGGGTATCCTCGCTAGGCCACCAGGCCATATTCAAACTGCTCTGTTGATTTTTGAATTGTATCTGTCCACATGGATTTAGTTCAGGAACCCATGGTTCCCATGGCCATTCAGTAAAAATATCATCTCGTACACTGCCTTCTGAAGACTTCACACCTACATATTTGTCCCTGGATTAGGAAAGTACTAATGAGTTAAATGATTATTATACTTCAACTTTGGGCAATTTGAGGTATTACGTTGGCATTATGATTATGGTAGCTGTGATATCTTTTTGCTTTGTATGACCTTATGGTAGATGTTACGTGTGGTCTGTACAATATACAGTACTGGCATACACCCAGAGTGTTATTTTATTATGACTCTCCTGGTACATGTATATAAGCAAAATAAGTAGAATTGCTTAATTATTATTGCCTTTTGATGCATAGATATGAAAATCCTGTTGATATGAACACAGCCATTGCACCCCTGGGTGTGCCCTTGCCCCTCGGTAATTGACAGCATGGGTAGGGGCATGACCTATCACCAGTCCTAGAAATTGACAAACAGAAAGTCCTGCTGTTGGAAACCGTCCATGGACTTGCAGAAAACCAGTTGAATTGCCCAAATTTAGGATTGGATTATCAGTTCTAGCAGAGTTTTTTCCCATCAATTGGCCTGACTGTCAGGTCCACTCATCCTGATGGGTTGCTTGGAATCGCAGTCATCGTCAACCACAGCAGAGCACAAAGTTAACCCATTGGCCACTGGAACCGGTGGCCCCTGTATTAATTATATGGGAAATACAAGAATTCAGTTGTCAAAGGGGTTAAGAATGCATGCAGGCCCTTATGCTACAAAGGTTGCACAGGTTAGGCCTAGATATTGAAAAAAAAATATTCAAGGAAACTCAGAATTTGGAAATAGGATAAAACTGAGTTGTTATGGGGTTTGTTTGTTTTTTGGTTATTAAATCAGTGTTGGAAAAAATGAAATGAGGAAGACATTTGCATTTTTATTTATTTCATCTTCAAATATTGGGGGGGGGGGTTCCTGATATTAGCTGTGTTGGGCCTATTTGATTTTAAGAAAGTAAGAAATGACCAAAATCCAGACTAATAGGAATTATATAGTAATGGTTCCTGAAGAGAGAAAGAGACAAAAATATATAGGTTCAGTCCTCGTGGAAAACAGTTCAGATGTTGAAAAGTCTTGTAGTGATAGAAGAATGCCCTGCATCATAGCTGGAAGGAACCATATTTTTCTGGGAGCTGACAAGCTGAAGCTAATGCAAACAAGCGAGGGGGGTCTCTGTGTCCAAATATTTTAACCTGTCATTCATGACTGCATCCTCTTGAGGTAGATGATCCATTCATGATGTGTTTATATTTCAAGCCATTCTTTGAAAAGCTCATCAACAATATGATTGGGGACTCTTGCTTTGCTTCTCCTTCTGTCCACTCCACATCATTTTGTTTGTTATTTCCAGCTCTTGACAGCCTGCCTATCTTTCCTTGATGCCTCAATTCCTTTTATCCTCATATTCCTGCTTGACCAAGTGGAGTTATACTGGAACATCTCTAACCTAACTCTAACCAAGACATTTCGAACTGGCTTTATGTCAGGGTCAGGCACATTGAAACCAATGTTTGTTCTATAATCACAATACCAGAACCTTCAGAAATCCTGAGAATAAATAAAGGGCACAGTTGCTTTTCTTTATGTGTGTGTACCCCCTTCTCTGTTTTGTAATAGAACATGGGGGAATGACTAGATCTGTCAACACTATTGCTAGAGTCATGAATTGTTCAAAGCTGTATGACATACAGTACACACTGACCCTCCTGGACTAGTCTTCTCAAAGCAGCCTCGGAGGCCCTGCTGAAGTCATTGTACCATACCGATTTGCAGGATTTTAATTTTTAAAACTTTTTTGCGTAGAAAACAGTGATTGCTTCAGGAACGGGATGGGACCTAAATGACGCAAGCTAGATGTACCGTTTTCATTTGGCACAAGACCCATCTGAATGGCAACTGGACTTATGATTTTGTATGGGCTATTGAAGTGAATTGATTTTTAATTAGGGATTTGTAGCTCAGTCCAGGTGTGTAGCTTAGGAGATTACATGGTAGCTTTGGAATCCATCATCCTTACAGCTTATCCATCATCATATCCCCTCTCACACCAGGCTCAGCTACCCTCCATGTCACGCTATGCATGTCGTCACACCATCCCACATCTCTCTCTCTCTCTCCCCCTCCCCGCTTGCAAATACCTGATTTTCCTTTTCTCTTCATTTACAGAGTGAAGCAGGGGGTTGGAGTAATTTGGCCCAGTCATTCGATAGAGATTATCATACCAGCATAGTACCCATACCGGGTTGAATTGTACTTCAAGAATTGTTGGCCACGCGCTCGTTGATTATCCTTAAGCGTTGGCCAGGTGCGATATCAATTTTTGTCAATTACTGGGTGATAGGATGGCATTGAATGAAAGGGTTTGTTGGTCTACTTTGAATCAATGCTGGTCACTCTCTACCATAGCTGGTCTATCTCTGCCATATAGTGAACATGTAATTTTGTAGAAGCATTTGTTGAATCGGGGGGGGGGGGAACTAATAGAAAAATCAGAAGAAGAATTTTATGTAGGCCCATCCTCTCATTTGGCTTCCCACAAATGGTCATCGTTTGTCAGAGACGTGTTGAAAAGTCGCTAGTTTTCATTTCTAGGGTGCCTTAGTATTAGTCCAATCACAGAAGTATGCATCAGTACCAAATACAACAAATTAATATAAAGCAGATCGCATTGAGTCCAATAGGAAATAAATAAATAAAAATGATCTCTGAAATCATGAGAACTGATGAACAGTGATTTATTTTTCTTCTCTTTTTTTTCATTTGGATGTGCCACAGTTCAGGAGTTGTCACTGTGGCTGGTGAATGATAGATGATGACCTGTGGTACTGAAGTGTTTGAAATGTCTCTGGCAAGTAGGAGAAAACAGTCCGATGTCAGAACTTACGTTCTGTAATTGAACAATATTCTAATAACTTAAGAGGGTCACATCCGTTTTTCTCACTCATGGTCGTTTTCTTCTTTGTCTGTTCGGCAAGTTTTCGGGAGAGAAAAACAAAGAAAGACGTAAGAAAACTTGTTTTTCTTGTGTTTTCCTGCAAACTAAGATGGATGATAATGTGGTTGAGGTTTGCATTCTGATCAATCAGGATTGGAGAGAAGTCCACAATCTATTTACCTTCACTCTTTTATCTTTTCCCTGTTTCCTTTCAGGCCCGCTTGTTTTCCATTTTCACTCCCTGTCTGTAACTAAGTTGAAAACCTAACCCTTGTAAACCACTATATGCAAATTCAATTTTATCCATCAAAACTAGAATCTGCCTATCTGGTAGGTGTATTGTGCATCATGTGACGAAATTTATTTGAACATTTGGAACATTATTTGAGGAATATGTTCAATGATATTCCATTTACAACTCATTCTGAAAATGGGTTTAACATGCATCTACTTTCCTAAATGTCTCTAAGCAGTGAATACCACTTAAGTGCACAGGTATATCCTGGAAAACCATGGACCTGTTCAAGCAACACCCACACACGAGCCTCTTCCATAGAACTCGCTTGCTTTTTAATGTTCATGAAAATACTGTTAACAATAAGCTATTAATCTCTCCCCTATCTCTTTGTTCCTTCTCTTTTTTATCTATTTTCTCATCCTTATCCTTTTTCTATTGCTTTTGTCTATTCTGGAAAGTTATAGATGAGAACATCTCCCTCTCTCTTCCTTGCCTCTCTTCTTTCTCTTTCTTTGTTATCCATGTTTCTGGGTGGACACTTTCCCTCTCTGCCGGAAAGCCTGGTGCAAACTTCTTGAAGACTCCACTCCCAAGGCAGTGCTGGGTTCCTCCTGTCTCCATATATCTTTCATTGGAGAGGGAATTAATCTGTTAAATCTCTGAGCACACATCAGCCAAAACAGTCTTGAGTCAACATGCAAACACTCTGTTTTTCATCTTCCATTCAAATAACCTTTGTCCCTCCTCAGTTTGTCCAACACTGATTGCACTGCCTCCTCTTCTCTCTCTCTCTCTCTCTCTCTCTCTCTCTTTTGCTTTTCATTCAAAGAAGTCCAGTTGCACAAGAGATAATGTCCATGCTTTAAAACCCCACTCCACCCATTTACCTATCTTAAAGATCACAAGAATCAAAGAAACCCATGAATAGCAAGAAGCCCAAATCTGCCATTTTATCAAGGGATTATTTTCCTGAAAAACAAAGCCACAGCAAGGGCCAGGGTGTTTTTTTTCTCATTGACTTTTATTTTTGTAAAAACAGAAGATAATGAGCTTTTCTTTTTGTGCCATTATTTGCAGTTGGAATCAGGGTTTTTCTTTCAAAATGGCTGGTTAGAGTCAACAGAAGCTGTGCTTGGCACCAAGGCCTAGTGTTATCATGATGCATGTAGTGTGGCTTTGGAATTTAGCACCAATGTGTGACTGATTAGTTTGATAGCCATACTGCCTTCTATCCATTAAACTGGTCTGTTAATAGCAGTGGGAAAAATATTTCAAATGAAGCCAAATTGCCTCCAAAAAATGGCCCCCTTTAATGCAAAAGAAGGCCTAAAAATGAGTTGTAATGCAGAAGACTCTATGGCCAAGCAAGCAAGCTCAAGTTTCTCCTCTGAATACTCCATGAGATCATGTTTTGAATTTTACCATGCTGTTGAATAACAAACTGACAATTTCAGCAATGGAGTAGAAAAAAGAAAATAAAGTTTTAAGATGTCTTGAGGTAGCAGTATTGTCAATCATATTTCAACCAACTGAAACTAATTTTTCTTTGTTTTTATGTAACACAAAGCACCTACACTTTACAAAGAAAGTACAGAGTGACATTCTTATGCACCATTACCTGCTTAAAAATAGTGGCTTTATGACACATTGAGTACATGAGTAGGTGTATACAGTATTCAAATTTAGTGACCGAAACAGAACTAAACTGATAGATTTCTGCTGCCATAGAATCTCTCATGATTTTCTTATATACAATAGAGGGCCTCCAACAATTCAGTTGTCAGATCCGGATGAACAGCTTCTGCTTTTAGAAAACCCATAGACTGGAACCGTGAACATGTATTTTTCAAACAAACCTGGAGTTGTTGTTTTGGCTAAAAACTACCATTTTATGAGAAAGGCCTTGAACTATGCAAGTTCAGCAGAAGAAAACAGACTTTCTTTTCAGCTACTTTGAGTTTAGGTGAATTTCATGTATTCTGGCATTAATGCTAGTGCAAGCAAGAAAACATTGTAAAAAGCTTGGAAACTGTTGAAATAGACAAATATAAGCCTTTAGGGTATGATGCACCATTGGGTAATTGCTACTCATCTTGGCTAAGTACTTCTGAAACAAGGGATCAGAGAGAGAAAGAGAAAGGAAGAGAGAGATGCTAATTTGAAGAAAGTGAAGAGGTAGTCGTCATGCCCGAATGTACGTTCAATTTGAGATGGGTTTCCGCATCACTATTTGTTCCTCCGCCTCCTCCTCCTTCTTTCATCTTCTATCGGACATGGATGAGATACCGTGCCTGCCTGACTAATATGTGCTCATCGTCAATGATGCGTGCCTTATCACCATGGAAAACCTTGATGTGGGTGAATGGTATAATGACATGCTCACACTCAACTAACAGCATATTATATCAGCTCATGATAATGAAATGCCTGGAGTTACATCGTGGTGCCGTTGCATAAACTTGCTATTATGTTGACTTTGCCATCGGTGGTAACTTTCATGGAATACTGGATTTTGATTGCCTGTTGAGCAACGTTACCATGGTAGTTACCATCGATGGCAAAGTTACTGTGATAGCAAGTTTTTATGCAACGGCACCCATATGTGGTTATAAGTTGTAGGTCCATGGGTAGAACCTGCTTTTTCTTCACAAAGTTAATGATTTGACTAACACGGAAGGGAAATGATTGCCTATTCAGGTTTTTGTTTCATTTTCACCCATAATTTTAGTTTTCTTGTGTCTTCTCTGGTAGATTGTTCTTGTTAGAAAGTTTTTTTGAAATTATAGTTAAACTAGGTGTTTGAAAAAAATTGACACTTTTGGTCGTTGATAACTCAAAAGTTAAATAACTTTACATGTGGAAGACTGTGGTTTCCACAGTTTAAAGTTGAAGGATGTCAAATTCATTTGGACTTGGTTTTGTGAATTTTCATTCATGAAAAGTTTTAAGGGTTATCCTGTATCTTTCTTTTTTTCAGAACACCTGTGAACAGAATATTTACAGGTATTGTTATTGGGTAAATTTCAACTGCCAGTTTCTGGGTTTTTTCCCTCTCTCTCCTACATGTAAAAACAGTTTAGGTCTTAAAACTGCATTTGTATTATCCCTTTGTATATAAGAAATATGAAAGCTTCGCCAGTGACAGGCACCTTGCCGCTTGCTTGAAAAAACTTCTATCAACTGAGATTCCAAATATCAAAAAATCAAAATGCAAATTCTTTTCTTTCTACTGTCCTATTATTCTGTGAAGAAAAGAAGAAAGAAAAATCTGTCAAATGTGATAATAAATTCCTAGCCCTATTGTTGTTAAATTGAATCATAACAGGGAGCAACATGTTCCAAGGCTTTGACATTGGATGTGCATACAGCTCTGATCAAATCTCCCTTTGTTATAAAACATGTTGTCTGATATTTTGTTGACATAAAAAAGTCTCTTTAGAATGTGGGTGGTAGTTTATTAAGCTTCATTGCAGAACTATGTAAGAGGAGGCCTATGAGTGGAGCTACAATGTATGAGTTTGATCGTGTGAAGTAGCCCTGCTCTCCACCACCACCCCCCCCCCCCCCCAACATACACACACACAAACACACACATACACACACCCACATTTTAGTTGCAAGGGATAAGAAAGAAATAATGAATTTGTTTAAACACAAATCTTAGCC
Organism: Echinometra lucunter; assembly: GCA_029962745.1. Lineage (NCBI taxonomy): Eukaryota > Metazoa > Echinodermata > Echinoidea > Camarodonta > Echinometridae > Echinometra > Echinometra lucunter. The sequence goes on along the minus strand of CM057159.1, from coordinate 8,040,914 downwards.
CAGCTCTGGCAACAGCTTACCATTGCTGTCAATTTCACACATTCTTTAGTGGGGCAATATGACCCTGAAGCAGGGGGGGGGGGGGGAGCAGCAGCCACGTCCCCCTCCCCTTTTATTGAACATGGCTGTTGGAATATTATTTCTATGTCAGTTATTCCAGTACCAGAACAACCAATATTTAGTTTTGACAATTTTCTTTTTGTTGTACTCCTGGTGGCTCCATGCCAGCAGAATGAAATGAAAATAAACAGGTGTCGTGCGCATTTTCCAAAACAGCTCCTCTATTCTTCTCTCTCTTTTGTTTGCTCGCTCTTTCTCTTTCTCACTCAGCATATCTGTTGCTGTCCGGCTCTCTATCTCATCTATTTTCTTTCATCATGAAAATCTTTTGTGATCTAAATTCTTTTCAATCTGAAGGTAGTTTGTTCTTCTTGTTCAGGGGGGAAATGGTTATAGTCAAAAGAAATCTACAGAGGTATTACCGTGTTTTGCGTTTCTTCATACATGATTTTGATGAGGAAGTATTTTTAACATTCTAGAGCCCATTTACCTTGGATGAGTTGAGGTAGATAGTAGATACTGTTGATGAAGACTTATCTGCAGAAGGTTGTGCTAACAAAAATTGAAATATAAAAAGTTGTGTGGTTATTTTGATAGAACTAAGTTGTGATGGAATTATTTCTCCTTCCTTATACAGAACTAAAAATGAATCAGGGCTCTACAAACCCACTTGCCCGCTTGCCCTGGGCAAGTGAAAATCATGAAAGAGCAAGTAAATTAGGAAGTCACTTCCCAAAAGGGCAAGTAAATTCAACCAAAGCTATCATGAGAACAAATGAAAAAATCAATTGCTGTAATGCTCAAAGGGCAATTACATCCTTAGCAATTGTTAATTGATATCAGTGATGCAAAATGTAATTCAAACTGTCATGAATTTTCATAATTTGTGGAAATAGAGCAAGTGAGGTAAGTTTTCGGGCAAGCAAGATATGTTTTGGGCAACTAATTTTCAAAGAAACTTGCCCAGTGGGCAAGCATGAAGAAAAATTTTTGTAGAGCCCTGATGAATTTTTTTTTTCAAGTGAGCATCAAGTGATTTCATCAAGCATTTTAGAAGTAAATAAAGTGTAGCTGAGCAAAATGAAGTGGTATGAAAGGATGCGTCCAGAATCCAAAATGATTCTGGCCCATATGCATTGATTGCTTCCAGACACTTCTTTTAAGTGTTCTTCTGTTTTTACTAATGGCCATATCTCGAAATAGCACAGCTCAGTCTTACGAACCGATGTAGTATAGACTGTGTGTACCAGCTGTTCAGTCTTACAAACTGGTGAACAAGGCAGCACATAAGTTAAGTGCTGACCGCAAGTACAAGTCCTTCGTTTTTATGAACCAGGTGAATAGGTTTATAAGCTTATTTATAACCTGATTTTCTTTATATATGTTGTTTAATACAAACATGATATTGAAGTACAAGATATCAACTCTTTCACTGTGCAGTATCAAGTGCTGGAAAATGTTTATAAAGATATGAATTTACTGCTCAAAAAAGTACAAAACTTTGAACGCGTTTTTCTCTTTTCTGTGTTTTCCATAAGGGTGAGCTATTTCCAGTTCTTATGACCAGTGACGAAATCGTGAATGTGTTTGATAACATATCAGGAGAAGAAACAACTTCATGCACATTAGGCTTTAAGATTTAAAGTTCTCTGCTGAAATGATATGAATCAAAGATACAAGCTCTTACTATTTCAAAAGGCAAGGTTAGATCAGTCATATTTAGTGAGTTTGGCTGAGATATTCTTATTGGCAAATGCCAAGTTGGTGTAGAGCTTGATGGATACTCCTTATTGAGCATACTTTCTTTGAAATATCATGTCACTTTGGAATAGTCTACAGATGGATTAATATATTCTGTTTGCAAGAGATGAACAAATAGTCATGGGGTAGATGATGACAGATATGAAATATGATCATCAGTTGGGTAGTTTATCTCCGCCTCTCTTTCCTGTTTACGTCAAGCTAAATGAACAACTGCACCGCTCTCTCATGTCTTCTAAACTCTTTGAATTTGACGTCGGATTGCTGCGTGTATGTATTAGCAGATCAGCACAAAGCAGTAGCGGATGCATGATTGCTCTATCAAAGTTATTAAAGTTGTCCTTTATTTCATCTTTCCTTTTAAAGCACGTCATGATTCTCAGTCTGTGTGTCTTTTTTAATTGCATGTACATTCGCAGGCTGGTTATCACTTGTGATAAGTGCCCCTTCCCCTGCCCTCGTAATGTTTTGTTCAAGATTGTCTACCCCTCATACTCTACCCATCCATCAAGATTTGAATCCCTAGACTTATAACCAGTCCTTGATCCTTGCTCTCCTTTATCGCACAAGCTCTGTAAGCTACATGTCAGCTAGACAGACCTGGTACATTTACTGTTGATAAAGCATTTTTCTTTTATAACAGGAGTGTGAGTTCACTGTTCCAGTTTGATGAGTTGGGCATGATATCTTTTTTATGAGCTTGAGATCAATATACATAGTATTATGACATTGATGTACCAGGTACAGAGCTGTCAACACGCTATTCATTGCAAGAGATCAAACAAATAAGATGAGCATGCAGTAAAGATAGTGAAGAGAAAAGTTATTGTTCTGATCATGTCAGGGGGAAAATGAATACAGTGTGATATGATTGGTTAATAATACCAGGCAGATGGGAGTTTTTCCTGATAATACTGAATAGGTGTTGACAAGAACCTGGATCAGATGTAAATACTCTGAGGAGAAAAAAACAAGAGAGCTGCCCCAGGCCCAGGGTAGTCAAGTGATAAAAGTTAAATGTATATAGATAAACTGGAGTACTGGGAGTTTCTCATAAAATCCCCCAGTTTGTATTTTCATAGTTTGTATTTCATATGACAGTTATTAGCCTGATTTACCACCTGAATGTGCTCATATATTCATAATCTAATTTTGAATTTTTAAAAACTTTTTGACGTCACCCTACGTCAAAAAGTAACACACGCTTAGAACCAATATGTGCAACATATATACGAAGCACCGTGCACCGTTGTACGGGGAGCTGTTGGCCTGAGTGCCCGTAGCGTAGTGTAGAATGTAATGGTTGATATGTCATCATTTGAATTATTTTACTGAAAAGTCATCAGAAATCATGAGTGGAATACCAGATGATCTCACACACGTACCTTTTCATGCAAGTCGAACAATATGAGACTAATTTTAATCAGTTTCATGCCAAGTTTCTTTTTGCTACCACTACTGTTCATTACTGAATATTCATCATAAGAATACAACTTCATACATGTCCTGTAGCAAAAGAGATAATTTTCTTTTTGCTACCACTACTGTCCAATACTGAATATTCATCATAAGAATACAACTTCATACATGTCCTGTAGCAAAAGAGATATTTTCGTTATCCAATGGATATGTTATACTGGAATTAAAAGAATCATCCAGTTTTACAAATAAAAATAAAATAAAAATAAAAATAAAATGTGTTGAACAACTTTGGACTACAGCATCAGCATCACTCCGTCTGCACTTAGACTTTAGTGCAGACTTCTTGTCCCACTTCAAGTGGTGGGTTAAGTCTGGACTTAGTCCTGACCAGAAGCAGATTCCTTGTAATATGAATATGGGATTTTTTAAAGGTATGCCATATATGGAATCAAATGCCCATAGCAAATGTTTATTCATTCTCACTGCTGTTAATACGCAAGGCAACATAATTTTGGTGCAGATTGAGTCAAATAGCTGCAGGTCTGGACACTCTGGACTCAGTCTAAACTGAATACAATTTGGTGGTGATTATGAAAATGACATTGTCTCACTTTTAGACAATGTTTAATACTATGCAGGTATAGTAATGCTTTTACAGCCTGTGAATATTGGAATGTTCTTCATCTGTGGACACCATACAGGTGTTAACTCTGATATTTATTTGGGAAGTATGAGAAAACAACAAGTTTTTGTTTCCAGTGTTTATCTGAAAACACTGCTTTACAAAGGGTATTTGGACTACTCCAAGGTGTAAGTCGCATGTTCAAACTCTATTTACTTACTATTATCAAGGGCATCTTTGTAGAGGGAGAAGGTCCAGCCTAATTTATCTCCCATTGTATAAAGAGCGGACATTGGACCCATTCAGCTTCCCGCCAAAAATGAAAGGACCATAAAAGATGAAAAGAACAGTTTGCATCAAGTTTACTTTTGCTATCACGAGTGTAGTATTTTTCTCAGATAAGGCTGTTGTGGTGTTTTATGTTCAAATTCTCATGAGCTTTTAAGGAGATGGATTCAAATAAATGAGTCTATTGAGCAAATGTAGTAAAGTAAAGTTAGAAGAAATTTATTCCCTTAAACCAACAAAAAAGCAGACTGGTTGGTGCCACCATGTCATTCAACTTTTTATTTTTGGTTTCTTTTCTGAAGTGTACATATTTTCTTCTATTTTCTATGTATGCATATATACATTTACAGTGAAAGACGAAAGTTGAAAATTAATGTTTGCATACTACACCCAGGAGGACAACCCAAAAGATGCTGTACACTTGAAACTGAATGTAGAATTCCCGTGAAGAAAGAAACTTGAAATAAAAATGATGAGCAGTTTCAGATGATTTAATTTTTACCAATCCCAAGTTCTTAAAAGATTTATGTTAAGTCATCTAGGGCTTAGTATGCTGTAAGTTCAAATATTATTGATTAAGTTCAACTGATGCATTTTTATAATCTGTTATGAGCTTGCTTTGGGGACTGAATAGAACTGTGCTTCACTTTATCAGTTTTCTTAAGAACTAATGAAATTTGACATGTTTGTGTCTGGCTACTAATTCTGGAAATTATTGGCTTTTGTTACGAGTTGAGCCTGGCTATCAAATGTCTGCTGCTTTATGAGTTTTTATTTGTGCTGGCAACAGTAAGGATTAATCTTTGCATCAGTTTCATCAATTTATTTCGTCTTGTGTTGTTAACCGGAATATGGTGACATTTCATATATTGTAAGTAATCCAGATTTACATGCATGTACTTTTCATGAGCTTTCATTTGAAATGCAATCCTCTCATATCGGTAATGTGTCTGAAATTTAAAAAAAAAGAAAGAAAGAATATCAAAATGATGAATCATGTTAACCCTGCATTCATTTTGTTGATATTCTTGTGTGAGTTTATCAATAGATGATGACATACTAGATTGTTCTGCAGGTTCGACATGAGAGTCGTGTCGAACCTGTGAGCCGTATCAACAGGAAGGCATCTCTGATCATGTTCATACATGTACAAAAGAGGCAAGTTCGACACAGCTCTCGGATCACAAGCGGAACTAGAATTACGTCATGATTGCGGGAGATTCGCCAGGCCACTCCAGCAAACTCTCAAGTTCTGTTTTATAGGATCGGTCCATAAATAATCTAACTATCGCAGTGAATTACTGATGCAAAGCAAGACATTTTGAAAGCATATTGAATATTCTCTTGAAATCTTAAGTTAAGAGCTTACATTGACACGTATTCACATTTCTACATGAATATGTTTCACCCCAATCTCAGATCACACTGATCGCGTGATTCTCATTTATACATCATAAAATTGCCATGTTCAACACAACTCTAGTGTCGAACCCATGAGACGAATCAGTGTGCAAACACGGTATAAATACGTTGTAGAACCTCAGGCTCATTGCTTGATGTCAGTGATCCTCTTCAGTGTCTTCACTGCGAAGTGTGAAGCCTAATTTTAGATGCAGAAAAGCAACTATTTCTGGGGCCGTTTCATGAAACTTGGTATCAGTAACAACTGCCACATTTCTCTGACAAATTTGCTCTCAGCCGATCAGATGCAAGGATTTCAGTAGCTTATAACAGTTATTGCAACTTTTTATTGATAACAAGTTTTATGAAACGGCCCTGGAGATACAAGCGAAGATTACCTCTAGAATTCAGTCATTTCATCTCTGACAGTCCTCGTGAGAAAACCCACGCACTCACAAGTGGTGATCATGATAATAAGGATGTGAAAAATACATGTAGATGATGGATGTATCCATCTCTTCACAGACAGTCTCCTATATCTCTGGGATATTTCCCTCTTTAATGAGGAACGAGATTTATGAAACGCTTGATGTGTAGGCGGGACTTCAAATTAACTCTAAAACACCCTCTGTGTTTGTCAGAGACTGATATGTTAAACATAGAAATGCCAGAAGTCTTTCTAGGAAACACTAGCTTGTGTGTGATGATTCAACAAAAAAGGGTACAAGGAAAGAAGGAGAAAGAAAATGGAAAATGGCAAGAAAATGACTTTTCAAACTATGTACCATAAATCATCAGTCATCTTGTAGACTTGGTAGATGGGTCGAAACAGACCATTATTTTGCAATGTCTCTTCTTGTCCCATCAATTATTAATTTGTAATTTCTTGACAAGGGAATTAAATGGCTGCATTATCATTCTGTACTTATCTTGCATTGATGTCGAAAGAAACGAGTTCACAGATAGCTTCTGTTCTGTTGAGATGACTAATTCTTGGGGTAAACTGAAGGAAGAAAATTCCAGGAAGCACAAAGGTCCATGACCTGATGGTTGATAACATTATCCTAGATGTGAGTGCAGAAGATCAAGCAGAGAAGAAAGGAATGTTGTGATATGAAGTGTTTGAAAAGGTTGGTTGCATGGAAAGAGGTGTTGGTCTATTTTTCGCTGATAGCATCTGTGACATTATGATGCTAGACGGTCATTTAAATTTGTACATTAGTACTGTCACGCCTGCTCATTTTGGGTTGGATTTTGGGTGGGATTTGTGAGGTCTGGTGAACTTTTGTTGGCGTAAGCTGGTCATTTGTCAGGGCGGGATAGGAATTATAAGATGCAAGCAAGGGAAATGGATGTCTGAGCAGAGATGATGGAAAGCGGGTATTACATGGCTTGAGGAATAAGCCATTAATGGCATTGTGGTGATGATGGTGGGTGATGATTGTGATAAAGATGATTAGGAAAATGATGGCGGGGAAGGAAAATAATAGAAGTAATATTTCATTTGTTGAATATTTTGTTTGTAAGATTTCTGGGAAGGTTAAAGAATGTGGAATTACTCTCTATATTTTAAAAAAAAGTTTGTGACACCCCCTGCTCTTTTGTGTGTTTAGATGTCATTGGAATTTCCATATTTCATATCAAACTTGTCAAACCACACCAGCATACACGTAGCAATCCATTTTATGTGGCCTCATTTCAGTATTTGTCTAGGTGTTTATGGTTAGTCATATTCTGAAGACAGCAGAGAAATATAATTCTTTGTCATAGGTTCCGTATGATCACCTAAAAAAGAAGGTGTCATAATTCCGTAGGAGCCTCAATGGGATGATATTTGTACACTAATGGATTTGCTTGTATTACCTCTGCATTAAACCCTTCTACGCATATTGTTCTGCTGCTATGCACCCCGTGGATAAATGAAAAGTATTACAGTTTTAAAGTTTCCAGTAAGACAGTTTAATGATGATATGTCTTCACATTAATGACAAAACAAACATATCATTTTTAAAAGTAAGAATAACAAAGAAATAGAATACAGGATTTCCAAAAAGAAGGGTAAACTAGCTGCTCGTTTTGGTAAATGGAGGTTTGAAATATGATTCTTGTTTTTTCCTGCCCTATTTGTTTTTTTTTTTAATGTTATTATGCTGCTACTTAACACTTCGTATATCTATATTCCTTTTTTTTTCTGGTAATTTGCTTGATTTTCTCTCGATTCTTGTTGTTATGTCATTTGCTTATGCTTAATAAGTACTTAATTACAAAAAAAATAATAAAAATTTTTTAAAGTGATGTTATATTTTACTTTAAAATCTCATATTACAATAAAAAAAAATAGTTGTAATTTATTTGCAAGTTTGATAGTAATATTGATAAAACAACTTGTATATCTGTTACAGCAAGGTTATGATTTTAAGTATCGTATGAAGTGGATCTAACTATTGACTGTTTAATGACGATATTTATCTCCCCTACTCCTTTTCCTTCTGTAGTACCACCAACATTGAGAAGGAACTTCAAAGGCATAGTGGAGAAGAGTTTGGGCTTGGAGCACAAAATCCCATGTCCAGTGAGAGCCGACCCAAGACCTTACACACGATGGTTGAAGAATGGTACTGACCTCACAGGCCCCAATCCTAATGCTGATGAGAACATCTCGTTCACCAAGACGGCCATCGTCTTCAAGGAACTCCGAATGTCTGATGCGGGCATCTACACGTGCGTGGCGTCCAACGCCTTTGGTCAACCCATTCGAGTCAACTTCACTCTTACAGTAGTTGGTAGGTGGATGAAATTGTGGCAGTTAATTGAAAAAAATATTCAGTATTTACATTTGGTTCATCACAAATAGAAATATAGTGGAAACTCAGTATAACGAGGTCTTTGGGACTGTCAACATTACCTTGTCATAGCGGGAATCTCGTTATATCAGGTTTAAAAAACAATAGAAGGTAAAGAGCTGGAACCAGGAGTAGTACCTTGTTACATCAGGAATATTGTTATATCAGATCTCTTTATACTGAGTTTGCACTGTACAGTCAAACTGAACTTGTACATAAAGACCACCTCCTCGTAGAGACTGTTCCTCTTGTCTCCCTTCAGTGGCCTGTATATGCAGTTTTTGCTGTAAAAGTGATGCTACATCTCTTTTATTGTGGTTCGAATTAAGAATAGCAAATGAAAAGAAACTGACAGTTCTAAACTCTGATATCGTTTGAAGTATGGGAAGGGATAGGTCAGAGGATCAGTTATCTACAAAGTTTCATTGTAGCTTTCATGAAGTAACTTTAATCTGAAACAGACATTTTAGAAAATAATGTTACCTTGTTTTTCCACATGGAGCATACAGCTATCAACTAGAACATCAGGATGTTGACAAACTAAACACATTTCTTTAGGACTGTTACAATTTAGCCCTAACCTTATACATCATATCCCAAGCACCATGTAATTCCTTAAAGGCTAGATTTTTGTTTCCAGGGTAATAGGTAAACAGGTTTAGAATTTTGTATTTTTTGAAAATAATGGTCCTTGTGTTGTCTAGCTATCAATTCATTGTCTGCCAGTGCCTTATAAAAACACCCATGATTTATTACCTGTGTTTTCACCTCTCTGAGTGTTATGAATACCAGGTTCACTAGGATAAAATTTCATGGAATGTCACAATTATGGTAGTTTTCAGCAGCAGCATATTTATGGTATCATAGTTGACATCTTATTTACTGAAAGAGTTGATACATTAGTATCGTTAGATGTTTTATTGCTGTTCATTAGAAACTAAACTCTCTTTGTCCCACCATAAATCTCAAGGGTTGTCTTTATATAGCCAAGAGAGGGCAGCATTACTCTAAGTCTATCAGTGTGTGGATGAGCATGGGTGAAATTTGTTTGGCACTTCAGTTATCTGTACTCAATTTCATGGAAAGGTGGAACACTGAGTTTGAGCTCTATATGTCATAACAAGGAAACCAAGTTACCTACTCAGACTATTAGTAGAATCGGTTAACAGATGTGTTTTAGATGATTCAACAAAATCCTGCATCGATGGTATTATGAGTGAGCTAGATGCATGCACATTATCTGTGAAATAATAATTTCAAAAATAATTTTATTGCATCTTTCACAGTTTTGGGCGATTTGTTCTAAGGTAGGTTCGCACACCAAAGTCACCTCATCATTCTCCCTTCCGCTCTGTCCTTCATAGCATAAACATTGTTTATATGTTCACCACTTGAGAGTAAACACCCATTTTAAGATTAAGACATACTTTGAAATTCAAATTCCCTCAAACTTCAGACACGCATGCCGGTGGTGCATTCTCTGAGGCTAGTTCCCTGGAGTCCTTCTCATCGGATGTAGACACTGGCAACTACAATGAGACAGAAGACGAAGAGACTCACTTTCCAAGGTTTACCGACACTGAACGTATGGAACCGGAGAAGCCCTTGCCCAGTAACACCAAGGTTAGACTGGACTGTGGAGCCAGAGGAACACCAACTCCAAACATCACTTGGATTAAGGATGGTGTCAAAGACTGGGTGTCTAAAGTCATCAGACCTCCAAGGGTGAGTGATAGAAGTTTGAGCAAATTGGAGCCCATATTTTTTGTAGAAAGTATGTTGTCGGTTGCCAAGTCACACCTATAGGCTATAACCGTGGTTGTAGGATGTTTAGTTTAGTCTTAGTCATGCTTAGATACAATATTTCATGTTGTAATAATAATTGCAATTATGCCTTTTTTTCTTTTTTTTTTCTTTTTTTTTTTTTGAGCATGTGAAACAAAATCAGCTTCCAATGCACTTACATGTAATGCTTTATGTGTGAAAAAATCCTAACTGACTCTCCTCTCTGGCACCCTTTCTATGCCATCAGGTTGAACAGAAGGGCTTTGTTCTTATCATCCGTAAGTCCATCGTCAGGGACTCGGGCAAGTACACTTGCATTGTAAGCAACCAGTATGGCACCATCGAACATACCTATGATGTCAAGATTAGAGGTTTGTAAATCCTCCTCTCTTTCTTCTATGAATGGAATATCATTACAGTCTCCTTGTCCAGGGCCCCGTTTCATAAAACTTTTTATCAATAAGTTGCAATAACTGTTACAAGGTACTGAAATCTTTGCATCTGATTGGCCAAGAGCAGATTTGTCATAGAAATGTGGCAGTTGTTACTGATAACAAGTTTTATGAAACAGGCCCTACTGCATGTGGCTCTGAGCTCCTTTTAGGCTTAATGGAGCAGCATTCAAGTTACACCAAGTGATTTACCAATATTCCCTGCAGACATTAAATTATTGATTCTTCCAAAGGGTATGGATTTATAAGAATATATATTCTTTATTCCTGAAATACATGAATGAGGGCAGAATATAACACCTCAGGTTGTAACTTTTAAATTGCACCTGAGACAAGAATTGCTGTTGGCCATACTTCACAGAAAAATACTCTTACCAGAGCACACAAGTGTATCTCATGTTTTATGCAATAAAGCAATTTATCAATCTAAATTATCCGTGTGAATGGTTTTACAAGAAACCACATCAAAGTCTGTTAGTTTTTGCCATTTAAAATGCTCAAATTGTCAAAAGTTTATAATTCATCATCAAATCGTATTACTACAAATATTTGTAACTTTGTCATTTGAGAAGAAACCAGCAGTCTCTATAGAAGAAAGAAGTATGAATATATTAAGATTAATCATTATTTGTTTTTCCTAACAGAGCGTCTGCCAGTGAAACCGATTATGTCACCTATGAAGAACGTGACTGCTGTGGTGGGTTCCAATGCCTCCTTCGTGTGTCGGGTTGTTAGTGATCTTACTCCACACTTTGCCTGGATGCGCTACAATGGAACCAATAATACCAGACAACGTCTGACGGATATTGATGATCATATTAGTATCCTGCAGGTAAGATCTCTTCGACACATCCAGACTGAATGAAAAGGCAAAAGGAGCTCTAGTTGGAGGCAAGATTTTCTCTGTTTAGGGATTAAGGGCTAATCATGTATTGACAATGTGAGAACCGTAGCAATAACTATAAAAATAATTCATTGTAGAAAAGGTATAACCTGAAAAAATCTGTGCTAAAGGCTCATTTGATGATCCATACCTTTTCTGCATTGTTTTTCTCGATGTGATATGTGATGAGCCCTGCAGAAGTCGGGTAGAATACGGTCTTGTAACATAACATCTCTAGTTTTTCATGGTGGTGGGCATGCTAGATGTGAATTGCCAAAAAATATGGATTAATTGATAAAAAACCGAAAGAACGAGACTAGCAATCTTGCCAAAGCATTCTATTTATCAAACACAGGCCTGTATTGTAACCATGGTATTCCAATAGTCGTACTGATACTCAGTATCACATATTTTCATCTTTTTGCTTCCGACTTACCTGACAAATTGACCTCTGCCCTAACATTCTGGAGTTGGTTGCAAGTAAAGTGGCCCCAACTGCAATTTCACATCGGTGGGATTTATAGAACAGATTGGAAATGATATATGTTACAAGGCCTTGATGTTCTGCTGAATCAGTGACTCAGATGTATGCCTTGCTCGTAGCAAAGAAAATGTATGAATTGAATTCTATAAAGCATGATCTAACTTGTTATTCTAATCCCAAATCAGAACTAATGCATTCTGAAAATTTGGATGAATATTTAAGAAGTGTGTCTTTTATTTGCAGTGGCAAAACAGCAACAAAGAATCGTTTATTAACAGTTATGTACTGTGCTTGTATCAAGGCAGATTATGAAGAATCGGATGAAGTTTGAGAAATGAAAAAATCCTGATACTAAATTTTGATATTACTTCAAAGAAATGACATGTATTGCATGTGCATGATGGAAACTGCATGATCCTTTCATTTTTTACACAGGTTTATTTTGTTCGATTTATGATGATTTATAATGTTTTGATTTATCACCATTATCAATTCAGTGTATACATGTATTCTGATTTTCGTATTTGTGAAGTGTTGATGTGTCTGTCTGTTTTTGTTTGATATCATATATCCCATGGTCACATGACTGACTTCTATATTTTGAAATTGGCTATTTCTATGTTATGTGTGTGCATGATTTTGTGGACGTGCACTTTGGTTGTGTAATTCTCCATTCTGGTATTATATTTGCATTGAAATGCAGGTGGGTTATTGCTCAGTCATTGTGTTATTCTAGAAGGTGTCATTGAGTTTGCAATTAGTATTCAAGTTCTTTATTATTATTATTTGAAAATCAGCTTTGTCTTCTTATTTTATTAATCCTCCTTTGAGATAGGAAAGCATTATAGCGCATGTATTGACTGCCACATCAAGGTGATCCTAACGATTAGCAGGTACAACATTAACACATGCCCGGGACACATGGGCCCTTGAATTTAGGTCCGGACCCCCCAATTTGATCAGTTTTATTACATGGCTCATTACATACAAAACCCGTAATTCAGGGGGAAAAATAAATCAATTTTTTTCGGGGCTACTTTTTGAGCCCACTGGCCCGAATTTTCTACATTGTATTACAGTTGAACCCTATGAGAATTTCAGGGGCTCTTTTTTAGTTTTCCGGGGCTCTTTTTGGCATTTCAGGGGCGAATTCGCCCTGAGCCCCCTGTGTATTTTTTTCCCTGCCGTAATTCCAATCTGGATACCCTACCCAAAAAGTTAGCACTGCCATTAGACTTTGTGATATACACAATTTGTATCTTATAACATGAACATATAACAAAGGTTATTATCATTACATTGTTATATTCATTTTTGTCTGCACTACTGCATGCAAGTTTGATACATACTGTGATAGTTTCTATGCACCCTTCTATGCATTTGGTGTATAAGTAGTTTTTCTTTTTTTCCCCCTTGTAAAAGTTGGCATGATAGTTATATATTAGCTTGAGTCTTAATATTTAGTTTCTACTTCCACACATGAACAAGCAATTAAACTGAAATTTGATTATTTTTCCAAACAAACCTCTTTGTGGATGTTAACAAATTAACTCAAGCCATTTTACAAGGTAAGAAATGATGACTGCATGCACAAGAGTTACATGTATTAGTTGTTTTGGATGGGGCTTCTGTTTTGTGGAAGTGACCAACTTTTTTTTTTGGAGGGGGGGGGGGTAGATGTTGAATAAAAATGTTTTGAAGGTGCACTTTGCTGCAAAGATGCGTTGAAATAAGATCTCACGTGTAGACTTCCCATTAGCAAAGGCATTATATATTAACAAACATGAAAATGTGAATTAAATGTCTTTTTTAGATACGGGTAGTTAAAGTGTATGGTGATTTGAATGATGCTGAATGTAAGTTATATGGTGGATGATGGTATCTTTGTGAAGTGTGAATATGGTGAAGTGATGAATAAAACATTCCCAGCTGGAATGGAAGATTTTTATCTTGTCTCTCATGTAATGTTATTGAGCATGCTATTCCATGACTCTCTCTGGCTAGTAACAGATTGAGAGTATTATGAATGATTACAAGATTTTAACCACTAACATAATTTGATTTCCCATTTTCTCCCATTGTCCCATGTGCATGCTTGCCCACCCAACCACCCCTCACCCCACTCATCATTATCCAACCATCATCCATTTGGGGCTTTTGATGGCCCCCCTCATACGACCATCATGGTCCTTGCTGGCATGCCAATGTTTTGGAATGATGTATGAGCAGCAACGCTGGGTTGAAGAGCCGATGCTGACTTGCGATGAATTTCTCGACGTCTTCTACCAGAACGAATCCAAGAGGATGTTGGAATGTCTTCATCTGATTCAGGTATTTGATCCTCATCTCACCCCATCAAACTGATCACATTTCTCTCTTACAGCTGCTTCAAGTCTCTCTGGTCTCTTTTTGATGGTACACCTTCTTTTTCTCTACTCAAATATAGATGTAATTTGGCATTTTCGATCAATAGTTTCTCTTTTTCACTTCAAAGAAATACATGTAGATGTAATGTGGTGTTTCTCTTCTCATAATGTTTTCTGTAGTGTTCTGATATTTTCCGCTTTCATCTGTCATGCTCTTTTCTTATTTGGTGTTATGGTTCTCTTAAATTTCTGAGCTGTAAAATAATTATACTTCTTCTTATTATTATCATCTTTGTAGCATTTATCTGATCTGGCCTTTTCTGTAAAAAAAAAAAAAAAAATAGGGGGTAACTTCAAATTTCTTTATTTATACAGCTTTTATGAATGCAAAACAGTTTATTCAAAATAGATTGAAATGTTTACAAAAGATTTCCCTTCAGATTTTTCCTGACGAAATTGCAATTTTGTATTTGTCAATCTTGCATGTACTGGATCATATAAATGATCTTATCAGTCAACTTTTACATGAAATGATTCTACATGATTATTGATACAGCACATTTGGCTGTACTATTTGCTTTTCTTTTATTTTTGGTTTTCTTTATTAGTGTCTTCCCCCATTTTCTCTTTCACTTTTTGTACCTTGTTATATTCTCACAATTTATTTCAAACTTTCCAGTTTCCATTGATTTTCTCTTTCTTTTCTCCTATCTTTCACTGCTTTCCATCATTTGTATTATCTCTTTATCTTTGCAAATCTATTCTGCAATTATTTTCTTTTGATATTATCATCAATATCTTACATATTATTTCAGTGCCATTTGTCATTTCATGTGAATCATGTGTATTTATGTTTGTGGATATTGAACTCTATTCTCTTTCTCACTCCCCAGGGTTCAGCTGAATCAACTAAGCTTTATATTTCCTCTCTCGGAAAAGCAAGTTTTTGATTTCTCTGCATGCCCGTAATCTGCATGACAAATTGATTTATACTGGAAATTAACACTTTAATTGCATGTTGCATGGGCCTTGCCTTTCTAAAACTTGTTACTAAATCCTCTAATCAATATCTAGAGATAAAATCAATTTTGCATGAATAAACTCTCTAATTTCTAAATCAACAAAACTCCAAGTTCATAGATTACTTTTGACATACATGTATTTCATTTCAAGTATTCCTGTTTATCATATATCTGACAATGATAAATGTATTTCAGTTTTCAAAATCTTACACGGCTAGTTTTCTCTTTTTTTCTTTGATGTTTTCTTATCACAATGTGCACTTGGCTTTATAAATATACTCTGACTTTTTTGCATTTTCTGTACTTTCACGTGGTTCCTCTCCCTCTCTCTCTCTCTCTCTTTCTCTCTTGCCCACATCATTTTATCTGCTATTCTCTTCACAAAATTTCTTTTTCCTTGAACAAAATCTTGAAGATGCAGCAGAAAACTGTTGTCTTGCGTGTTTTTTTGCATTTCAATGTTTCATACGTAAATGTGATGCAGATGTGCTTATGATAAACAGGGATAGGGTTTCTTTTAAACAGATAATTAAATCTGTATGGTTTTCAATTCATTATAAGAGTATGAAGAGATCATGTGTCACAATTTTATTTACTTCAATTAATTTAAGTTTGGAATAGTCAAAACTATTTAAAAGCTATACCTACCATGCTCAATTTTCTATTTCAGTTTTTGACAATTTATTCTGAGAAAGTGAAATAATGATTCTTGTGAGATAGATCAAGATTTTATGTGAAGATTTTAAGGAAAGATTTTCTCAGTTACATGCGTAAAAAATTAAAAATATAGTATTATACAGGTTTTCTTGGTTAGTAAGGCTAATTTGAAGTTATTTTCAGATATGAATTTAGGTGGCCAGACTTCAAACATAGGACATTGTAACTGTACTGTTACAGACACTACAGCAATTTTTTTATTTGTTTTGTTTATTTATTTGTTTATTTATATGTTTACTTATTATTTATTTATTTATTTATTTGTTTATTCATATATTTATTTATTTATTCATCTATTTATTATTGAAATGCTAGAAAGAGCTCAATGATTGATTTTGTATCTTATGTTTTGCTCTCTTATGATTAGCTGGATACACAAGGTGAGATGGAGGAAGCCAATCAACTGAAGCTATTCAATGTACAGTACGAAGACGAAGGCCCTTACCTCTGTGTAGCAGGAAACTTCTACGGCATGAGCTGGGAAGGAGCATATCTGGATGTAGTAGAACGTAGGTTCCTACGTACAATGGAAACTCATTATAACCCATAGCAGTACAGAGCTTTCTTGAGGTGTAAATTAATCATCTTCAGTCCTCAAATTGGCAATACAAATTATTTTTTTCCATGTTTACATAGCTTGAAAAAAATAAATATGGATATAACATAAACCAAAATGAAATATAATTGTAAAACTGAATAAGAAATTGCCAATTTTAACACAGAAATAGTGATTATATATTAATCACTGCATTGCCAATTTAAAGAGTTTAATGATGAGTTACACTTAAACTGCTCTAATTCGAGAATGCCATAGCAATGGGAATGGGCTCAAATTTGTCAGTGCATTTTTCCCTTTCTGCTCATGTATGATATGTACTGCCCAACATTCTGGACCAACAGATACTGCAAAAGTGTCTCCTAAAGGTGACACTGTACCTCTATTGGGTAACAAAGTCCTAAGGGCCATCAAAATTACTTTGTTATAGCAGGAATCTTGTTATATCAGGGTTGAAAAACAATAGAATATACAGAGCTGGGACCATAATGTTACCTCGTTATATCAGAAATAGTTTTACATCAGGGGGGTGTAACATAAAGAGATACAATCAATCTTACAATCAATTGTATCTCTTTAGTACATGGTTTACCATAGACTTACGATTGATATCAATTAGGATTGATATCAATCGTAAGATTGATTGTACTTTTTATGTTGCACCCCCGAGATCTCTTTATACCGAGTTTTCACTTAGTGTTATCTTACAGAAGGGTGTAAAACTTTTCTATACTTGCATTGGGTTCACATTAGTGCGTTTGCTGTAGTAATGTGCATGCATTTGGATTTTATTGGATAAGAATTCAGATGGCGCCAAACAAACCCCAAGGGAACATAGGTTTGAGGAAGAGAAAATCAGGAACAAAATATTACATTTTTACATTGTTCCCTTATTTGCTTGTATTTAAAGCTTTGATTTTATCAATCGGACTTCATGTGAGTCCATGTATTCACATGTATAACAGATGTGGTAGATAGAATTTGAATGTTTTTTTTTTATATGCTTGACTTTGTGTGAGTTTATGTGATTCTGACCTTGTTAGGCTTATTTTATTTTGCCATAAGCTTGGCATAAAGTTCTCTTTTATATGGGAAAGAGTGTCACTGTTTAGAAACTGTTAATGATGAGGTGTTTTTCTCTGTATGAAATATCAAATAATCATTGAAAGATTTAGTTATAAATGTTTGTAGGGTTAGTTAGTGAATATTTGCTTTGGGACCTGTTGGTCTGTTTTGATTTGCTATTCAAACTGCATTTATTTGTTCTTGATGACAGCGACTACCCAAGCCCCAATACGAACCAACCCGCCTGCAGTGTTCATTCCAACGAACACGCAGACAACGAGCAGGACTCATCTTATCATCTTTAGCGTTGTTGGGTTCGTTATCGTACTCATCCTCGTCACCTGCATTGCTATCCTGTGCAAGCAGACCCAGGTCCGACATCGTCGACCAGTCGACAAACCAGGCATCAGCAAACCTTTGGTCTATAGACAGGTAGAGAGAGGCTTGATGATTTACTCCACTTGAGAAAAAACAAACTACAGCAGTTCTTTACCCTGCTATTAAAATATTGAATTATAATCTTATCTGACAAGATGATTTTAGGGAATCTTATTAAGAATTTCCTATGAATAAATGCTCAACCATCCGACAGTTGATCATTAATAGTTACCCTTTTGCACTTTAACACTTAACAAATAAACAGAGGTACTGCATAATGTGTGATTATGATAGCTGATAGTAACTCCTTTCTTTTTCCCAGATGTCTGTTGACTCCACAAAGTCAAACGCTCCGCTTTGCCAATTTGGAAGGAATCGACTGACTTCATCGCTCACCGTGATTTCGGAGTACGACATACCTCTTGACCCTGAGTGGGAGTTCCCAAGAGATAGGTTTGTACTTGAGTCTTTTACCCAAACACATGTAGCTCCTTAAGTTCACTTTGGACACATCTGTGAGGGCTCTTATCAGTCCTACCTCAATTAAGATTTCTCTTTTGGAGTTGCAAGAGGTTGAATATGAATCTCTTGTGAATTGTGTGATGTTCTTGAGAGTAAAAGGTTATGTACCGTTTTGGTAGGCCCTCAGAAACTTATCGGTAGATTTCTTTGCTTTTAGCTGCTCAGTAGCAACATAAAAACAGAACTAAGATGCTGTGAAGTTCTCAAGTTGACTATAAAATAAATGAAAGGTGAAGAATATTTTGATCTCGAGGTCAGCGACATAAAGTCACACAGTGCCTGGACACATGTAAAATCAATAAAAATTCTGTTTACGCATAAGTCTAGGAAGCGTTGTGATCGCTGTGCAAGGAGCATCAGATGAGTGCTAGCATAGGTCTGAATGTAGCCATAACATTGCATTTATTTTAGGTATTCAGCCTAAAATTTAGTGGAAATCATGAATGGAACATCACATGATCTCACACACATGTATAGTTTTATGCAAGTCGGACAGTGTGAAGCTTCATTTGATCAGTTTCATACTAATTTTCTTTTCGCTGCCAAAACTGTACATTAGCTTTTATGATGGTAGTAGCTAAGAAGTGTCATGGCTTATAATTAAAATCGCATGCTCTCATCAGAAATTACTGCAAGGCTACCTTGCCTCTTCTTATTTTATTTTATTTTCAAGAATGATAAGTTTCTGAGCAATTCAAACAAGTGCAAATTTATTTGTTTAAAAACTACATATCAAACATGAGTGTTCAGTACATTATCCACACCTTTCTGTCAATATGTTAGACTTACCTTGGGCAAGACAATTGGAGAAGGTGCATTTGGTAAGGTGGTGATTGGTGAAGCCGTTGGTATTGTCTGCCAAGAGAAGACCTCCACTGTTGCTGTCAAGATGCTCAAAGGTGAGAGATATATGATTACTATGTAAATCCAGAATGATCTTATGGTTACTATGTCAAATATATTGATGTAAGTTCTGGGGGATGTTTCACAAAGAGTTAAGTTGGACTTAAAGTCGCTCTTAAATTCCTAGTTGCGGGCTATATATTAGGCATCACTGCAGTGGTCAGATCATACTCAGGTGATGAGTGCTGTTGGGAAGTCTATCAATGTGATTACATGTGAAATACCAGATGTGCAGTGGCGCTTCTGCATGACTCTAAGTCCAACTTTACTCTTCGTGAAACACCCGCCTGGTGTTAATGCAGATTGTAGCAATGTTTTACCTCTGTACAACTTCTAGAAAGCCATTTTATTTAATTGCACTGTGTGAAGATTACACAAGATTAAAAACATATTGAAGCTTTAATAGTAGTTAAGTAATGTAATGTTTTTCTTCTTTGCTGATTTATGCACATGTATGGATAAAACCATTGAAGCCCTACAATGTTGAGAATACCTTTCTGTTTCCATGAAATATCAAAAAAATGTGGCAGGATTATTCAGGGGCTGACGTATAGGCCCCCTTTTCTGAATTCTTCCTATCTGATGAACCTACAGCCGATGTTGATGAACCATTGTCTTTATTTATGCATTAATTTGCCGAATAGATATTTATTTTGGTTTTGTAGAATAAAAAGTAAGTATCCAAACTCTTCTTGTATTGTCTTTCAGCTAATGCAATGGACCGTGAATTCTCAGATCTGATCTCTGAGTTGTCTATGATGAAGATGATTGGCAAGCACCCTAACATCATTAATTTGCTTGGATGCTGCACACAAGATGGTGAGCATTGCTTCATAAAGAATAGTTTAAGAAGAGTTTAATGAATACAGTTGCATTAATATCATGACGATCTCTGTTGTTTCATTTTATTCTTCTGGACCTTTTTTTTTTTAAAACAAATTTGTCAAATTAGCAAATATTTACACATTTTCCTAATTAATTATGTCGTATTATCTCCTCACAGGTCCTCCTTATGTCATTGTGGAATTTGCACACCATGGCAACCTGAGAGATTTCCTGCGATCACGACGTCCCCCTGAAGAGTATGAGAAGTCCATTCTGCTGACCACTTCTCAGACACTGACCAACAAGGACCTAATGTCCATGGCTTATCAGGTGGCCAGAGGAATGGAGTTCCTTGCATCCAAGAAGGTGAGCAGGAAATGCATTTATTTGTCTCTGTAGGTTGCTATAGTTGTAGTAACGTCTTGTCTAGGTTAGTAAATGAGTGGAATCTGACCAAGGTCAAAGGTCAGAAGGCCACAAAACTTTCTCAAAGCACTTTACTCACTATAACTTCCTTTGAATTTGAGCTAGAATCATCAAATTCATACCACCACAGGTACATCTAGTAAAGGAAATGCATTTAGTGGTCTGTTGGTTGCTTTAGTTGTAGTAACTTCTTGTCTAAGTTTGAAAATTAGTGGAATCTGACCAAGGTTAAAGGTCAGAAAGGTAAGTAAACTTTATAAAAGCACAATAATCACAATAACTTCTTATAGATTTGAGGTAGAATCATTAAATTCATACCACAGGTACATCTCGTAAAGGCACAGGCCAAGTTAGAAAATGAGTGGAAATTGACCAAGGTCAAAGGTCAAATGATCAGTAAACTTTCTAAAATGCACTGTAATAACTATAAATTTTTATGGATATGAGATGGAATCACTAATTTGAAAGATATGGATCTGATATTTTGTTTGGTGACTTAGCAAAAGTAGTGGTGGATGCCTTGCAGAGATTGTTATTTTATAGATCAATAGATTGATGACTAAGTTATAATTGTAATGATTTGTTGTCATGAATAGTGCATTCATCGAGATTTGGCAGCAAGGAATGTTCTTGTGACAGAAGACTTCGAAATGAAGATTTGTGATTTTGGACTTGCTCGCGACATCCACTACATTGACTTCTACAGGAAGACTACAGATGTAAGTTCTTTTTGTTTTCATTTCCTTATCCTATTTTACACCTTTAAATCTTTTTAAGCATTCTTCTGCACACAGAATTTACTTTTTTGAAAATTGCAAGGGAGTGGTTCTGTTTTATGCCTTTTGACTGCATCCATTTTCTGGAACTTAAATCCAGGGTTGTATTTGCATAGATTTGTCACAAATGATACCTACATGGGTTTTGATTTTGAGATTTAGAATTTCAAAATGTTTGAAGAGAAGATACATGTTTAACATTTATCTAATTTTAGTAAAATGACAAATATTGCTTTATGTTGCTCGTCAAATATTTCAGTATGCATTATGATAGATTTACAACCTTTTCAATATTACCACTGTGTGTGATATTGCTGAAAGCTTTCACCTGTGATTATTTATGATGTATATGTATCTTAGGCCAATATACATGTATATAAGTTGACCATAGACACTGTCACATACTTGCTTTTAACTGTCCCAATATCAGTGTATGTGAAATGAATATATCTCTATGTCTCTTCCTCTGTGTTAGGGTCGGTTACCCGTCAAATGGATGGCCCCGGAAGCGCTCTTTGACCGAATGTTCACCACACAGAGTGACGTTTGGTCGTTTGGTATTCTCCTGTGGGAGATCATGACGTTAGGAGGCACGCCGTATCCTAGCGTCCCTGTTGAACAGATGTTTGACTATCTACGCTCAGGCAAAAGATTGGAGAAGCCCCAAAACACATCATTAGAAATGTAAGTTGATTGATTTGTAAAGTGACTGCAAGAAACAGAATTACATAGAATCAGTTTAATTATACCCCTGCCAAATGCAGTTTGCTCATGAAATTGGGATACTCATTGGTCTTGTGGTGAAGATATGCAAGACATATTTTTGAAAGTGTCTGAAACTGCATTGCCATGGAAACTATGGCAATAAATCGGGGAAATATTGCGGATCAAACTACTTCCTCATCAACACCAACATACTCAGGAAATTTTATACACACATTGGGGCGGGGGTATTAATCACCTTCAGTTATATTTGTAGTTAGTGCTACTTTAATTTTTTTCAACTATTTTTCCCAATACTGTCTCAAACTTTACACTGTTTTGAAGGTATGCCAGATTTGCAAAGTGAGAGTAATCTGTGATCAACTCTTTGTGTTACCCATGTCAATTTATCTGCTTTAGAAAGAAGACGACATCAAAGGTTTCAGTCTCTCTTGTGTGATTATTATTATTATTATTATTTTGACTCAATCTGTGGTTCTGTTTGTTTGTTTATAGCTATCACATCATGTGTGAGTGTTGGAGGACATCACCGGGTCAGAGACCAAACTTCAGTGAGTTGGTAGAAGATCTGGATCGCATCATCTCAGTCTCATCAAATCAGGTATGTACAATCTTCATTCCTTAGTGTTGCTAAGAAACATACTTGAGAGGATGCTTTGTGCTATCTGATTGCAGGGAATTTGATTGTATCAGATCTTGTGTTAAATCCCCAAGAAATTCACACTCCATTTCAATATTCCGACAAATATTATTCTAATGGTGCCCTTGTGAGTTGCATAGTAATATTCTCTTTGTACTGCATCCTATTCTTTCAGTATGATAAAAACATGTGATCATGATTTTCCTATACATTTGAGAGTCTATAGATTAGATTTAGAATTTGCTGTGACAGGACATTGGTAGATTTGAAATTTATGCAGGGCCCTCTTACATAAAAAGTTGTGATTAAATGCAACTCAAAAAATTAAATGCAAGTCCCAAATCCTCAACTCTGATTGGTTGAAAATCAAGTTGCATTAAATGATTTTTTGAGTTGCATTTAATCGTAACTTTTTATGCAAGAGGTTTAGTTTTGAAGTAACATGCAGAATTGGGCAGAATTGGGCAGCATGTGTATGCATATTGATGTGTATGTATGTGCCTAAATTGTCTGTTGTATTTTATTTATGTACTACCTGTGGAGGCTAATTATCTATGTTGGGGTATTTTTGTTTGTTTGTTTGTTTGTTTGTTTGTTTTTTCAAAATATGGATCAATAATGAATCTGAATTTCTGTTGATATAATGATATTTTGTGTCTGTCATGCAATTGCACCATAGTAATACAGGTGAGACACAGTTGTACCAAGGGCAATTGTGTGTTTGAGATAGTATAGAAATAAAGAAAGACATGTATTCACCCATTTATTCATTGTTTTCTCTCACTTCCTATCGCAGGATTATCTTGATCTGGAAGCAGTGGGTGATGCACCTGTCAAAACCTTTCAGGAGAGCGAGGTAGACTCAGGCTACGCCAGCCAACATAGTAGACACAGTAGTGAATCAACTGTATAAAGGACTCCCCCACCCCCACCCCCACCTTTTCCTTCCCCTACAACCACCACTACTACCACTCCCTACCCCACCCCCTACACCACCCCTTGATGCCACTCTGTATCCCTAACTACGCACTTCCTTTTCCCTACCTCACCGTGAATCAATCCCTGTCCTGTAAAGATAGACGTCATTAACCACTGGTCATGGACCATCCTAGAACTCCTAAATTAAAAAAAGGATAGCCTAGACATGAAACAAGAAAAGAAAATTGATTTGAGGTGACGTATTTATCAATGATAGGTGTTGATATTCTATGGGACCAAATGATGCAGTATTTTGTGAGAGATAAGAAAAAAAATGATGGAAGATGTCTTCAGCAATGAATGTTGTATGCTAATGTGGACCCAGCTGGACTAAGGCTCTAACTAAAGTGAACTCTATCTTGTGTTCTCTCTAGCGTATGGCTTTTATGGGATTCAGGGCACCGGTCTCGCCGCAGGTTTATTACAAAGTGCCACAAAGTCGGGACTGTTACCCCTATGCAAACTGACGATGGGAGTCCAAATACGTGCAGAAGGAACAAATCGCTCTGGTATGCAATTGACTTTGCATTGTCATTTGCTGCTTCGGGACACGTTCAGTTTGCTTTGTTTCTTCATGAAATTTTGTTTCTTGGTGCTATTGACCGTCTCATGGATCTGGAGAATGGAACTCTCGTGTGGTACCACAAGGAGTCCAATAACAAGAAGGATTGAACTAAACCAGTGGAAAGTATTACAGTTGAACACAAATGAAATGAAGAATGTCTGCATTCATGCATTCAGGAGAGTGCCAACACATAACTGCAATTTTTCGTAGACTCTCACATATATGTGTACAGAGAAGACGGATAGTGAAAGGAGGAGTCCCACGGAAAGCGCCCTCACTGAAGGGATACCAAAACTGGAAGTCCATTATGATTTCAGCATCGTGTGACTTTCAGTGAAACCTTAACTGCCTTCAATTTTATTTGTGCTTTATTGGACATTGATATGTTGAGAACATCCTGCTTTTGGTGATAAAGCAAGACATAGAATGAGAAACAGTAAGCTGCCTTGGCTAGATTATGTACCATCTGGCATAGGACACGAACTGAGTACTGGAACTCAGTGATGCAAGCTGCATAAACCGTGAAGTGAACATTACATGAATGTATGCTGCTTTCACAAATTATTGTCTTGATATTGAATTGTGACCTCATTACTAATCTAAACTTTGATGGAAAAGAAAAAAAAGTGGAACATATATATAGAATATATAAACTATATTGTGTATTTGGTGAATATATATATGTGTTCTTTGGTGAAAGCAAAGGAGGGCCTGTACTATTAAACTTGCCATTTGTTCACTGCCAGCTCTTTTTAAATATTATTTGGTCTCTTTTCCCTACTGCTATAGCAAGCTTAGTTAGAATTTAGTGTATTCCTGTAAAAAGAACAAAAAGTACTGATTTATTATGAATGTTCATTACCACATATAGTAGTTTATGTGATTTGATTCAGGGGTACAAGTAAGTACAAAAAGCTCTTCTTTCTATTTCTGCTAGATGAGATGCTTTACTCCTAGAAATTAAATGACTGGCATATTGTGAACCTTTTCCTGTTATTAATGAAAATGATGATCTTTCTATCATTTGATTGAAATGATAGATGCACAACAGTTGCTTCAAATGAGATCTTCTTTTTCATCATTGCCTGGGTCATTCAGGAATGTTTCAAAGTAATTTCAATGAATTCTGAAAATTGCCATTTCTGTATGAATTTTGACCAAATGAATTTATCTCAAAGATGGGATGTATAAACTTTATGTGATATATGGATATCTTACATGGTATTGTTTATAACATTGTTTTATTATTATTATTATTATTTAATTATTTTAGTATCATTTTAGGCTTTTAATCTATGCCTTTCAAATTCTTGCATGCTCATGCAAAAGAATCTGTTCTTCATGTTTTTCCATCTTTCATATTCTATCTTTCACTTTTATGTAAAAAAGCTGACAATTTTGTTAAATCATTCAATCAATTCCCTACTTGAAATTTATAGTGACTTAAATTCTTCTCTCTCTCTCTCTCTATGCAAAAGTTCAAGCCAGCCAAATTGGTTTTAATTGGGATGTGATATGTGATTTATTTTTGTACAAGATGTAATTAAAAATTTATTGCCAACTGATTCAAACATCTTTGTTTTCAAACCATTGTTGGTCTTTCAATTTGATTTTTGTAAAGAGCTGGAATACGTACTAAATATATACCTTTGAAATGTAACTTATCCTTCTATTGTAGTCCAAGAAAACTTGGGTGATTTTTATTTGAATTTGCCTCTCAGTATTCGGAAAAGTATACAAGTTATTTGAAGAAAATGAAATGTACTTCAGAGTGAACACATGTTCATTTATAAAGGAATCTGAGCTGAAAGATCATTTGGACAAAATGACACATTGTCACATTATTGGTGTCTGTTTTCATTTGGAAGTATGTACATGTATGATATTGTTTTGAAATCTCATTTCCTTTTTAACCTTGATATCCCCTATTGAGAATCCAGTAACCCTTGACTGATGTATTGTAATACAGACTTGGTAGAGTCATGCATACCTTGATCACTATGAACATTTAGCAGTGGAAAATATCCAGAAGTGAGTTCCAACAAGAGATAATAAACCATCTGAAATATCTTTATTATCATTTTCAAAGCTTCAGACTCAAGATGTAAATTGCATCAAAGAATGTAGCTATTATTTCTTATTAAAGTTTTAATGGCCATTTTAAACTTCATAAACATTTTTAAATTTTGCTATCATTTGATCGTACTCTTTAATAATTGATTTTGCATAGCTGATTGCATAAAATGATAAGTAATAACACAGGAAATACAACATTAATGATAACTATAACATACCTGGAAACACTTTTTCGTTATTGCTTGTTCCCACTACTGGATTTTTCGGACCTTTCCAATGTGTTTTTGAAGAGTTCATTCCCTTGTATGCCATACTGTATCTCAAAGTCTGGCATTGATGTGAGATTATGAACAGTAGAAACACAATCAATACTTTGATATGGAATCTGTTACAGTAGTACTGTCAGAGCATAAGGTCATTGTGACTGTTAAATCGTTTATAAACACATCATTTAATGTTCAGTGTGAATGGACCCCTATAGTGTGTTATTTCATGTGTAGACTTGCAGGGTTATTAACCCATATCAATGGGCTATCCAGCATGAAGTATTCAGTTTTACTTTGATGTCCATTACTGTTATATAACTTTTCACTATCTACGTAACATTTTGTTTTTCTATGTTGTTCAAACTCCTAAATACCACCTTTTACTTGCTTATTCATGTTTTTATCTAAAACCTGATGTTATGGTGGCCCTGAAGTACTCTCGACAACAGGTCATGTGCGACATGAATTTCACATCCCAGGTCCTGAATTTCACACCCCGGGTCATGAACTTCGCATCCGAGGTCATGAAATTCATGACTCGTGGTGCAAAATTAACGACCGGCGCTGCGAAATTCAGAACCCGTGGCGCGAACTTTGCATCCCAGTCGTGAAATTCACGACCTGTGGTGCGAAATTCTGGACCCGGGATGCGAAATCAGGACCTGGGATGCGAAATTCATGTCGCACATGACCTGCTGTCGAACGTACTTCAGGGCCACCATATGATGTATAGCTGCTAGAGAGAGTCAGTATTTCATACACAGATATTTTTTTTTTCAATACATGTATTACTTAGAGAAGTAAGTCATAGTGATAATTTTACAACCTTGTCTAGTGTTGACAATTCCTGTATATCTTTTTATTTCATTGACCATTGCTTTAGTAAATTTGCTGGTAATGTTTTGGTCAAATTCAGGTCTTCTTTATTGTATAACTTGTTAAAACCTTTGAATCTTTTAAAAGACATCACTAAAAGTTTTTAAAAGTTTCATGAAGAAAACTTTTTCTTTTGATCAAGTTTCATTTCACTTTTTGAAAAAGATAAGAATTCTTAGAAAGATTGAAAAGAGTGAGATAAAACCAAGGTAACTTGCAGATTTTTTTAGAGTTTGAATTTTTAAAAAATTCTATTTTTACATTGCTATAAACAGGTTATTCCTTTGTTTTAGGATTTATGAAGTTCAAAATTCTCCAAATATTTTTTGAATAATAGTTTTAACGTGGCTATTTCATTTTCAGAATTATTCAAAGATTGAAATTGAATTATTAGGTGTTGCCATTTGTAGTTGAAATTTTGAAAGAGAAAACAATCGGGTTATCTGTTTTACCATACAGTGTGGACAGTGGTATTGTATTTTATGATGCATCCTAACATTTTAAAGGAATGTTAGGATGTTCAAACCTTACTCAGATTAGAAGTTTACCAGAATACATTAATGTGGTGGGGGGGGGGGGGGGGGGGGGGGTTTACTGTATGTTTCGTTACTCCAGCGCATTTTTGAGATATATTTTCTCGCCTTGGAGAAGGGTAGAGCACAAGTATCATTCAAATACACAATGGTTGTACTAAAGAAAACAAATTAACATTTTTGTTTTACGCTTATAAAGTTTCCCAGCAGAAAATAAACATCATTATGGATCCATGCTTGACCTTTAGAACACATTTCCTCACTTTTTCATCCCCTAGTTTCCTTTTCATCTCCTTAAGAAAGAACTTCATCACGGAACATGTAGCACCATGAAGCGATTTGTATTCAGGAATCAATGTTGTTTTGCTGGTGCTTTGGAATGATTGCACCATACGTTGTCATAAATATGCTCATAAATGTTTATGAAAGTGTCTTTTCAAAGATTATTATTTAATTATATTACTGTATGATGAATGTATGTGCAAGGTGCTAATTTTATTTGTTTTTCAGAAAGTAGAACGAAGATGTGCTCTGTACATTGGCCGAAACTCATCAAGTATACATGTAGCTCAATTTTGGAAGTGTTTTTTTTTTTCCCCCAAACTATTGATAGAGCAAGTTTGTAAGCTTGTGTGTTCATTCAAGAAAATTCTAACCGAGTTTTAGATACATTACCCCACATTTTCAAAGCACCTGTATTTTTTTTTTTTTTTTGATCTTGCATATGCTGATTTGGGATGTTTGCATCTGATTATACGCCTACATGAGAATATTTTTCATGTGTTGAATGTTCCTCTTGTATATTATTAATGAATAAATGTTTTGAACATGAGCCCGTCTATGGTAAAACGAGTCATTATACATGTAGTTGTCTGAATGTGGGTGAGAGAAAATTTTGATGAAAGAGAAGTTGAGTTTGGGTAAAGATGAAAAGAAATTATGAGCTTTTTTTTTTTTTTCCTTTTTTCATTTCTTTTGTGGAAGAATATTATTAACAATGTCATAATGTTAATGATTTCCCTTGAAATGCCCCATGATTGACATATTACATGTACTGAAAGACCTGTAGCTTTAAAGGTTATGTGCAGCTTTGGTAGGTCTTCAAAAACTTTTCCTCAGATTTCTTTATTTTTTTTAGCTGCTCAGCAGCAACATAAAAGCAAAACTGAGATGCAGTGAAGTTCCGTCCTCTTCGAACGAAAGGTGAAATATACTTCTGATCCCGGGGCAGGGGAATTGGGGACATACCGTAGTCACACAGGCCTACACATGTGTAAAAGCAATCTGAATTCTGTTTTGGGCAGCAAGAGTATGTGAAAGGAATGGTCGGGATAAAGGGGTTATATGCGTAGGGGAAAATATTTACTCTGAAATTCATCGGAAATCATGAATGGAATATCACATGATCTCTAGCATTATCTTTGAAGGTGGAGGTTTGCATGGTGGTACTGATGACAGGTGAGATTTACAAAAGATACTCTTACGAAAGATATCTCTCCCACTCCATCTCGCCTCTCCATTTCTCCTCCCCCTGAACATTAGGGAGCTTTAGATACGCGACGCAGCTCAGTCGACGCGGTAACTTGGCAAAAATGTTGTGCGCATGCGCGGGACAGCTCTTTTCCGGTCTATCCTGCATCGTCTGTTTTACATGACGGTTCTGGGGCCAGTTTACTGTCCTCCCCAATACACGATGCGAAACCTTTGTTGACCCTTTTTTTATGACGTAACAATGGTTCATATTTGAGCGCACGCGCGCTTTGTTTGCTTACTACGTGCATACGCGTCCTCCCTAATACACGACGCAAGACCGTTTTATGACATACCAATGGTTCACATCAGTTTCACATCTGAGCACGCACGCTTTGTTTGATTGTACTGCATCTTCCCCAAATCTAAAGCCTCTTTGCAACACGACGCAAGCAAAGAGAACATAAGTCAACTCAGCAAGATACCGCGTCGTCTGAGCTGCATCGCGTATCTAAAGCTCCCTATTCTCTACTCTCCCAAACTCGCAGTCCTTTTCAGGACTTACCCCATGGGGAATAGTACACCTCATCCACGTTAGCATGTATCTTTTTATGCAAGGCAAAACAATGTGAGACTACTTTGATCACTTTCATGCCGATTTGCTTTCTATCCAAACTGTACATGAGGGTACTAGTTGCCAAAAGGTACTTTGCTGGGGGGGGGGGGGCTCCATGTAGCTATACTGGTATATTGTGTATTCAAAATATGAGCTTATCACTTCTATACAGGGCCATTAAGAAAAAAAAATGAGACTTTCAATAATAACAGGCAAACTGCACAAGTACTAGTAGATGGGGAATCTATTGAGAAGTAAAATGAAATTTGTCAAAATCGGTCGAGTATTTTTCATTCCAGAAGCATTTCTGTGAAAAAAAAAGTTTTAAGACATCAACTGGCAGTGTTAATTGCAGAAAATTATGTATCTTGTTGTTATTTCAGAAATGGTATCATGACTGAGCTTTGGGCAAGCTGTAATTAACATCATAATGAACACAAACATAACAGTCACCAACATTTCTCTTCTTTCAGGTGTTTTAAATAATGGTATTTTAAAAAAATTGTTGATTCCGGAAATTTTTTAGTGAGAGATGGAGGAGGCAAGTGCTAGAGACAGAAATGGTTCTTAAAACTTTGATGTAAGTTCTGATTCATCCTGGTAGACATTCAAATCAACAATTATTAAATCATTTCATCTGGACTTACGGTGTAATTCCAATGTTGGTTTCACGTCTAGTCCAGGGGGGCATTTCATCATGTGTCTTGTCGGTGATTTTCAGCGAAATTCGGTTTCAATTGACAATTTCTAACTAGCTTTATGTACGGTATCAGTTGCCAGTGCTAATAAAGTTTTCAGTACTGATTACTTGTCAGTGGGCAAATGCTGATGTCTGATTTGGTGGCGGGAAGATGCGTCTGTGCCAATCGGCCACAGTGTTTTCCTGCCACCAAATCAGATGAGCTGATGAAGCATCCAGGACCAGACATAAAACCATCCTTGAAATTAAACCATAAGTCCAGAAAAATGATTTAATAACTGTTTGTTATTCTCAAAACTTAAGAAAACAATTAAATAAAGCACAATCCAGACAAAAGATAAATTTTGACATTTTTAAAGCTGAAAGGAAACCATTTTCCTCAGGTTTCTGTTTTTATTACAAACTTTCATACATAACATCACTTTAAACTATACATTCTGTGACATCAGTATCTTTTCATAGTTTATCATTTGTACAGATATGTACAAAACATGAAAAAGAAAAGTTTTCAAAATGCAAATATATAATATCATACTTCAAGCAAGTGTTAAACTAGATAAATAACACCTTAACATCTTTTACTGTTTGA
Source organism: Echinometra lucunter (assembly GCA_029962745.1). Classification (NCBI taxonomy): domain Eukaryota; kingdom Metazoa; phylum Echinodermata; class Echinoidea; order Camarodonta; family Echinometridae; genus Echinometra; species Echinometra lucunter. The sequence continues at coordinate 8,009,325 of CM057159.1, read as the reverse complement.
ATATTGTTCTATCACAAATGCCAAATTCCCAAGAAACAAGGTGAACTAACATACACGTATAATATTCTAATTTTGTGTCAAAACTATGGCAGAAATACTCCCAAGGAAGTGAAGATTGTGCACACACTGTGGGCATGAAGGAATCTCATAATCCAGGGCTCCACACAAACTCTTATGGTAGGGGTCTAGACTGAAAATCTTGGGTCTGTATGCATTGATCCCTTGTCGTGAAATTGGTAAAATAGTTGGGGGGTTTGGACCTAAATTTGGGGCCTCATGTGTCTGTTGGGGGCCTGTTAGTATCAAGCCTTGGATTATGGGGTAACAATATTTGTATGAAAGTACAAGTACTTCCATTCACGACTTGAATAAGATTTCACCTCTCCAAATGAAACTTTTAAGTTTTTCATAAGAGAGGACAGGAATGAAGAAAACGTGGAAAAGGGTCAAGTTCAGGTAAAAGTCATAATGTCATAATCAGGGGCGTAACAGGCACCTGTCATCAGGGGGGGCAGAGCCCAAAATTTCCCGGTAACTAGAACCTGTGGCGTAGCTACGACTGCATTTTAGAAGGATGGTAGTGCTCCACCGGCGTAAATCCAATTTGAGGAGTGGGAGATGAAAAACTTTTTTAACGATTTTTTTTTTCCCTCTCACACACATTTTGATATCTATTTTGCGAGAGAGCGAAGCGAGCGAGCAGAAAATAACCACTTTTCGGGTTTTGAATCGCATTTTCGAATAAGAATTCTAAAATATGATGAAAGAGCGAAGCGAGCGAGCCAAAAAAAGCAACTTTTCTCGATTTGAATCGCATTTTTGGATGGAAATCCTAAGATTTTGACGAGCGAGCGAAGCGAGCGAGCCAAAAATAACCACTTTTTTGTTTTCAGTAGCATTTTCAAATAGAAATTCTAAAATATGATGGTTGTTTATGATAGATATTCAGAATTTTTACTAACTGATTAATTAAAATATATTTTCTTCCTTAAAAAGTGTGTCTACATGGGGGAAATTTGTACACACCATCCCCCCTCTTCCCCAAGTAGGGGTGATAGATCCCCCACCCCCGGATTTACGCCAATGTAGTGCTCCCTAGAGGGGAGGGTGCAGGGAGGGGGGGAGTTCCTCCCGCGCGAAGCGCGGAAGCTCCGACGTTTCTTTGAATTGTTAGTTGTCAGTAAGTAAGTCTATCTTCTGCGACGTAACGAGGATTTCATTTTAGGGAGATGGTAGTGCTACCTAGGGGGAGGGTGCAGGAAGCTCCGACGTTTTTTCGCTGTCAGTTCCCGCTCTTCTTACGCTCTCTGCCTGTTATCGGGGGGGGGGGGGGGGGGAGGGGGCATACGCATAGCCAAAAATTTCCCGGTAATAAGTAAGTCTAGAATCAGTGGTGTAGCTAGGATTCCATCTAGGAGGACGATAGTGCAAAGCGCGCTCCCTAGGCATGCTAGGGGGAGGGTGCAGGGATGGTGATTTTTCCCTTCCCGCGCGAAGCGCGGAAGCTCTGACGTTTCTTTGAATTGTTCGTTGACAGTTCCCGGTCTCTTACATTCTCTGCCTGTTATCGGGGGGGGGGGCAGAGCTGAAAATTTCCCGGTATCTAAGTCTAGATATGCGGAGGTGAGCCTGCACCGCGAGTTGCTTGTTGCGAAGCCCTTAGCTGGTGGGGCCAAGGGTTCTGGCTTAGGGCCCTTGATGGGGGTCTACAGGGAAAGCCAGGGGGGTCCAGGGAGGGGAGCACCCGGAAACTCCGGGGTTTGGGTACTAAATTTTCCCTCATTTCTTTTGTTTCCCTTTGCTTTTTTCTTTTTTTCCCCTTTCCCTCTTTTCCCTCTCTCTCTTTTCCTTTCTCCCCTTTTCCCTTTTTTTCTTTCCCGTTCTCCTTCTTCCTTTCCCTTTCTCCTTCTTTCTTTTCCTTTCTCCTTCTTTCTTTTCCTTTCTTCTCCTTCTTTCTTTTCCTTTCTTCTTCCTTTCCCTTTCTCCCTTCCTTTTTCTTCCTTTCCCTCCCTTTCATTTTTTTCCCGGTGGTTTGGTGAATTTTCCCGCTGAAATCCTTCAGGGGGGGCACTCTGCCCCCCCTGCCCCCCCGGCTGTTACGCCACTGGTCATAATCATAACTGTGACAAGTATGGAATTTCAGCAAAATTGAGTCAATTTATCGATAAGATGATTCCTCTAAATCGTAACACATAATTGTTCTTTTGTACTACATGATTACTCTATCCCAAAAGTATCTCTCACAATACAATAACATGACCTGGGGACTTTAACACAAAGGTTTGCAATTAATCGCAAATTTAAAACAACTGTTCTGATTGGTCCAGGGTCACCTTTTTGAACAAGATGTGCATGAAATAATGATCTTGATTGGCTGTTACAACATTGCGATCGATAGCAAATCTTTGTGTTGCGGGGCCCAGAACTCAAACTTTACAATCCCTTGCCAAAAAATAACAACAAAGGGGGGGGGGTGGTTTTTGTCAGACGATCTTTTCTGGTTGAAATGAGCCTTCTTAAAATGTTTGAAATGGAAATGTGCAAAGCATTCTCTTGCAACCAGTCTTCTTGCTAACTTGAGGCCCTCTTAATGAAAGGTTTCTTTGAGGGCACTTTCAAGATGGGCAATTCAACGGTAACAGAATTACAAATCAGATATTTTCAGCTCATATTTTTAGAAATTACGTACTTATTTTGTACTCTGCCCCCCCCCCCCCCACTCCTCACCATTTATTTCTCTGCAAATATGCCCATTCTTTCACCTGAACTCTTACATTTAACAATTATCTACTTACATTCATGATATTGTGGTATATGTAACAGAATTACGAGAAAATAGTGTCACTTTCAAATAACAAAATGTCATGTAAAATCAAACATGCACTATACCACTACTGACTGAGATGGTGGAATTCCTTTTTTTTTAAAGCTTCTTTTAATCTAAAGATTTGGCTATTCAGGACTATCAAAGTGATTGTTTTACTATAAATCTGAAGTAAGCTGATTGTGCTTCCCATGTGGAATTGCCTAGATTGCAACTTTTTGCCATGCTGAATTAGAGACAAAATAAGATGTGATGATCTGATCAAAGCACCACCTTTATGATATGGACCACAGTAAATTACTTGCGTGATTTTTAATTGCCAAAATGTCGTACAATTTCAGAGAAAGAAACAAGATTCGAGGTGGTCTTAACTTTTGTGCAAGACTGTAATAAATATCCCAAAGTGTATGTCAGTTGCAAAAAAAGTATCACATCCTACTATTGGGATACTTCCCTACAGTTCTTTATACTTTATAAAATGATCTACTGCAGCAATCTCGAACAATTTACAGATGCTATCATAATTTACCTGGTAAATTGTGTGGGTTAGTCTTTATTTCTTGGTATACCCATCAAATTTTTCTGCCACTCCTCACACCTCTTCATCACAATTTCAAGAAAAAAATAACTCTGATATTTAACAGAGGAGAAAAAGGGAAAAAAAATTTCAAAGTGCATCAATCAACAGAAGACATTATGCTATGCATGTTCAAGATTCTGTGTGTAACTATACTATATTCAAAATAATTATGTGAACTTTGAATAATACTTAATAATAATATTTAAAAACGCTTGGGCATGAATTATATGTAGGATGTTTACAGAACTGCAAGGCCATTCGATAGCATAAATGTCCTAATTGTGTGGTCCTCCGTTATCCTTCATTTTATTCAAACTCTGTAACATTATCCACTAAAAATGCCACGTAAAGTGTTTTTAGGTTATTTCCCACATACTAGCTGTTCACAAATCATTTCTAGATGACTGGTGCACTTTAAAAAACTAAGCAATCATTACAGAAAGTACAAACCAACCGTTTTTAATCCTTGCAGAAGATGGAACTACCAGAATTAACAATCATGATGATCTTTTTTTGTTTGTTTTTTTTCAAGAAATTAGTCTACAACGTCAACTACACAATAGAAAATAACTACTTTCCCAAACGATCTTAAACCTTTCAGAAAGCGGGTTTGTAATACAAGGCAATTTTCCTTTCAACAATTCGAAATGAATAACACTCAGAGGTCTGAATTCACAAAGAAAGTCTAAATAGTAGATTAAAACTTCAGTGGAAGAATGTAAACATGTTTATGTAAAATTTGCCAGTCATGACAAATGTAAACCTTAACCATTTGCAAAAAGTATTACTCAGTGAACAGCACATAAAACTTTCAAACTATCTAGGCCTAATACCATCAAAATTATCATAAATGAGGAATATCTCTCTAACTATAAAGGCTTGTTTAGATATATATGGGGCGACAAATCCCTGCAACATTTTTACTCTCCAGATATTGCGGGACAAACCACCCCATGTATGTTAATGAACGCACATTAACATGTCAACTCTCAAATAAAAGAGTGTTTTGTTAAAAGTTTTGCAGACAAACTCATGACAAAATATTTCAAACTTTTTAAGAATATGATTGGTCCATAGCTTTTTTGCAGCCAAATGAGAAAAAAATGTCTCCTGCCTTGGCGACATTTTCTTTGTCCCTTATACACCCCACTGACTTGGTCACTAAAAATGTTGCGGAGATTTGTTGCAGGGATTTGTTGCAGAGATTTGTTGCGGAGATTTGTTGCGGAGATTTGTTGCGGAGATTTGTTGCGGGGATTTGTCTCCTCATATCTGATTAAGCCTTTACTCAATGAAAAGAAAGGCAACTTCACACCTCTTGCATTCTGTTACAAGGTCCAATAGAGGAGGTTCAAAGAATGTCAATTATTCAACAATGCTCTCACTATAGACCGATCCGAGAAGCGCTTTGTGGGCAGCGCCATTACTGCGGTGTCCCCAATTTAGTGCGTATCATAGTGCATATGTAACTCTGCGGTGGGGAATGGATTTCTCTACTGCGCCCGCTACCAAAGATCATACAGCACACGCTTTATAATCTTGGCGCGCTAAACATACCGCTGCGGACACCTCAGAAATGCACTGCACCAACTCTATGGGGACACCGCAGTTTTGGATGATCATCCGCTGCTCTCAACGACAAGCCAAATCGGTCTATATTGTAAAAAGGAGAGGGAAAATCAACAATAATGTATTATACTTCTTACTTCCAACAATTCCAGAGTTTGCTACTGTCCAATAGGTTGTGCTAAAAACCTGCCATTTTGTCTCATTTTGACAATAAATTCCTGGTAAATTTCAAAGATCGTCAATACTTTCTAGGCAGTGGAGTTCAAAGTTCAAAGTTCAAATTCTTTATAAAGAATTCTTTTAGACTAATCCACTGCAATGTATTCATTTATTTTAAAAACACTTTTTCTTCAAAATGAGAATGTATCTACTTTCTTATCAATAACAATAAGGCAAACTCTTTTGAAAACACCCAGAATCATAATCATAATAATGTGGAAAAATAATTCAAGGAAGACGTTTGCTAGAAATAACTGGCCTTTTTCCATTTTTTAAAATCTTTATTTGCTTTGAAAAAAAAACCTGACTAATGAAATTCCTAGTCACTAACAATTTAAAATAAATATTTAACATGTTCATCCAAGATGGTTTAGAAAAGATGCAGGATTGTGAAATCAATCAAACAACATGAACAGGCCTAATGCAATAATTATCACATACTCTTTCCTTGTAGACCCTTAACAGAGTTCTACATTATTCCTAATGTTGCTCCAACAGGATTTATATTGTTAACCCATTCATGACAGAGGGTCCACATTTTGTGGTTTGGCCTAATATCTTTTGATGCAAAGCCCTAAAAATCATACCAAATACATGAGCAGAAAGAGCAAAAAATTCTACACATACTGTGCCCATTTTGGTTGCGTTAATATTCGTTGTTTGATACTGAAAATTTTTTAAAGGAAAATAAGCATTAAAATCCTTAAATTGGCAATGTGATAGAAAGTTTAAAATCACCGTTTTCCCCTGCAAACTGGCAACTTTTTGACTTCTCATACTTCTCATCATAATTTCCATCAATTTATATTCATTTCAGATTTATGACGTTTCATAAGAAAATGTAGCAATAAAATAAAAATGTTGGTTTGCCAATTTGAAGAATAAAAGCTGATCAAATTAGGCTTTAAATAATTCCTGTCAGGAATGGGTTAAAGACTTGAGGAAGAATGGCATTCAAGTTAAAATCACTGCTTAAGGTCTGAAATGTAAGATATAAACCCTCTTTGCTTGACTAAGTTTTCCTACAACAAGCTCTACATATATTGACAGACTTTTTGGAGTGTCTAATTAATCGGGAAGGATTAGTTTTCTTTTCACATTCCCCACATACATGAACTCCGAACAAAGAATTCTGAAGTCATTTATCCTCTCCAGAATCCAAACCCTATTCATACTACCAGTACACTACTCTTCAAAGGAGTTATATTTCAAAGTACTAGTAACTATAGCTGAACATTGTATCCTCTTTTAATAATAGTAATATATAAATATCTGTACTTATTTATACTTTATACACAACAAGAGCCATAGGCACTAAGACACACACTTTCTGTACAGACATATTGAACACATAATACAAACAGGGTTGGTTGTACATAGAAATATGTACATATATATATATGAAACATAAACAAGACAAATACAGTGCTTCTAATAAATCTCTCTCTATACATAAATCTATGGGCCCACTGCACATGCCTGGCACAAATACTCTACAACAGTTGTCCCAAGCAATCTGAAGAAATCAACATAAAAAAAGGCATTTTTTTGGCTCTCTGCTAATTTTTTTCATATAAAAAAAGGAAAGTGTTTACTTTAGGCTTTGGAATATTTGAGTGAATGCTAGCAGTGAAGAATCGTATGCTGATGTAAATGATGGTGCATGTTAGCTCGACTGCTTGTCAAGCTTCCGTTGCTGTTTAAAGTGTCTGTGAAACTGCTCGGCGAATGCACGTCGTATCGGTTGAGCACGTTTTCCCGACTAGGCACCGGGTATATGTGAAGAGTCTGTTGGGAGGTGATAGGCGCGCACTGTGCGGCAGTAAGGGGTGCACACTGCTCAATATCCATCACATGGGGGTTGGCCAGGTTGGTCCTGTTGAGATAATCTCGATGGTTGTACTCCTTCTTGATGGAGGAGTTTGGGAGTTGTGGAGTGGGTGGGGTGGTCCGATGGCGACGCTGAGACCTAGCCTTGTTACGACTGATGGTGCAGATAACTATAACCACTATGAAGAGTAGGGCTACACTAACTGGAATGCCTATGAGTAAACCTTGCTCCTTGTTACCCCAGCCTTCAGGAGATACTGGATTCACTCTAGGGGTCTGCTGATGAGCTGGGTCTCCATAATTCATATTGGGATCTACAAAGTAATCAAAACAAATAATATCTTTTTTAAACATTCAAGAATACATGTATATATCTATTACAAAACAGAACACTTCACATACAACTGCACCTTAATATGAAAAAAGGAGGAGATACAATGTTCATATAGATTTCAGATAATTGGGAAATTACGGGAAATGGGAAAGGCAAAACAAATATGGCAAATCCTTATTCATTGATTGATGAAAACCGAAGTTTTGTTGTCATAAACCACCATCAATATGGTAATGAAAACACACCTACACAAATTTGAAATGATTCTGAACTCTTCACTAGCAACTGTGTCAGTACATTATTCTTATTGTTCTACTCTCTTTTTTTTGGGGGGGGGGGGGGGGGGGGGGGAAGGGGGTCTAAAGACTTGATATCTTTCACAGCATTTTCATTCTTAAATGTATACCTGAAAATACAATGATATCACTGCTGGGGCGACAAAGCCTCCTATATAAAAAGTGTCAAATGTTCACGAGTGCAAACATGGCAGCCAAAGCACTATAACCAATGGGATTGCCCTTCCTTTGACATGCTGTGGTGGCTTCATTTTATAAGAGAGCTAGGATTTGGACAGGACATCACTGGAATGATTATCTGGAGATTAATACAAAAAAGTGATTTCCACCAAAATTTGAGATACAAGGTTTTGGCACCCCAGAAACGATATCTATTTGCTGCTGTCTCTCTCTTTCTCTCTCTCTGAATGTGAAGCGGATCTCAGAATAATCCAACTTACCTGGAAATACCTCCAAGAATGCACTCTTGAAGCTATAGCCCATAGTGTTAGCCCCAAGACAGATATACATCCCTGCATCTTCTGCTGTTGCGTAGGAAATGATGAGTTTGTTGAGGTACGACCCGTCTGGTCTTGGAAGCACATCACCAGCAGGAAGAACAACAAAGTACTGGCCATCCATCTCGATGGTAGCGTTGGTAGGGACGCTGTGAGTCTCGACTCTCTTCAACCATTGGATGTGAGGTTTGATGTCACTGCGCACACGGCACTGAAAAGATGTTGTACCTCCAAACTCTACTGTTGTATTCACAGGGTGCTCACCCAACAGCTCAGGCTTCTTTTTAACTTGATCTGGGAAAGAAAAAAAGGAAATGAATATACTGTTCATTAATGATGATTATCATGTTTGTTGCTCTAGCAAAGTAATCTGATCAAGCCATTTTAAACACATTTTCTTGATAAAAATCAAAGCAGCTGAATTATGATCTACCAGGGATTTCTGGCAAAAGCAGATTGAAAGTTTGAGTCAATAACTACCATCGCTGAGATTGATAAAATTCACCTAGATTCATTTCTCCTTGTTTATAATGTCTGTTTATTGAACAAACATGGCTATTATGACAAGGCAGGAAAAGTTTCAACAATTTCTCTATATCATATCTGTGGCAAAAGAATTACCAGCTGAAATCAAAAGACAATATCACAAGCTAAAACTGGATATTCTATACTGAAAAATACAGCGTATTTTATAGATCACCCCAGCAAATAAAAATATATGCAAATTAATGCTTTAGGATGCAAGAATTATCATTTTTGCAAGTAGTTTTAATGCACAAATGCAAACAAGTACGTTAAAACGTATGCAATGCAGTTTACAAACTAAAAATTCCATTATTTTTGCAATAGATAACCATCACAATGCTTATTGGGTCACCACCACCATGAATACACATCATGCAATAAATATAAACTGAACATGCCACATCAAACAAAACGAAATAAACAAATCAAACTAGAAATTTGACATTCGAAAAGTGAGCGAAATTGTGGCTTTTTCAATGCAAATTTTGCTTCAATAATATACCAATTCTAGTATACATGTAAGTTTTTCTTGCACCATACTTGCAGGATACTTTAAAGCACTTGGCAAAGGCACAGAAGCTAGTAATAAAAATGAGTGGGCAATGACCTTCCATTTAAGAAAAATACATCAATTGGTAAAATTACCAAAGTGAGCTAAAAATCAGCCAAGAATGAAACAGCACTGATTATTGTCATGGCGATTAGATGTATTTTGAGTACTTTTATGTCACCAAGAAAAGAAAATCAAAAAGCGCTTGCCAAAATCATAAATTCACTTTGCCCTGTATTACCAGTAAGTGGATTAATAAAAATGTCTCTTCCTCTATTCTATTTCAAAGCTAAGCTTTGTCTTAATGAGAGTTTACACGTATGCTCTTCTTATATCTTTGCTGTGATTTGGCTGAGCACATGAAGTTAGTGACGCAAGAGACTAAAGGAAGTTTCTGCTACCGTTTAGCCACTCACCTACTACATCTACTTCATAGGTGGCGTTTATACGGCCGTGCTTGTTAAACACTATACACATGTAGGTGCCGCTATCTCCTGCCTTTAAGTGGCTCAACTTGAGAGTGAACTGCCTTGATTGCTTGCCCTCCGATATGACCATTCGTGTGCCGTCCTTTTCCCATACTATCTCCGGACGAGGGTGGCCGGAAGCCTTGCACTTTAACCGCACCGAACTGTTAAGGGGCTTCATTATCTTTTGGGCCTTCATCATTTTGCTCAGCTCAGAAAATTGAGGCATAGCTATATAAACGAATAAACATAAAGACATGCACAAGAGACGCACAAAAAAGAGAAACAGAAAAAAGGGAAAAATGAAAAACGATGGAACGATTCCCGGGAGCCAATGAAATGAGAATTTATGGATGATTGTTGATTTGATGAAAATGAAATAACTTGATTAAGGACCAGGAGGGGAGGGGGGGGGGGGGGGGTGACAGATTCAGATGAGGGTTCATTAAGGCCTATTAGTGAGTCTAGGACCAATGAAGTTCAACCGGATAACATTCAGTGTGACATTCATGGAAAAGGAACAAACAAATGAACACCACACAGATTCCAGTGGAAAGCTATCATAGCAACCGATGATAGGATGAGAATATGTACTGACAAACGAATGGTCAACATCGTAACAATCAAACCTCCCACTTTTTCATCACTCTTTATCCCAGTTGCCATCCCAATAGTGGCTTCATAAGCTCATAGTATCTTTCATGCATCTAAAATGCAACTCTGCTTCATGTCCACTTACCAGAACATTGCCATTCAATACAGGCATTACGAGCTCTAAAGAAGTGCACAATCATATTTTTATTCTATTTTTTTTCTATCTTTTCCCCCTTTTCTGTTCTATTTCACATGAATATCCCAGAATATTAATGATGAATATAATCAAATAGCACTAGGAACACTGAAATGTCTGCAACATTCTCACATAATACGTACATCACCTAAAACTAAAAGCTACATTTTTTCCTTTTAGGTAAAGCTACAACTCTTGAACTACACTAATAAGAGGAAGAAAAAATGAACACTTGTACATTAAAGTAAATGCAGCTGACTAATTAAAGACCAAGGTGTTTTATTAGAAAGATTCTGTGAAATTTTCAACAGTATTTCTACAGCAATACAAGAGCAGTACAGGAAGAAAAATAGAGAACATTTCAAGAAATCATGATTTTTTTTCTTATTCTTATTTGCTCCAAAAGCTGCTAAGTACCTGAACTTTAAGATATATTAAGCAAGTGATTTTAAATAAAAAATGTGAGATAGCGTACCAGCTCAGCCAACCTTTTCTTCGATTCCTTTCATGTTTTTTTAATCTCATAACACAATTCACCCATTTTTCATGAAAAAGAAACCTCATGTAAGATGCAAATAAAAAGATGACAAGCTTATGAAAGGGACAATGTTATCTTGCCTCAAACTCAAGAGGGCGCTTTACTTACTTCCTGATGTAGGTCTATCAGGTCTGTCTTCTACCGTAGGTGTGTCCACCCGCGTTGGTTCTCGTTCAGGAGAACTTGATCCATCTATGGTAAGCAAAAGAAGATGGTGGAAAGATTTGACAAATTAAATCATTGCCTTGACAGGGTGAAACAACGATCCATTTGAATGTCATACATGTACATGCAAGTTTGACAAATTTTGACATATTGGTAGAACAACAAAGAGGTGGAATTTCTAATGAGAAATACGTATTTTTAAAAGCCTATATATCAAAATTAACTTGAGGAAAAGAGAAGTAGAGGGAGGCAATGCCAGAAATTCATGGACCAGTTCATTAGGCTGACTGGCAACAGCAGTAACAGCACATTACAAATAACCAGAGATAGAAGTAGATGGAAAGCCTTGATGGCTAATGTCTGGAACAGACAAGGCACCTAGCAAGCAAGCAATCGCAGAGAAGAATGTTTCATAGTTATATAAGGAACATGATTGATCTTCGAAATCCTGTATCAGAAATTCATTTCTTTATGATATTGTCAAACAAGATGGTATGAACTTTATGATGGTAGGGGATCCCATCTTTGGACCACCACACAAGCTTGATTACAGGAGCCTCCCTTTCACACATTCTCTAATTGCAATCCTCTCTTTACCTATCTTTGCTTCTTTTAACAATATGATGTGATGAACCTCTCAGATGATTTATTCCCACCATCAAACTCTCTTCATTGAGGCCCTCCATTCTTTCCATCCACTTCACAAAACACACAAGTAAACAAATTCATCACAACTCAAAAGATCTAAAGAGAAAAGTATAATGGTCCATCCACCCCCCCCCCTCCTCCTCTTCTTGATATGGTTTATCACTCTATTCTGTTTTCAATTCACCAACAATTCATAGCTATTACACAGCCAAACAGCCAACGTGGACTGAATGAAAGCAAAGATTTGCAGCTGATTCATACGTAAATGAGTGCCTCTTTTGTCCAGCTTTCTTACACCAGCGCTGGCGCCTGAATCAAAGTGGTTTGAATTTCGGTCCCTCTTGGAAGGCTTGTGTTTTTTCTTCCAAGTGTTACTCTGTGCAAACTTTTCCAGCATACCATTCCTGAGTGATATGTGCACAGTCCTTTCTTTTTTTCTTTCCAACCTTCACATACTAGTCTCTTCTTTGCCATGATCTATTTGAGTTTTGTCTGATTCCAAGAGGGTAAAAAAAAAAAAAAAAACCGCCTTCTTTGAGAAATTTAGCATGAATACAAGAGTGCCATCTGCTAGAACCTTACTACACTACATCATTGTCTACTTAGAGCAAGAAGACATTAACTCTATGTAAAGTATAGGAGTATATGCCCTTCTGGCCATCCTCAGAAGGCATGTGTGTACTTCTAAAATGGCATAAAAAGTTGAGATGGCAGCGTAGATGGGGTAGCATCCCGGGGAGGGGCCACTGCTATTACAGGGTGGGACACCATGCTCGTACACAAAAAATGTGTAAAAGGGTTGTTTTTCATGGACAGGCAATGTACGCGTGTACAGTGAAAACTGTATCAAAAGTGCAAAAATCAGGAAAAGTGGTATACTTTACAACAGCTTGATTTGAAAATACTTGTTTAGGGTGGGGAAAACATGAAAAAATACTTATTTAGGGTATTGTGAGATCAAAGGTTAATTACTTGTTTAGGGTCCGTTTTGAAAGTCCATGTACAAGCATGGTGTCCACCGTGTAATGACAGTGGCCTCTCCCCCCCCCCCCCCCCCCCTCCCCCGGGGTAGCATTGGGATGCTGTATAAATTCCGCTGAAGCATGCAATGGGCGTCCCCATATCAGCCCGAGCTCCATATGTATCGGGCTATAGCTCAAGCCATAGCCTGATATTGGCACACTGTGCATGATGGAATGGATAAACCAGCTCCTGAAGCTCGAGCGGATGAAGACGCATCGACAATAGCTCACTATTTACGGTTTAGTGGGGCTATTCTGCAGATAAGTACAAGATGATGTAGGCTCACTTTTCAAGCAGAATAGTGGGCTAATTTCATCTTCATCAGAGCATTAGCTGACTATTCTCTGATCTCAGACTAATTCACGGGATCAGAAATAGCAGGCTATTTCCTAAGCTCCAGCTGATGAGGACGCACCTAAAATATGCATGAGATTTCAACGGAAAGAATAACGAAACCACATGGTGACAGCTTCGTTTGCCTGTTGTGTAATCAATGAGAGAAATGTTGAGGAGGGGCTTTCTAAGCCACCCCTTCCCCATGGTTTTAGGGTTAAGAAGATTTTATTTAAAGGCCTTTATCAGTTTTCATAATGAAACTCTTCATCATATTCCTCGTTAATAATACACCACGCCATAATACCAACAAGCCTCAAAACTATAATTAGAAGAATGAGAAATTACTTTTGTGGTGTTCCTCTAGCAGATTCAACCACTGAAATGTGTATAGCTTATAGGAACTGTAAGTACTGCTGGTGGTTGCTCAAAAATGAGGGTTGTTGGAAAGGTACTCTTTTGTCATCTTTCATTAAATTCCAGCATTGATCTTCTAATCTACTATTGGATGATGACAAACATTTCCTGAATAGGCTCACACATTAATATTATTCTTGTTAAAATAGTTAAATCCTTTGTTATATGTTCCGAGAATGGTGGAGAAAAAGAGAAGGTAAAGGAGAAAAGAAGAAAGGAGGGATAACGAAATATGTTTAAAATCATAATTGGAAATGTGTATAATAAAAAATCACTTCACCAGTTACTAAAAAAGTGTGTTAATATTCATATATTCCTAATCTCAATTCCCTACAGAGAGAAAAAAATATGGCTTAACAAACAGAACGTTTTGTGATCTTCAAATATTACTGGTGGGTGGATATGTCTTTTTTTTTCTTGAGGATGGAGTGGGGTGGGGTGTGAGATATCTTAGGTCATGCAAGGTCATCTCAGAGGCTGGCAGCACACAGGTCCCTGAACCAACACCTCGGCTGATGCTTACAGAAGGTTGGTTGGGGATTTAGGGGTGCTGTGGATGGTGTTGAGAAGCGTGCGTTAACACCATCCACCAACACCCTTTTGTTGTACCAGGGGGTGTGTGCTGGGAGCTTAGTCTCGAGTTTGCAGACACACTTAAAGACTACACACCAGATACTTCACACTTTTTAATGCTTTGTTTGATCCTCTGTGGAGTTGAAGGGTTATGCTGGTTTGGGAATAAAGCCTAACTGGAACATAAGCCATTAAATCAAAATTTAGATCAGAATGTGTTAAGCCAGAGGTCTATAATGATGTAGGCCCCCTATATATCAAAATCTGAAGACAAAGATTTTTTCAGTGAATATCTCTTTTGGAATGAATCAATGAAGATAAATGAGTTCTGCTGGTTACTTATACACTTTTCACATTTTTTCTCCCCAGCATGATCACGCATCTACAGAAAAGGAAGCCATAAAGAAAATAAATGGGAAAATGAGAACATACAAACTTGGAAACTTTTGTAAAGCGAAATGCTGAGAACTCCCTAAGTGATGTTTGAACTAGTTTACAAAAAGACCACAAGTTTTATGACTATGATTAATGTGAAAATAAACACTTTTTCTTGATAGGTTGATCAACTGAAGACCTTTATGTCAGATATTCATAGTGAACGTATCTGAAGTCAAATCAAGTAATGACTAGTGAAAATGAACTCACTGTGTAGTGTAGCCTACACAAGACCAAAACACTGAAAAGACAGATCAAGCAGTCTAAACAGCAGTTCCCAGACTACTCTAAGCCCTCCTTTCCCTAGTTTTTCACATTGTTTCTCCAAGAGTCTAGTGTTGGTGTAATAAACCCAGCTCCCATTATGTGCATGGATAATTGCATGGGTTGACAGCCCAGCTCTGAGGGGCTACTCAAGAGGTTAGCCCCCCTGGGGCGATAGGGGTGCTTTCAGGCTGGTGACAAGCTGCCCCAATGGGGCCAATCGCTCAGTAGATGTCCACTGGTAGGGGGGGAGAGGAGAGTAGCGCAACACACAGACAAAAGTACAAGGAAATAACGACAGCAAAGACCCAGATACGGTCCTCAAATCACCAGGACTCCTTACATAATTCAACTCAATTAGATCAGCATTGTACAGTATCCTGACGTACTTCCCTCCAGAAAAATGTATATTCAACACTATCATAGGTCTAAAGGCTAATCTAATTACTAAAATCTGTAATGAGGAATGATACGATATCAATCATAAATGACTTGTGGATCCTACTCTTTGTAACAGACTAGCATCGAGCATTCACGTGATAAGGACAAAAAGTTCACCAAATGACAGGCACTTGCAGCAGTGAGAGGAACCACCTTTTGGCAGAATGTTTACTTTAGAGTTTAGCTTTAAGAATAGAGTGGATGGGCAATAAATCTCCTAATTTGTATTCCAATGGTGTCCACAATTCATGCAATGATATGCTTCAGGACGGTCAAAATGATTTTTTTTGTGTATGCACAAAGTTCCTAACCTCGCTGTGTCAAACTATTATTTCTCATTCAAAATTCCGTTCATATGATAATCACACACAGAAATGAAGCAGGGCAGAGAGACTTTGTACAATAACATTTAACTTTTATGAATAAATTTGTTGTTACTGGTTGCTGCTACCATATGAATGTTGGCATATTGCTGATTTCATATTTCCAGACTCTGCTCATCCATTCAATCACTGAATTTTCGATCTGTTAATGAATTCATGGTGATTCGAGTATGTATGTCAAAGAAGCAACCATTGACATCTGCACAACAAAGACCATAAGATTAGAAGATGTGACATATTTCTAATCATCTAGTTTCAAATACATTTTCTAGTTTATTGATCTTATCTACATCAAATTTCCAATGAATTTTCTTTGAAACCTACATGACGAATTGAGATACGAATGACAGTAATGACTGCATAGCATTTTGTGTTCAACAAACTTCTGATTAAGACGATGACCCCAGGCAGGATGATAAAGTTCAATGGTAGCTACTCAATTCACACTATTCAGTTTTCCTACACACGCGTCATGGATTAGCCTAATATCTCTTTGTACCATCTCTTAGTATTCTCATTGGTGTTTGCTGATCTTAAGATTTCTGACTGCTTGAGGTAAAA
>CM057159.1:7838241-7992563 GCA_029962745.1 Echinometra lucunter | reverse complement strand
GTGTCTAATTAATCGGGAAGGATTAGTTTTCCTTTTCACATTCCCCACATACATGAACTCCAACAAAGAATTGTGAAGTCATTTATCCTCTCCAGAATCCAAACCCTATTCATACTACCAGTACACTACTCTTCAAAGGAGTTATATTTCAAAGTAACTATAGCTGAACATTGTATCCTCTTTTAATAATAGTAATATATAAATATCTGTACTTATTTATACTTTATACACAACAAGAGCCATAGGCACTAAGACACACACTTTCTGTACAGACATATTGAACACATAATACAAACAGGGTTGGTTGTACATAGAAATATGTACATATATATATATGAAACATAGACAAGACAAATACAGTGCTTCTAATAAATCTCTCTCTATACATAAATCTATGGGCCCACTGCACATGCCTGGCACAAATACTCTACAACAGTTGTCCCAAGCAATCTGAAGAAATCAACATAAAAAAAGGCATTTTTTTGGCTTTCTGCTAATTTTTTTCATATAAAAAAGGAAAGTGTTTACTTTAGGCTTTGGGTATTTGAGTGAATGCTAGCAGTGAAGAATCGTATGCTGATGTAAATGATGGTGCATGTTAGCTCGACTGCTTGTCAAGCTTCCGTTGCTGTTTAAAGTGTCTGTGAAACTGCTCGGCGAATGCACGTCGTATCGGTTGAGCACGTTTTCCCGACTAGGCACCGGGTATATGTGAAGAGTCTGTTGGGAGGTGATAGGGGCGCACTGTGCGGCAGTAAGGGGTGCACACTGCTCTATGTCCATCACATGGGGGTTGGCCAGTTGGTCCTGTTGAGATAATCTCGATGGTTGTACTCCTTCTTGATGGAGGAGTTTGGGAGTTGTGGAGTGGGTGGGGTGGTCCGATGGCGACGCTGAGACCTAGCCTTTTACGACTGATAGTACAGATAACTATAACCACTATGAAGAGTAGAGCTACACTAACTGGAATGCCTATGAGTAAACCTTGCTCCTTATTACCCCATCCTTCAGGGATACTGGATTCACTCTAGGGGTCTGCTGATGAGCTGGGTCTCCATAATTCATATTGGGATCTACAAAGTAATCAAAACAAATAATATCTTTTTTAAACATTCAAGAATATACATCTATTACAAAACAGAACACTTCACATACAACTGCACCTAAATATGAAGAAAGGAGGAGATACAATGTTCATATAGATTTCAGATAATTGGGAAATTACGGGAAATGGGAAAGGCAAAACAAATATGGCAAATCTGATGAAAACCGAAGTTTTATTGTCATAAACCACCATCAATATGGTAATGAAAACACACCTACAGAAATTTGAAATAATTCTGGGCTCTTCACTAGCAACCTTGTCAGTACATTATTCTTATTGTTCTACTCTCCTTTTTTTTGGGGGGGGGGGGGAAGGGAGTCTAAAGACTTGATGATATCTTTCACAGCATTTTCATTCTTAAATGTATACCTGAAAATACAATGATATCACTGGGGCGGCAAAAGCCTCCTATCTAAAAAATGTCAAATGTTCATGAGTGCAAACATGGCAGCCAAAGCACTATAGCCAATGGGATTGCCCTTCCTTTGACATGCTGTGGTGGCTTCATTTTAGAAGGGAGCTAGGATTTGGACAGGACATCACTGGAATGATTATCTGGAGATTAATACAAAAAAGTGATTTCCACCAAAATTTGAGATACAAGGTTTTGGCACCCCAGAAACGATATCTGTTTGCTGCTGTCTCTCTCTTTCTCTCTCTCTGTGAATTTGAAGCAGGTCAGAATAATCCAACTTACCTGGAAATACTTCCAAGAATGCACTCTTGAAGCTATAGCCCATAGTGTTAGCCCCAAGACAGATATACATCCCTGCATCTTCTGCTGTAGCGTAGGAAATGATGAGTTTGTTGAGGTACGACCCGTCTGGTCTTGGAAGCACATCACCAGCAGGAAGAACAACAAAGTACTGGCCATCCATCTCGATGGTAGCGTTGGTAGGGACGCTGTGAGTCTCGACTCTCTTCAACCATTGGATGTGAGGTTTGATGTCACTGCGCACACGGCACTGAAAAGATGTTGTACCTCCAAACTCTACAGTTGTATTCACAGGGTGCTCACCCAACAGCTCAGGCTTCTTTTTAACTTGATCTGGGAAAGAAAAAAAGGAAAATGAATATACTGTTCATTAATGATGATTATCATGTTTGTTGCTCTAGCAAAGTAATCGATCAAGCCATTTTAAACACATTTTCTTGATAAAAAGCAAAGCAGCTGAATTATGATCTACCACGGTTTGAGTCAATAACTGCCATCGCTGAGATTGATAAAATTCACCTGATTCATTTCTCCTTGTTTATAATCTCTGCTTAGTGAACAAACATGGCTATTATGACAAGGCAGGAAAAGTTTCAACAATTCTCTCTTATCATATCTGTGGCAAAAGAATTACCAGCTGAAATCAAAGACTGACAACATCACAAGCTAAAACTGGAAAAAAATACAGCCTATTTTATAGATCACCCCAGCAAATAAAAATAGTATGCAAATTAGTGCTTTAGAGATGTAAGAGTTTATCATTATTGAAGTAGTTTTAATGCACAAATGCAAACAAGTACGTTAAAATGTATGCAATGCAGTTTACAAAATAAAAATTCCATTATTTTTGCAATAGATAACCATCACAATGCTTATTGGGTCACCACCACCATGAATACAACATCATGAATAAATATAAACTGAACATGCCACATCAAACAAAACAAAATAAACAAATCAAACTAGAAATTTGACATTCGAAAAGTGAGCGAAACTGTGGCTTTTTCAATGCAAATTTGCTTCAATAATATACCAATTCTAGTATAAGTTTTTCTTGCACCATACTTGCAGGATACTTAAAGCATTTGGCAAAGGCACAGATGCTAGTAATAAAATGAGTGGGCAATGACCTTCCATTTAAGAAAAATACATCAATTGGTAAAATTACCAAAGTAAGCTAAAAATCAGCCAAGAATGAACAGCACTGCTTATTGTCATGGCGATTAGATGTATTTGAGTACTTTTATGTCACCAAGAAAGAAATCAAAAAGCGCTTGCCAAATCATAAATTCACTTTGCCCTGTATTACCGTAAGTGGATTAAAAAAATGTCTCTTCCTCTATTCTTATTTCAAAGCTAAGCTTTGTCTAATGAGAGTTTACACGTATGCTCTTCTATATCCTTGCTGTGATTTGGCTGAGCACATGAAGTTAGTGACGCAAGAGACTAAAGGAAGTTTCTGCTACCGTTTAGCCACTCACCTAATACATCACTTCATAGGTGGCGTTTATACGGCCGTGCTTGTTAACACTATACACATGTAGGTGCCGCTATCTCCTGCCTTTAAGTGGCTCAACTTGAGAGTGAACTGCTTGATTGCTTGCCCTCCGATATGACCATCTTGTGCCGTCCTTTTCCCATACTATCTCCGGACGAGGGTGGCCGGAAGCCTTGCACTTTAAACCGCAACCGAACTGTTTAAGGGGCTTCATTATCTTTTGGGCCTTCATCATTTTGCTCAGCTCAGAAAATTGAGGCATAGCTATATAAACGAATAAACATAAAGACATGCACAAGAGACGCACAAAAAAGAGAAACAGAAAAAAAGGGAAAAATGAAAAACGATGGAACAATTCCCGGGAGCCAATGAAATGAGAATTTATGGATGATTGTTGATTTGATGAAAATGAAATAACTTGATTAAGGACCAGGAGGGAAGGGGGGGGGGGGGGGTGACAGATTCAGATGAGGGTTCATTAAGGCCTATTAGTGAGTCTAGGACCAATGAAATTCAACCGGATAACATTCAGTGTGACATTCATGGAAAAGGAACAAACAAATGAACACCACACAGATTCCAGTGGAAAGCTATCATAGCAACCGATGATAGGATGAGAATATGTACTGACAAACGAATGGTCAACATCGTAACAATCAAAACCTCCCACTTTTTTCATCACTCTTTATCACAGTTGCCATCCCAATAGTGGCTTCATAAGCTCACAGTATCTTTCATGCATCTAAAATGCAACTCTGCTTCATGTCCACTTACCAGAACATCAATACAGGCATTACAAGCTCTAAAGAAGTGCACAATCATATTTTTATTCTATTTTTTTTCTATCTTTTCCCCCCTTTCTGTTCTATTCACATGAATATCCCAGAATATTCATGATGAATAAAATCACATAGCACTAGGCACACTGAAATGTCTGCAACATTCTCACATAATACCTACATCACCTAAAACTAAAAGCTACATTTTTTCCTTTTAGGTAAAGCTACAACTCTTGAACTACACTAATAAGAAGAAGAAAAAAAATGAACACTTGTACATTAAAGTAAATGCAGCTGACGAACTAAAGACCCAGATGTTTTATCAGAAAGATTCTGTAAAATTTTAGCAGTATTTTCTACAGCAATACAAGAGCAGTACAGGAAGAAAAATAGAGAACATTTCAAGAAAATCATGATTTTTTTCTTATTCTTTGTGCTCCAAAAGCTGCTAAGTACCTGCACTTTAAGACATACTTAAGCAAGTGATTTTAAATAACAAATGTGAGATAGCATACTGGCTCAGCCAACCTTTCTTTCAATTCCTTTAATGTTTTCTTTATCTCATAACACAATTCACACCATTTTTCATGAAAAAGAAACCTCATGTAAGATGCAAATAAAAAGATGACAAGCTTATGAAAGGGACAATGTTATCTTGCCTCGCACTCAAGAGGGCGCTTTACTTACTTCCTGATGTAGGTCTATCAGGTCTGTCTTCTACCGTAGGTGTGTCCACCCGCGTTGGTTCTCGTTCAGAAGAACTTGATCCATCTATGGTAAGCAAAGGAAGATGGTGGAAAGATTTGACAAATTAAATCATTGTCTTGACAGGGTGAAATAACGATCCATTTTGAATGTCATACATGTACATGCAAGTTTGACAAATTTTGACATACTGGTAAATCAACAAAGAGGTGGAATTTCTAATAAGAAATACGCATTTTTTAAAGCCTATATATCAAAATTAACTTGAGGAAAAGAGAAGTAGAGGGAGGCAATGCCAGAAATTCATGGACCAGTTCATTAGGCTGACTGGCAACAGTAGTAACAGCACATTACAAATAACCAGAGATAGAAGTAGATGGAAAGCCTTGATGGCCAATGTCTGGAATAGACAAGTCACCTAGCAAGCAAGCAATCGCAGAGAAGAATGTTTCATAGTTATATACAGGAACATGATTGATCTTCGAAATCCTATGTCAGAAATTCATTTCTTTATGATATTGTCAAACAACACATAATGAAGATGGCATGAACTTTATGATGGAAGGGGATCCCATCTTTGGACCACCATACAAGCTTGATTAAAGGAGCCCTCCCTTTCACACATTCTCTAATTGCAATCCTCTCTTTACCTATTCTTTGCTTCTTTTAACAATATGATGTGATGAACCTCTCAGATGATTTATTCCCACCATCAAACTCTCTTCATTGAGGCCCTCCATTCTTTCCATCCACTTCACAAAACACACAAGTAAACAAATTCATCACAACTCAAAAGATCTAAGGAGAAAAGTATAATGGTCCATCCACCCCCCCCCCCCCACTCCTCCTCTTCTTTGATATGGTTTATCACTCTATTCTGTTTTCAATTCACCAACAATTCATAGCTATTACACAGCCAAACAGCCAACGTGGACTGAATGAAAGCAAAGATTTGCAGCTGATTCATACGTAAATGAGTGCCTCTTTTGTCCAGCTTTCTTACACCAGCGCTGGCGCCTGAATCAAAGTGGTTTGAATTTCGGTCCCTCTTGGAAGGCTTGTGTTTTTTCTTCCAAGTGTTTACTCTGTGCAAACTTTTCCAGCATACCATTCTTGAGTGATATGTGCACAGTCCTTTCTTTTTTTTCTTTCCAACCTTCACATACTAGTCTCTTCTTTGCCATGATCTATTTGAGTTTTGTCTGAATTCCAAGAGGGTAAAAAAAAAAAAAAAACCTGCTTTCTTTGAGACATGTTAGCATGAATACAAGAGTACCATCTGCTAGAACCTTTACTACACTACATCATTGTCTACTTAGAGCAAGAAAGACATTAACTCTATGTAAAAGTATAGGAGTATATGCCCTTCTGGCCCTCCTCAGATGGCATGTGCCATGTGTGTACTTCTAAATTGGCATAAAAAATTATGGTGGCAGTGTAGATGGGGTAGCATCCCGGGGAGGGGCCATTGCCATTACAGGGTGGACGCCATGCTCATACACAAAACGCATAAAAAGGGTTGTTTTTCACGGACAGGCGATGTACGCGTGTACAGTGGAAAACTGTATCAAAAGTGCAAAAATCAGGAAAAAGTGGTATAATTTTACAACAGCTTGATTTGAAAATACTTGTTTAGGGTGGGGAAAACATGACAAAATACTTATTTAGGGTATTCTGAGATCGAAGGTTAATTACTTGTTTAGGGTCTGTCTTGAAAGTCCATGTACAAGCATGGTGTCTACCTTGTAATGACAGTGGCCTCACCCCCCCCCCCCCCCCCCCCCCCCCTCCCCCGGGGTAGCATTGGGATGTTGTATAAATTCCGCTAAAGCATGCAATGGTGTCCCCATATCAGCCCGAGCTCCAATATGTATCGGGCTATAGCTCAAGCTATAGCCTAATATTGGCACACTGTGCATGATGGAATGGATAAACCAGCTCCTGAAGCTCGAGCGGATGAAGACGCATCGACAATAGCTCGCTATTTTACGGTTTAGTGGGCTATTCTGCAGATAAGTACAAGATGATGTAGGCTCACTTTTCAAGCGGAATAGTGGGCTAATTTCATCTTCATCGGAGCATTAGCTGACTATTCTCTGATCTCAGACTAATTCATGGGATCAGAAATAGCAGGCTATTTCCTAAGCTCCAGCTGATGCAGTCACACCTAAAATGTGCATGAGATTTCAACGGAAAGAATAACGAAACCACATGGTGACAGCTTCGTTTGCCTGTTGTGTAATCATCGTGCAAAATGTTGAGGAGGGGCTTTCTAAGCCACCCCTTTCCCGTGGTTTTAGGGTTAAAAAGATTTCATTTAAAGGCCTTTATCAGTTTTCATAATGAAACTCTTCATCATATTCCTCATTAATAATACACCATGCCATAATGCTATACCAACAAGCCTCAGAACTATAATTAGAAGAATGAGAAATTACTTTTGTGGTGTTCCACTAGCAGATTCAACCACTGAAATGTGTATAGCTTATAGGAACTGTAAGTACTGCTGGTGGTTGCTCAAAAAATGAGGGTTGTTGGAAAGGTACTCTTTTGTCATCTTTCATTAAATTCCAGCATTGATCTTCTAATCTACTATTGGATGATGACAAACATTTCCTGAATAGGCTCACACTTTAATATTATTCTTGTTTAAATAATTTAATCCTTTGTTTGTAAACACTCTTGGTATACCAAGTACAGACATTCTGAATGAACTTTGTAATATGTTCAGAGAATAGTGGAAAAAAGAGAAGGTAAAGGGGAAAGGAAGAAAGGAGGGATAACAAAATATGTTTAAAATCATAACTGGAAATGTGTATAATGAAAAATCACTTCACCAGTTACTAAAAAAAGTGTGTTAATATTCATATTCCTAATCTCAATTCCCTACAGAGAGAAAAAAATATGGCTTTACAAACAGAACGTTTTGTGCTCTTCAAATATTACTGTTGGGTGGATATGTCTTTTTCGTGAGGATGGAGTGGGGTGGGGTGTGAGATGTCTTAGGTCATGCAAGGTCATCTCAGAGGCTGGCAGCACACAGGTCCCTGAACCAACACCTCGGCTGATGCTTACAGAAGGTTGGTTGGGGATTTAGGGGTGCTGTGGATGGTGTTGAGAAGCGTGCGTTAACACCATCCACCAACACCCTTTTGTTGTACCAGGGGGTGTGTGCTGGGAGCTTAGTCTCGAGTTTGCAGACACACTTAAAGACTACACACCAGATATTTCACACTTTTTAATGCTTTGTTGGATCCTCTATGGAGTTGAAAGGTTATGCTCGTTTGGGAATAAAACCTAACTGGAACATAAGCCATTAAATCAAAATTTAGATCAGAATGTGTTAAGCCAGTGGTCTATAATGATGTAGGCCCCCTATATATCAAAATCTGAAGACAAAGATTTTTTTCAGTGAATATCTCTTTTTGGAATGAATCAATGATAAACGAGTTCTGCTGGTTACTTATAGACTTTTCACATTTTTTTCTCCCCATGATCATGCATCTACAGAAAAGGAAGCTGTAAAGAAAAGAAATGGCAAAATCGATGAGAAAATACGAACTTGGAAACTTTTGTAAAGCTAAATGCTGAGAACTCCCTAAGTGAAGTTTGAACTAGTTTACAAAAAGACCACAAGTTTTATGACTATGATTAATGTGAAAAAAAACACTTTTTCTTGGTAAGCTTGATCATCTGAAGACCTTCATGTCAGATATTCAGAGTGAACGTATCTGAAGTCAAATCAAGTAATGACTAGTGAAAATGAACTTACTGTGCAGTGTAGCCTACACAAGACCAAAACACTGAAAAGACAGATCAAGCAGTCTAAACAGCAGTTCCGAGACTACTCTAAGCCCTCCTTTCCCCATTTTTTTCACCATGTTTCTCCAAGGAGTCTAGTGTTGGTGGTAATAAACCCAGCTCCCATTATGTGCATGGATAATTGCATGGGTTGACAGCCCAGCTCTGAGGGGGCTACTCAAGAGGTTAGCCCCCCGGGGCGATAGGGGTGCTTTCAGGCTGGTGACAAGCTGCCCCAATGGGGCCAATCGCTCAGTAGATGTCCACTGGTAGGGGAGAGAGAGTAGCGCAACACACAGACAAAAGTACAAGGAATAACGACAGCAAAAACCCAGATACGGTCTCAAATCACAGACTCCTTACAAAATTCAATTCAATTAGATCAGCATTGTACAGTATCCTGACATACTTCCCTCTTGAGAAAAATGTATATTCAACACTATCACAGGTCTAAAGGCTAATCTAATTACTAAAATCTGTAAGAGGAATGATACAAATATCAATCATAAAATGACTTATGGCTCCTGCTCTTTGTAACCAGACTAGCATCGAGCATTCACGTGATAAGGACAAAAAGTTTCACCAAATGACAGCACTTGCAGCAGTGAGAGGAACCCCTTTTGGCAGAATGTTTACTTTAGAGTTTAGCTTTAAGAATAGAGTGTATGGGCAATAAATCTACCTAATTTGTATTCATGTGTCACAATTCATGCAATGATATGCTTCAGAGGTCAAAATGATTTTTTTTGTATGCACAAAGTTTCCTAACCTCACTGTGTCAAACTATTATTTCTCAAAATTCCTTCATATAATAATCACAAAACAGAAATGAAGGCTGGGCAGAGAGACTTTGTACAATAACATTTAACAGTTATGAAATACATTTGTTGTTATTGTTGCTGCCACCATATGAATTTTGGTCTATTGCTGATTTCATATTTCCAGACTCTGCTCATCCATTCAATCACTGAATTTTTGATCTGTTAATGAATTCATGGTAATTGGAGTATGTATGTCAAAGAAACAACCATTGACATCTGCACAACAAAGAGCATAAGATTAGAAGATGTGACATATTTCTAATCAAGTTTCAAATATATTTTTATAGTTTATGTGATCTTATCTACATCAAATTTCCAATGAATTTTCTTTGAAACCTACATGACGAATTGAGATACCGAATGACAGTAATGACTGCAAGTAGCATTTTGTGTTCAACAAACTTCTGATTAAGACGATGACCCCAGGCAGGATGATAAGTTCAATGGTAGCTAGCTCAATTCACACTATTCAGTTTCTTACACACCGTCAAGGATTAGCCTAATATCTCTTTGTACCATCTCTTAGTATTCTCATTGGTGTTTGCTGATCGTTAAGATTTCTGACTGCTTGAGGTAAGAAGGAGAAGTGACAAGAAAAGGTTATTGGGTTAAGATCTTGCAACATTTACACTTTCCCAACCAGAAGATGAGTCAGAAATCACACAAGAGATTATCTCTGAAATTTCATAGTTTTGCATTTTCACCCCCGAAGAAGGTAACCCCGAGCGATGCGATTGGCCGATGTGACAAATCCGCCTTTAAACAAGTGCAGTGATGGTTGATTCACCACCGTTTGCCCTTCGTCTTGATGAAATGGAGCACAAAACCGGAGCACATTGTGTGGGAAATGTTTGCGATCGACTAGATGCCGAGAGGGGGTAGCGGCATCATCAAAGGGCCGATGGCCCTGGGGCAAGGGGACTAAGGAGGAGGGAGCAAGGAAGAAAGAAGTTCAGAATGAAAGGGGAGGGTAAAAGAAGTATAGCAAAGATAGAGAGAAAGATGATAAAAGACACAGAGAGAAGAGACTGATGAAATATGGAATATGTAAGAGAGAGTGAAAGAGAAAGGATATAAACAGCAGGGCCGGTATTCAAGTCAATACTTGGATTAAGTAAAACTTATACTAAGTATTTTACTCGGCTAAGAAATTTGCTCTAATCATATTCAATTCAGTACTTTGAATTTTACTTTAGTAAGCCAACTTTAAGCCAAAATCCATACTGATATGTATTGTGACATGATATTTTCAATGCGCAATTAACATGTCGCATCAAATACGCTCGAATACGCTATGATAAATTCTGCGCAGCTCATGATGACTGCGTATAAAAACCTATGCCTGACAGTCAAGGCCTCCAAAATAATTGGCTTAAGTCTCCTAGGTAGGTGTCTTAGATTTAGAGTAGAATACCTAGTCAAAATACTGAATACCAAATTTTACTAAGTATTTTATCTAAGTAAAAAACTAAGACAAATACTCATATTTCTGACTTACGTATTGAATTGAATACTGGCCCAGGAAAAGAAAAGAAGTTCAAAAGAAGAAAGTGAATGAATGATGAGACAACAAAAATGCAGGCCTATATTGTAAGTGAATATATAAAGGAAAATGATTCATAGTTTCAGTTTGAAGGTAGAATGATCGGAACTATAAACAAAGGAATATTGTCATGGGGAAGACTGAAGATAGATATATAAAGTCTCATTTTATCAAAATCAATAACTACAATAATGAACCTTTTCTATTAAAAAAATATATATCTTGTATAATAGCATGTCAGTAAGATACTTCACTTTCTTCTTTTGAACTTCTTTTCTTTTCCTGGGCCGGTATTCAATTCAATACTTAAGTCAGAAAGATGAGTACTTGTCTAAGTTTTTTACTTAGATAAAATACTACAGTAAGAGCTGTAACATGAAAATCCAAGACTTTTTACTAGGTAAACTTCCGGATGATTTGTGAATGATTCAGGCCTACATGTATAGTTATGTAGTTAAATGTCAAATGGAACTGACAATTTCAACATGCAACTTACAAGAGATTTTGATAGAAAGCTAACCTGATTCAGCTGTAATCTGTATTTCCTTTAAGAACAAAACTACTGGGCCCCATTGCATAAACTTACCACTGATGGTAACTTTACCATCAATAGTAACATTCATGGAAACCTTGAATTTGATTGGCTGCTGAGCAATGTTACCTTGGTAGTTACCACTGATGGCAGAGTTACAGGGAAAATGTTTTGGTTTTTTTTCCAGGGCTACTTTTTGAGCCCACCTGCCCGAATTTTCTACATTGTATTACAGTTTACACTGGACCCTATGAGAATTTCAGGGGCTCTTTTTGGCATTTCGGGGGCGAATTCGCCCCGAGCCCCCGTGTATTTTTTTCCCTGCAGAGTTACCATTAATGGTAAGGTTTTATGCAGCAACCTAACAAACTTCCTCAAAAGATAAAATACCAGTATCACAGAATATGACAGCTTGGAAGTTGTAACTTGCAAGATTCTCAATGAACCAAATTTCAATGCCATCTATCATCTTCTAACACAAGATCCCTATACCCCCTTTCATTACCTCATTTCTTTTTGTAAAAACATTCTTTAAATGTTCAAAGTAAATTTGTCGGAGCAAAAATACCCTAAACATGTCTGTTTTAGGTAGTAAAACAATGGCGATACCCGGCATTAGCAAGCACAAGTCGTAATGCTACCAAGGATTACAAATGTCAAGAGGCACCTAAGACTTAAAAAAAAAAAAAAAAACATGTAATTGTTAGGCCAAATATCACAGATTAAAACATGACAAACGGCCTGTTCAGCCACAAAACCTTTATACCAAAATGCGATAAAGAAGATGATTCTTTATCGAATTCTTGTTCGAAATGATGCTCAAACCCTAGTTTTGTTAAACGACGTTTCTTTATAAATTGTTTCGTTAGTGAGCGTCCAGACACAGAAATTTATTGTATAGCTATACCGTTTCGGTATAGCTATAACCGTTCTAGTATAGCTAGACAGATTTTTTTGTGTCTGAACGCAAGTTAGATGGCATTAAAAAAAAACAGCTGTCTCTAATCACAGCATGATTGAAAACTTAAGCACTTTTCACCAATTTTTCTTTTTTTTAATCTTAAATGTTTGATGGGAACTTGGGAAGGGGTAGAAGATTCTGTTAGGGAAAAGGTTTCGAGAATTCATGCTCAAAATCACAATCAGGCTTGG
Source organism: Echinometra lucunter (assembly GCA_029962745.1). Classification (NCBI taxonomy): domain Eukaryota; kingdom Metazoa; phylum Echinodermata; class Echinoidea; order Camarodonta; family Echinometridae; genus Echinometra; species Echinometra lucunter. The sequence goes on along the minus strand of CM057159.1, from coordinate 7,979,912 downwards.
AAGTAGGCTACACTTTCCCCGTTGCCAAGCCAGAACAACTTTGGAGTGTGCAGTGAAGAGGGTGGAATTTTTGATGATGTAATCCAATAGTTTGTGCAGGGGATTAGAACAAGATATCAAATATGAACTAGAGGAGAGAGATGAGTAATATCAGGTTCCAATGCTCAAAATAGTCAGACCATCTTCAGCGAATGGTGTCCGAAGAAAGTTAACCCTCTATTAAAGGTTTTCTTGCGTTTTGGTAATGAAATGGCATTTTGAGAAATACTATATATATATAATTCATCTTTATTCCATAAAACAAATCAAAGATGTTTTAAGAGAGATATACCTAGGTCCTCTGCCAGAAGAAGGTGAGGAAAAGTTCCTCTCAATTGGCAGGAGGCAAGGTCACAAATTATAGTTACAAGAACAAACAAAACAAAAACATATAGATGAAGAATTAAAGAACCAAAATAAAATGATAGCAAAACAATCAACGAAAATGATAACAACTGAAATATAAGCTTATACAGGTCTGTCATGTCTGTCAGCATCATCCAAATCAAATTAATGTATTCTAAACTACAGATAAATTATGAAGTAAGAAATGAAACCTTTTTTTACCAGAAAACGGTTTAAGGTTCTATCCAATTTTGGTGCGTGGTAGGCCTTCAAAAACTATTGGTCAGATTTCTTTGCTTTCAGCATGTTAGCAGCAAGATATGAGCAGAAAAGTTTAATTTCAGTGAAAAACTAAAGTCATGAACATCCTTACCAAGAAATATAAGAAATAACTGTGGCCCACTTTTTACAACAAAATATAATGTATGCTCAATTATTTTCCACCAGTTATGTCAGGTAGTATTGTTATGTACACAGTCTTGTAGTGCAAGGAAGGTAAAAATGGAGAGTCCTGATTTATGTTCCAGAATTTTATAGCAGGTCATAAGACTCTTCACAAATTTCAAGAGGGTTGTAAATTGTTGAGGGGCGGGGACCCACTTCCCATTACAATAGCCCCCAAACATCCAATTCATTTAAAGAATTATCACAAGCCATATTGAAATATATATGAAGCAAAATGTGTGTCATCTCATTCTAACAACAGAAGATTCCAAGTTGATGGTCAACAGGGGAGCGTTTAATCAAGTGTCTTACCAATGATTTTTACTGACAAATTTCCTCTCAGCCAATCAGATGGAAGGATTTCAGTAGCTTATAACAGTTGTCACTAAAAATTATTATCATCATCATCATCATCATCACAATCATCATCATCACCATCATCATCATCATCATCATCACTATCACTATCATAAATGAAGTACAGTTATTTTTGTGTTTATGTATTAAAAGCAAAGAAGGTCAGATGAGCACTCTGCAACAAAGATAAGGAAATAGCTTTTCTAGCCTTATATTTCTCATGTACATGAAGCAAACTCTTTGAAACTCAGTTCATTCATATCAAATACTGTAAATTCAAATCTCATATGTCATCATGGGTAAATCAGGAAAATGAATATGAGAAGTGAAAATGAATTCAAGCCCCCCCCCCCCCCCCCCCCCCCCCCCCCCCCCTCTCTCTCTCTCTCTCCTCTCTCGAGTGTGAATGGGTCCAGTGAAAACATAGCTGGCTGGTTTGACAGCTCAACTATTGGAGGACACGATGGGGTTTTCCTCAGAAGAATCTTTGAGGCAAGTGGTTGTTGGATAGGGACAAACTCATAAACCTATCATTTGGAGTGATAATAAGTCCTAAATCATCCACAGATATTGAAAACTAGAACAAGAGTCAAAGTCATACTGGTCTGAACTCAAACAAGAAACATTCTTTAGTTCTGAGAAAGGAAAAAAAAACTATATTTCGACAGAATTATGATGCTTTGGGCTAGAAGTGAAAGTGTAAATTTTAAAAGCTATTTAACGAACAACAAAGATAACAGATGAGTAAAACATAACATCAGAAAGTATTCACCTCATCCATAATACCTGTTGCCTTTGTTTTTCACAGGGCATCTAAAAATATTTTCTTTGTCTTCTGCTCATTCCTTCTCAGTCAGATTTGTGAAAGATATAATGTAAAATTGTTTTCCTTACAACTTTTTTTAACCTCACATCAACATCATATTACTGATTTTTTTCTTTTATGTTAAAATTGCCTGCCCTTCCTTGGTGTGGAATAATCATAGTTTAAAATGTTTTGAGATACTGAGTTATTGCTGCAAGTCTTATATATTACCGTGAAGTATGCAAGAACAGTTATTCACTTTCTGAAAGCAGTATTGGTGAGTAAAATACAACCTGTTGCAGAGATTAGCCATACACCCCAATGTGGAAGTATACCGCACGTCTGTTATCACGTTCATCTAATATCAATTCACTTGCATTAAATACTTGAAATGACAGATGTCTCAGCCTACAGAATCACACAAACAGAACATGTGCATTTATGGAAAATGATGCCTTGACACAAAACAGTTGCCAGTATGAAGTTATTTTCATCATCATCAAGTCAGTCCAACTTGGTAATGACATGACCAGCAGGTCATCAACAGGTTTTCACCATTCTGGTGATCTCACGTGACAGGACATCTGGAGTATGAACAAAACAGGCATGCGCCAGCATGTGTTTTCACAATCACGAGAGTCAATCAAACAAAAATCCTTTTTATAATGATCATACCAATTTTGCACCACAAACTGTTATGAGCATATGGGCTAGGTCTAAGGTCAAGGGCCCAGTGCCTATGCAAGAAATATCACATCTCTTCATCTTTTTCTTAATTTTTTTTTTTCCAAACGTTTTTTGAACTCATGCCTATTTTTGTTCACAAAAGCTCTTCAAATTCTTTTCCACAAAGATGTGAATATGGAGTTGTTTATCTCAACAAGAGTCCAAAGAGATTTTCATTCATGTGATTGCCATTCAACACATAATCAATCATTTACAATAACTTATTGACAGTTCCTTTCACAGAGCTTTCATGATATCAGGGCTAACCATAATCTTCAAATTATAATAGAGGTGCTGACATACAAGTGGATAAAAATAGCTTCCTTATTCAATATTTTCTTACTTATTGCCACATTAATTTCCAAGAGAGCAGAATACAAAAACTCACATTTGGTAAGTCAGACTAAACACTGTCTAGAATCACCATACAAAAAAAAAATTTTCTTCCATTCAAATGACGATAAATAGCACTGCATTTCACTTGACAAATGGAAGGGTTTTCTAGCCGTTGTTTTAACTCTTTCCATGCTCCATTAATTTTGACTAATTTGAGGAGAAAGAAATGACAATTGTTCATTTGACATTTTCTTAAAATCTACTTCCTTTGAAAGTAGAAGTTTAATGTTGATTCTGGTCATTATTTTATAAATATCACATAAGCACACTAGATATTTTCAGTTTCACCAGTACAATAGTGAAGGATAAAGCTAATTATTACGATTGTTCAATTTAATTGTACAAATGTGCACTGATGCAAAGAGAACACTCAATTAAGGAGTTAATGACACTCACCTGTAATTGTTAATGTAAAATTCACACTGACACTCCCAAATCCATTGGTGGCCCTACAGATGTAAGATCCGCTGTCTTCGACTACCACATCATTCACCTTCAGTCCCTCCGACCTGACCCGGAAGCGTTCCCAGCCACTGTGAATGGTGACTCCATCCTTGGTCCACATGATGAGGGGTGGAGGATTCCCCGTAACTGGGCATGGAAGCTTGATAGATCGCCCCTGGACTGCTTTCCGGAATCCATTCACCTGCTCCGAGATCTTAGGTGGTCCTGCAACGACAACCGAATATACATGGACTCATTAATGAAGATATTCATGGATGCAATTGTATGTTTTAAATTAGTGTTTTCTGTGTAATCTAACTTGCAAGTGTACACTTGCAAAGTTAGTTAAGTTAATACTACTGTACATTTTTTCCTTCACACTTCAAAAATTCTCTCTTGTTTTTCTGTTAAATCCATACATGGAATGGACACTACTAAATCAAATTCCTATTTTATACCATACATCAAACAAAAGGTGAATGTACATTGAAGTGAAATTTACAAAGAGGACAATTTTAATCTTGAGACGTAGTTTGGCATGCTATGGGCGCCATTGGACTAATGGTCTCACACGCATTGTATCTCATCCTTCAGACCATCCCATGGAAATTACCTAAGGGTCATCATGAAGCAGAGAGAATTCAGGGCCATTTTCAGCCTCAATAATGACAATTCTTGTCCAAAATCGAGTATAGCCACAGGCTGCGAGAAGTACATGTTACCTTCCCACAGTTATTGTTTGCCTCTTGTCACTTCAAGTTGAGCTTCTTCCCACCTCCGGATATGAACGAAGGAAACGCGAAGAGAAAATAGCCATGTTTGTACTTTACAGGAAAGCTTTCAGCATCGGAATGAATTAGGATGAACAGATCCTTTCATGCTTGAACATACATGCAAATACAAGGAAATCTGCTGGAAAATTGACAGTGATGGCCACAGGTTTTCATTCACACAAATTGGTTTCAACCATGAAATGGTGAATGACAGAAGGGAACCCACCTGTGTTTTTATTATTGTATTGACTGCTCCACAAACATACACCTATGAACAAAACTGTCAATCTACAGCAAGTTTGTCTGGTTAAAATCTGTAGCACTTGATCTTCTTGTATATGTACACATGAATGTCTGAGAGAACTTCCTCTATGTTGCTGAGTGTAAATTTATTCTATTCAACAGACATTAAATGTATGTATATGCTTCAGCATTACAACCATTAATAGCTAAGTATCAGGTTATTTTCTGGTCTGTTATTAGCGCAAGCAGACTTTAAACATTCTGCTATTCAAAATTGGCTATACATAGAAACGGGTCTTTATTCTATAATCAGTTTCCTTCAGTCTATAACCCCTGTTCAGCTAAATAACAATGTAACGCATCTTCTACCATCTTTCCACAGAAGTTTTCACCACTGGTCTCATTTACATGTTGAGATATCATAGCCGACAAGGCTTGTAACCAAAGTTTGTGATTTGAGAGCCTCAGATGACAAGATGACAAATGAAGTAAGACATGGGAGGTGCTACGTCAACTGCAGGGTTTTAAACTTGTCGATCCCCATTTGAGATCTCAAATCTGATACTAGTCAAGGCAAGTTTGTCTCTCTCTCTCCAAATATACCACCATGTTTGGGAAGAAAGTCACAGAAATGTCTTCCCACAAACATTTTTGGTGGTTTCATCAGAGGGGGAACGGGACACTTCCAGTACTGCAAACTGACGAGGTTTATTGATAAGCCTAAAAACACATAGCTCACCTCTTCTGAAGATTCATTAAAAACCATTCTACTGATAGTGGAAGAATATAAATGATTAATGACAAGATGAAAGATCAAAATTTGGAAAATGGTATTGAACACTCAACTACTGAACCTTTTTGTCATGCACTCATCAGAATTTTTGCAGGAATGAACAGAAAGCCGAAAATAAAAATATAGACTGAACAAGGGAACAAATGCGCTGCTTTCTGTTCGGCTTTCTGTTCATTCATTCAATATACTCTTGATGAGTGCATGTCAAAAAGCTTCATTATGTGTGTGTTCAATGCTACTTTCTGATTTTGAGGTACCAAACATCAAAATTTGGTAAAATTCTCCAAAGGAAAACTGCACAAAGACAGAGAATGAGAACAATAAACTTTTTGTGAGGTTACAAAAAAGGAAAACCAATGCAATTCACTGTCTTTCGAAACACATGTCTGACCAGCGATACCATTTTAATTCCGCTCCAAGTGACAGAGGCAAAAGTACAAGTGTTAGGGTCTAGCCGCCAGGACCGCATTCCTTGCCGTCATTGCCATCTTGATACCCGACTTAGCACTGTCGCAATGAGTCACATCACATCTTCCACCCGCTCTTCTCGTCTACCATGGCATGAAGCCGGGAGGATAGGGAAGAACATGGTTGGGGTTTAGATGGGCTTTGTAGCTAAGTACACCAGACATGGGGTGGCATTGGAGAGTACTCTTGAGGACCTAGGACTAGAGTAGGCCTTGGGTTGGTTGACAGTACCCAACGCTAAATAAAGATTACTCCTTGGAACAAGGAAGCTCATTCAAGAGATAGAATCTAGCATCTGAGAAACAACATATGTATGGAGGACTATTGCATAAACAGGCAGCAAGTCAACTCAGATCTCAGGCCAGGATGACAGAGTGTGAAACAGTGGATATGAAAACTGTATTAGAGACTGACAATGGCTGAAACTGATGATATCAAGAGATATAGAATAATAATAATAATAATAATAATAATAATTAATAATAATAATAATAATAATAATAATAATAATAATAATAATAATAATAATAATAATAATAATAATAATAATAATAATAATAATAATAATAATAATAATAATAATAATAATAATAATAATAATGATGATGATAATAATAATAATAATAATAATAATAATAATAATAATAATAATAATAATAATAATAATAATAATAATAATAATAATAATAATAATAATAATAATAATAATAATGATAATAATAATAATAATAATAATAATAATAATAATAATAATGCATTTATATAGCACATTTTCCATATAGCATGTTCAAATGCGCTTTACGGTGAACTTATTAATGAAACAAGTGAGTTTTTAGGTGTTTTTTGAAAACATTGAGAGATTGTTGGTTCCGGAGTGTATGGGGTAGTTGATTCCACAGTTTGGGAGCAGCAGATGAAAATGCCTTGCCACCAAGTGTGGCCAGCATCTTGGACGTAGGATAGTTCAGTGTGATACCTTGTGAGGAGCGGAGGGTGTACCAACATCTAAACAGAAAGTGAAGTATCCATTAATTTGTTACATTTAGCACCTTCCAAATAATTAAACAATCAATATATATCAAGCTACTGCATCAAGCATCAAATTAAGTGAGGAAAGAACACAGAAAGAGAGAGAGAGAGAGAGAGAGAGAGAGAGAGAGAGATAGAAACGAACAGCCAGATAGATAGGATGAAGAGACAATGAATATTAAAAGACAATCATGTGCCTACAACTTTGCAAGCACTTAATGTTATGGTAGAGAACAAAGTGAAAGGACACAAAGAATTGGGAAAGAAAATATTTAGACAGCAAGGGATGGGTGAAGAATATGTCGAACAGCTCCAGTCTGAAATCCCTGAGAATCTAGAGAGATTTGTTTGCTGGATTATGTTATATTCCACTGATAGATCCAGCTCTGTATCTATGTGACAGCAAGGACTTGAGGCAACCGACCCAGGCCCATCGCACAGGGTAGGTTAATCCACAATGCATACTAGATATGCAGAAGAAGTACAGTACCAAGTGCCATCATGCGGTAACAAAAAAATAATATGCAAGGTCCTATCATAGACTGCAGCAATATGAAGTAAGGGGACCAGAAAAGTGCATGCAAATGTAGAAGTCAGCAAAGGATCTCTGTATCTGTAGTCTGTACTTTATAGCACAGGACGCAACCATTATTAGGTGGACTGTCGTCTACGACAGATTATTTATTTTATATTACCATCAGGAATTCATGACAGGGTTTTTCTAAATTACATATAAATCTAATTTACATTATTATCATTTCAGATATAAATATATCGTACATATTTCATTAAAATTCTAAATAATTTCAGATTCACTACTATACACACCACACAGACTATGACAGCACAAGTGTAATTCAACACATCTTCATCATTACTCCTGCATGCACATGAGTGCTTCTATGCACAGCCTTAAGTAAAGGAGTGCTAAATAATCGATTTTGGTGAGCTTGTTACCCATACACATTTCTCTCCCACATTCTCCCCTCTCTGCCCTTATTAGACCCACTGGCTAAATGGAACAAATTAAGCATGTAAAGCCCCCATGCTGGCTGAAAATTGCAGTGTCTTTAAAGCATTTCCTTAATTTTCAGCCTACCTCACACTCTCTCTCTCATTAGCAGGACCTCAAGCTTAACACCCAACGGCAAATCAATGAAATATTATTCAGGACTCGGGAGCACAAATCAGTAGAAGTTATCAGGGACATATTTGGAGAGTCTTGGGACCCTTGAGCACAGAGCATGTATTGATTGGCAAAGCATGTTTCTCTGGGGTCGCATATGTGCCTTGTTGCCGCGCAAAGCAACTTGCAGTTTTCCAACGAGGTCTCTCCGACTTCGTGTCCTTTTCTTGCATCGGGGTGTTTTTCCAAGGGGCATGCTTGTACCGGCATTGTGGGTAAATGAATTTGGACAGGGAGGGGAAATGGGATGTCTGTAAATTACGCCGCAGGGGGTCTAATTGGATGATGTGTTGCGCAGCAATTATTTCCTGTCAATTGGGTTAGGTGCGTGAAAATCAATGCTGAAGCAGGCTGCCCTCGCCTGGCTAACAATGAACAGCATCACCTGTCACAGTGAAGGGAGATAAAGGCATGAACCAGGCTCAACACCATGGTCTTTCGTTAAGTCAGACTTACAAGGTGTCTCTTAGACATGCTAAATGAAGGGAACATGAGGCAGTATGAACAAATGAAAATACACATGGATACATGTAGTCCAAGACTCCAATGTATAGACTTTCAGCTTTGTCTACATCAGCATACTGCACATGAGAAATCCTAGCAAACCTCTGAACTGGAAATCAAGTTCAATGTATGCTTTATTCAAGACTATGCCTTCAAAACTAACATCGCAATTTCTCCAAATCAGAAGGGTATCATCACAACTTGCTCAGCTGTTTGCAAAATTCTCCATTCCACTCAAGCAAAGTTACAATATTACATGAATACAGCTACATAAATCATATATCAATCAATGTAAAAGAAAAAAATATATATTACTGAGCTGCTTATGACCAGTTTTAATTTTTTTCTTCTTTGTATCTTGCAAAAATTATCGTTAAGCTCTCCATCTTCTACTGGTATGGATAACATTCAATAATAATAAATGCCAATCGTGTACACCAAATGTAAAAATCAAACACTCTAGTTAAGTAGATTCAAACATTCAAAACACCAGTGTTAGCTGTTTTCAATAAGATATCTAGTATTTCAGAATAACAACATGCATGCCAAACAAAGGAATGAAATATAGATTGAAAGATCCAAACAGTAATATGAATCTGCTATTTGCAATATCATCAACCCTATCTTATTTCCTCTCCTTCTTATCATTCTTAAAGCATTTCTTTCAGATGAGGACCAAAATCTTCGAGCAAGCTTTCTGGAGTGGGATAGGTAGCTAACGATGCTGCCTTCTCATGAAGACAGTCTCTATCCAATTACAGATTCTTTTTGACAGCTTTCCCATCATGTCGAGCAAATATTGGCAATTGGAGGGACACACGGACATTCGATCGCTCCGATTTTGAGAAGAGTCTTGAAGAAGAGGGTGGTATGTTGAGCTTCAGCGGTTTGGATGGTGTTTCATTAGTATTCAAGGGTTCGACTGATAGCTCTATTCAATCTTAAGTATGTGACTGGTACCATACATATATTTACAAGCCTAATGACATCGTGTTTGTGTGAGAGGGAGCCTGCTGCAGCGGAACATCTCGCGATGCCAAGCCCCCCTCCAGTAATTTGCAGGGTTCGATGTCTCTCCCTCCACAGTGGTGGTGCAGTGAAGAAACTGGCGAAGGCAGCGGTGGCCTCAGCCGGCAAATTAGCACGGTGAAATAGAAGAGGGGCATTAAGACTTTCACTCTTTCCTACTTCTTCCTATAAACTGGTGGGACATCTGTACCTCAAGGGCTAAAGGATGAATCACTTTTGTGGGATCCAAGGGATACCATTTGTTCCCCTTCTTCTCTCTCTTCCCTTTTGACATCCTTCCACTAACTACCTATCAACCATTTTAATGGGGTGGAGTGGCTTCAAATCGTTCAGAAAATCCCCCCCCCCCCCCATTCCCCTTGTCATCTTGCTAGGCGATACACTGCACCCCCTTTTGTGGGAGAGGTTTTGAAGGCTCTTTTGGTGGCTCTGAGGCTCCAGGGTTGTAATTCTAGAGGAGAAACTATAGATGGTTTACCTTCATACCTCTCTTTCTCTTTCATATGTCTGAGCTTCAAGTGTGGCATGGGAGAGCTTTTTCTCCACACATAACATAGTGCTCTTGTGTTGGCTTACTTTACAGAGTGGGCTCTATTGTGATGTGTATAGAGGAGACTGCTGTATGTTGCAGTGTCATTTGGGGGTTCCTGCAACTCAAATGTCCTATTTTGCTTCACTTGAAAAACACTTTTCTGGAGTCCCATACACATTGTGGTTATGTGTTTTAAAGGTGGTCTCTAGTTATGGTAAATCTCAGAAAAATATCTTTCACTAATTCATCTCTAGATGATATGAAAGATTGTACCATAAAACTATCATGATGTGTAGGATATAAAATACAATTGTGTGGGCATATTTTATAAGCAAAATGTCAAAACTTAAGTTTTCGGTCCTCAAAAACAGCATAACTTATCCTGCACAGTAGGCCTACCAACTATGATCATATTAAAAGTATTCATTAAAAAGGAGGTCATAGCAAACTGGGGATCTACTACTAGTCTACTACTATTCTGCAAAATAGATCAGAACATTTGGTCAATTGTAAGTAGTATTACAATGCATATGTTGCTTGTTCATTCATTAATGGTTTTTTTTCATGGTCTTTTATTCATGTTGCATTGTGTTGTAAGTAGTATTACGATGCATATGTTGCTTGTTCATTCATTAATGTTTTTTTTTCATGGTCTTTTATTCATGTTGCATTGTGTTGAAAGCCAAAGGAAGCAAAATTTCTTTGTAATAACATTTTAAGTTAATTCTGGATAAATGTTACTTTCAACTACACAGTAACAACATGTAGGTTAAATCTGTTTCATCAAATCATCATTCAGAATTCAGATAGGGATAAACCCGAGTATTGATATTCATTATAATACTACAAATAACTTTAGTTTGCTTAATTCTTTGTAATATATTAACTTTTTCCTTGTTTGATATATTTGCTTCCCTATACTTTGTCAACCAATGATGCAGAGAAAACCGAAACCCACAAGGATTTTTCCTTGAGTTTCTCATTACCACATCCTTATTCCTTCACCCAAATCTCCCGTCTGTATTTATTCTAAGCCATTATTCTACAAGCCTTGAATCAGTTTTCTCACATTTTCATCACCCCACATCCCTCTCTGCATCGATTGCTCTGCGCGATTCATACATATTTTGCACAGACTCGCAGCACCTATCAGCCAAAGAGGACATCCCTATCACGCCAGACTTGTTACCAATGCACCGAGAGCGAGAATCTAATGAAGTGTTTTAGTTGGTGGGGTCGAGATTACACCCGATCAGGTTTCCCTGCACGTTTCATTAAATTTGGGTGTAATCAACTTAAAACGGGCTCCTCCTTAACTCCTCTCTTAAGTTAGCATACAGGGGCTGATCAAACGGGGAGAAAAAAAGCATTGGGCATTGATTTTTTTCCTCTCTCCTGCGGCAGTCTGTTTCCTCTAAATTTGAATTCCACTTGTATTATTCTTTCCTTGAAATACGGTGGTCATGTCTTTTACATATAGCTGTTTGCATCCAGGCTAAGTCAATTGTGAAATTAAAACAACAGAATACTCATTTCTCAGTTCAGACTTCAGAGTTGCGGTTTTTCAGTCAAGGAGGCCCCTCCGTAAAAGACAAAAGGGGGCTTCACAACTGCAAGCAATAGCCCACCGTTATGTCAATGCTAGGTTGACTTAATTCTCCTTAGAATGTCTGTTTTTCAAAATATCTTTTTTCTAATTGCTTTCCTGACAATTTTTCCAAAATGAAAAAAATGCAGATACAAATAACAATAAACTTTGATAATTTTTCTTTCTTTGTATTGCATCATCTTTTGCATAACTTTTTTTTTTCTTCAGTTAAGTATCTGTATGACTCTGCCGATATTCAATGGAGTTCATGGCTCAAACTTTTCTAGATTACCAGAATAATAAACCAATAATTACATGGTAACTGACCTCTTTGACCTTTGACCTTAAAATCCGAGAGTCTGATAATTTTGTCTCCTCACAGTTATGCATAGATTTAGAGGGAATGTAGTGTTAACCAAGCTAACAAATCTTTAATATCATGCATTTTGACTGCTAAGTCATTTGACCTTTGACCCTGCCTTTGACCTACATACCTCCTAATCTAAAAAGATCATCTTCTTATGGTGATGCATACTGCCACTAAATTTGAAGTTCATGCTCTAGAGATACTGCTTTACCAAGGCTAAAACCTGAAATTTTGAAAATGACCCCTGTGATCATTGACCTTTGACCCCAAACCAAAAAACTATCATCAGATCATCTTCCTATGGTGATGCAACTAGCACCACATTTGTACTCACATGGTTCTTGAGATATCATGTAACAAGGTTAACACCTGACATTTTGGAATTGACCTCTGTGACCTTAGACCTATGTACTCCTAAATTTAGTCAGATCATCTTCCTATGGTGATTCATACTTACTAGCACCAATACCTCAAATGGTTCTTGAGATATTGTGTTAATGAAAAGGCCGGACAGACAAACAGACGGACAAACAACCCCAAAACAATGCCATCGGCACCACCTTTAGTAAGCGGAGGCATAAAAATGAAACATGGGAGTAGTGGCAAAGGGCAAAAACATATGAAATATGACTGACCTTTGTCAAGCCATGGAAATACTACACACTATAACAATGATCTAGCAGACTATCTTTTTTCTGAAATATCTAAAGTTCCTTTTAATAAAACTGATTAGCCCATTCCCCTGTACATCAATAATAAAAATGTAAACGCTGTAGTACTTCATCCATAACACACACAAGCAAAAATGCAATGTTTTGATCACTACATGATTTTTCTTTTCCTGCAAAACAGAGAAATGTACAACCACATTCATGTTGGGCGAGGTCAATTGCTCCAAGACAAAAGATTTGAGGTCTTCATAGAAGATGGTCACTGTTCATACATGTAAAACCACTCACATGTTCAAATATGAATTTCATGGTCTGTCAGTCAAGTCAAAACGTCAATCATTGTGTTTTTGTTGGAAAAGGGAAATGCAAGTTTGCTGGGATTTGGTTATTTTGTTTGCTTAAGGGTTTTGCACAGAATAATAACTATGAACAGAGAATTTAAAAAACCTGATTTTGACAATTCAAGGCTGGATTCTGCATTCTGGCCCATCCAACTAAAAAAAACAAGAAAATGACTAATTCAGACTGTTTGTACAAATATAACCTTACCGCTGGAGAGGAAATATTTGAATATTGTTGTATAGGAGAAATGACGTTACAGAATTACCATATATTACATCTGAAATTTCATGCATGGAATGTCATTCCCACAATGTCGTTACCCTCAATCAAAAGACAATCACACACTTTACAAATCAAAAAGTTCCAAACAGTATACAGAAAATTATAAGGAAATGGAGACAATTGTAAAAATCAATATTTACTTGCGCAATTCGCACAGACTCCTACAAAGATTACTGAAGAACAGGAAAGGGATGCCAGTTGGAATTGTCAGAGGGCCTGAAAATCACCAACAATGAATATTTTGTGCACAAAAATGTCCAAACTACGGCATGAAAATAAATTTCCAGGGCCTGAACTCAGGCTTCTGACTGAAAACTGGCATCCCTGTACACAAGTTGGCAGGCAAGGAAGGATCCTACCATACACGTAGTCATGTACCTTTAGGAACACTAAAATTTGATAGAAATCATGGATGAAACACAATATATCTCGTTTTCATTTTCTGATGTAAGCAGAACTACAATGAATACAGTTACATGTACTGTAGATGACCTTTATCATAAGCCGTCATCCTCATGTTCTTTCACAAACATTTCACATTTTACACACAAAAAAAGGAGCAACATTCAACATGCACAGATAGGATTATCAAACCCTACATGTATGCAAACTATGCCCTTCTAGCAGGTCTATTCAATAAACATTTTCCATCCATGTTGATACATGACATGCCAATCACTAGCTTGCTTTTATAGGTGCAGCCACAACAACTCATCAAATTATCACCTATGTAAGGATAACAGGTTTTGATTTACTGCACCAGAGTAATACTGACACTATAAATCAACCAACTTTTATAGGTCTCTTTTCTTCCGCTATTAATAGAACACCTCTTCAAATGTAAAGATATTTTCATTACGCACGCATGCATGACAAAATGGCTAGAAATTAGAGGGTGAAATTCAGATACTTGGAAGGATTTCAATTTTAAAACAAACATGATTGTACTCTACAGCTCAGGCATGCAAAAGAGTCCAACTACTATACAGAAAACACAATTTTAAACACTTGACATTATGAAGACTCCTTTATTTCAAAAGTATGATTTGATCTAAATTAATTATCATTTAAAAAATAATAGACAGATGTACCTTTCTTCAGTGGTTAAGAAAAGGATTTTACTTCCATGTCTAAAAAGAATTCTCAAATTCAAGTTGGCATGAGCCAGCAGTAGTCCAGATGTACTGATCACTTAAAGATCAAAAGAAATGGAGAAAAATATCTCCACCCCATGAGCAGGAAATTGGCCAATAATTTTCCCCTCTAATATTATTGCCCACTTGGGCGCCTACGGCAGGGGACCGACAAATCGTCCCGTTGACTTCTCGCTGAGCCGGGGACATGCCCTACAAATGATGTACCACGCTATGAAATATGAAATGTCAATAACGCCTGCCGAGCGGAACGATCTCTTGAATGCAAATCGGCTGGTGGCAATGTGGTAGGATACCCACAAAGGTAGAGAGAGTGGGCGAAACAAGCGGTTTGAAGTCCATCATGAGCACGTACTGTTTCTCAGGGACTCTGCTGGCATGTCCCGTGCTGGGTTCCAGGGATGTGGTGAAGGTCTAGAGGTAAGTTCTTGGACAAACCATGGTGAGATGAAGCATAAGAAAATGTGGAAGCCAGATTTCTAAATCTCTCCTTTACCAGTCATTATTTAAAAAGCTACCAATTTTCTACTTCATGAATTTAACCTTTGATTCAAGCACTGTTCAAACCTCTGAAAACCTAAGAAAAGTTAAAACCCAATATTAAAGGGATGTTATAGTGCTGAGTCTACAGGATTTAGCATAGTCCACATTCAGGATGAAGTGGAAATCCTCTGCCGTATACTCCGCTGGCGAAGTGTTATACACGGTCAATACGGAACACACACTCAGCATCGAGCATTGCCGACAATATTTTTCACTCGCGCAAAAATTAGAAAGTTTGTTGACCTTTGTGCTGATGTATAACTCAATACGAGATACGTTTCCGAAGTAGAAGCAAGGAGAGTCAGCGAACATCTCAGAGCCCCATATATTGTGATTATAATATCCCTTTAAATGAAACCAATAACAGAAAAGCTATAAAACATCAAGAGAACATCAAATATCTTGTATTTGAACAATGCTTTGTATAAATCTAGTAATTAAATATCAAAGCACACCGACTTCGAACAATTGACAAAGACAAAGGGAAAACCAATTCCATCAATTCTGATTAAAGTTTCAACCATTTCTATCAAGAACATCTGACCTTGGTAAAGGCATCACATCACAACAAATGTGCGCTTGATGAAAGAGTCAAATTCTACTGCCATGTCTCACTATCATACCAACAAGATCAGTTTACACCTTAATATCCATACAGAAGACTGGAGAGGGAAGGAGGTGGGGGGGGGGGGGGGGCGGGGGGGGCTGGAGAGGAGTGATGGGGTACACCAAGGTATGGAATTCATTTCTGAATCAATCGTCTTGACTTGGGTATATTTCTCCCAAAGCGGAGATGCATGCCAATCTGGGTTTTCATCTTCAATAACCGTCTTCTTCATCACAAATTGTTGACATGCTGCTTGCTTAGGTTTCACACCAGCCATGTCATGAGAGAAACTTGCCTAACACGTGTCCCACTATCTCATAGTCTCATCAAACAGACCCCTTCCTTCCAAGAGTTAAGTTGAAATTGGCAATCATAAACTTTTGCAAAGCTACAGAAAGTCTTACAAGGCATCTGGTAAGATTTCACAAAACAGAGGTTCACAGACAGCAAGAAGGACATTTTACTTTGTAATACTTTATCAAGTTCAATTTATTTTCTGATTGTAGGCTACCATGTACAAAAAAAATATAGGCCCCTACAACAAGTAACAAAGAGCCCGGGGTGATATGCCTCCCCTTCCCTGAAATGAATGCACAATCACAATACCTCCAAGTAGATGCAGCCCCATAAATGAAATTTTTGATATCACCTAAAAGGAGTCTCTGGAAATTTTCTGCAAGATGAAATTGATATACATGTATTCAAGAATTGAGACTGTGTTCTAGTATACTAATCACTAAAATATGGTGGCCCTGAAGTATGCTCGATGACAGGTCATGTGCGCCTTGAATTTTACAGCCAAGTCGTGAAATTCGCAATTTTGGTTGCGAATTTCACGACAACTTGGCCAAAAAGTAGACGACTTTGGACACGAACTTTGTGACTTGGCTGCAAAGTTGACAACTTTGGTCATGAAATTTGTGACTTGAGGTCGCAAATTTAACAATTTTGGTCGTGAACTTTGCGACTTTTGGTCGTGAATTTCGCGGCCAAGTTGCAAAATTCACGGCAACATGACCTTTGTCGAGTGTACTTCAGGGCCACCATAATAAAAGACATTTTGTCCTGTATGTTAAAGCTCAAGTAGTTTTGAAGCAAAACAAAAATGGGCATGAAACTGATTTTTATATAGTCTTGACATTGTCCACCTTGCATAAAAAGATACAAGACCAAACAAAATTCCATTCAAGATTTCCACTGAATTTTAGCATAAATGAATTTGAAATGAATGCCATGTAACAGTGAACTTGGACTCCACACTGATATGAAAGACTAATGAATAAAAGAGCGTGCACAACTCCTAATAGGAAAATTGGAATCTATCTGCCTTTCATCCTTACATATTAGCCCCAGTGGGGTCGTATTTCAGCCCCCTCTGAATCGTTGCCTCTATAGGCAGGGTTCCCTGGGGGCTGCAACTCGTCTTGACCCCAGTAGCCCTCAGACTCATTCCTCCACCAAATGTTTAGTTAAGATTTGCTAAGGGTCGGAGGTCACCAAGATCATGTGACACCCTGGGCTTTCCTTTCCTTCAATCAATGGATCCACGTTTTTTGACTCCCTTTCTCTTCCAGTTCATCATTCACTCTGAAAGAGCAAGGAGGTACAAACCCAAGCTAGCTTATTCTGTACACTCAACCATCTCCATCGTAGGAAGTTAAGTCATGCCAGTGCCACATAGAGGCTATTCCAAACATTTTTGTTAGGCTCAAAATTTAAGCAAAAAGCTTGATTTAATGACTATAGGTCCACATATGTCCAACATATGCATGTATTACAACTTTAGACCTTCTTTGATTTGAATAGACTGTTTGCCATATGAGAACAGGTCAGTATCTGTATTTCCATACTTACCAACACTGGAGAATGAAAAAGCGGTAGATTACTATTATTTGTTTTTAGTACAGTGAGGTACGTGGTTAAATTCCATGAAAAGCGGTAGTTTACCGCCTAAATCGGTAGAGTTGGCAAGTATCTATTTCCATCGATGCTTATATCTTTTAACGTTATCCAAAATATCAAATTAGCATGTCTAGTGTATCAAGGAACAAAGGGAAGCAATTTTTAGCACAAGCTATTCTATGTATAATCCACATGTATCTCATTTACATAGTAAAAGAACCTAAACTCTTTTTGCAGTTTACACTTGGTTTTCATAGCTCTGCACTACCCTTATCCCATGCTATCGTTCAGCCCAGACAATCAATTTTGCCATTCACACTCAGATTTTGAGCATACTAAAGTCCCAGAGCCTACATGCATAAACTATATTTTGCATGTGCGAGCTAAATGGTTACCTTTAGGTGCTTAACAGCTCTCAACTCTCATTTTTTTCTTTTTTCTTTTTTTTTTCATGGTGGGATGCATTCATGAATCAAATTTCTCAGTATGACCTCCAAGTATAGACTACCTACCATCTCAGACACCGTTTTCATTACAAGATTGGAAAGAGCATTACGCTATCATAGGGCGACCCATGGCGCGCGCACCAGGGAGGTCCACTGGCACGCCGTGGGTTCACACCTGCAGATGGTAGCGCGGTCTATCTTGGCATTCTCTGCACAATTAACACAAAGAGGCGCGCTCTGGATCGCGCTATCTCCCCTGGACCACCCCTCAGAGGTGATCCGGTTGGAATCGCCGTGGACCTCCCTGGATCGCACCGAAACGACGTCGCCGCGTTCTCGCCTTAAAGGTGGCGTGATCTAGCGCAGCGCGCTATCCCTTGTAATGAGAACAGGGCCATATTCATATTGCTCTTTCCTCTCTCCCTGACCAGTTCAAATCTGACCTACTTAACATAAGTGGACACTACTCATAATTGCCAGTAATGTTTCTACCCTTGGCAATGAATTATCAAATTAAACATCATATTACATGATGAAAAGCATGCTGTTTAAAAGTCTAACAAGCTGACTCTAGTTGCCTGCCATCACAACTAACATCAATGGGCATATAGCCTGGATGTGAACAAAATAGCCTGGAGAAAAGAAAATCCACCATTATTAGTCAGAGAGGTAATGATGATGAACAGTGTCGGTTGAATTATTCTTTTCCCTGCTTTGTACTTAGGAGTCATCAATCAAGACGGTGTTGTGCGGCCGTCACAAAGGAGTCAAAGACAGCTCTTTCTGCGCGACTATAAGAACGCACCCAGCGTGAAAATGCCAATGAATTGCCAGATACGAGGGCTGAATAATCGCTTTTTACCAGGGAACGGCGAATTCTGAGAGAGTTCATCAAATCTTTTGCTTGACTGGGTTGGTGTACACCTTGGTATGACAGAGGCCAATGGTCATGGGGTGAAATCAGACAGAACCCTGCAGGGTCTGTGCACTCGCAGGGCGTTTGTTCAACGCTCGTCCCCTTTCATCCTTTCAAGTTGCGCAGCACGTCGGTTTCATTAGAGGAGGGGCATCTGTAGCATTCTGAGGATTCAGTATTATGTCAAAAGATTAAAAATTACTTTGATGTTGCCTCAAAAAAATTTTGATACAAATAATTGTTTTTCTATCCGTTCTCCAGATAGGCGAGATTAAAAAGCAGTTATAATCTTAACTTTGTCTTGTCTGTTCAGTACCTGTCGGCTCCCTACAACACACCAGAGTTGTCAATTTCAAATACAGAAAGATCTCCACATTTAATAATGCAAAGTACAAAAGTGGCCTTCTAATCATCAGCTCCATCTAATTCTTTATCATACATTCTTTTGGTGAGTATAATGGCTTTGTCCTATCTTAAAGGTGAGCTGACACTTGTGACAGATGAATGCTTCAACTGCAATAATCTTTACCCTATTATCGCTCTCTTCATGGCTTTCACAAGACAGAGAGAAAAAGGACCAATATGTCTGTTATATCAGTCCAATCAAATGCTACTCTTTAGGTCAGTTTGTAACCTTTGAAGTTTCTCACAGATATGCCGACAAATGACTGCTTTAAACTGAATCATCTTTACTCCAATGATATCTACTTATTGTTACATCTTTAGGAGACAGATTAAATCTAATTCCTAATCTAAATGATGTCCTATAATAACCTTAAATTCTAGGCGAAATATGGTTTGACTATGAAGTTCAGACGTTTCCCTCAAGAGTATCCATTAAGTTCCTCTCCTGAAAATAATAGCCTGCTTGAATGGGAAGAATTTCAATTAAAACGAGGTGTGTTCTGGTCTGAAATTCTGCTCTTCTTATTGATGGTTTAGCTTACACAGGCTCTCTCTAGGGTCAAAGGTGAAAGGTCACAGACCAACTGTGAACAATGAGTGATAGGTACATGTACTAAAACATACACAGCAGGAAGTCATTTTAACCTTTTGGATCTGACCAGGGTTGCGTTCAAGCGACCATTTTTCACTCTAGAATCACGGTTTTCAAAGACGTTTAGTTTAAACCACGGTTGCGTTCAATCGATTTTTCGCAGGTCGTAAAAATTAACGTCTTTCAAAACGCGAAAAAAGGTGCGTTTTTAATGATGATTCTGCAGAACCACGGTCGCTAAAATTCGATTGAACACAACGGAGATCTCAATCATGATTCTGTTGTTGCTTTCACACCAAAGAATAACATAAGAAAAGATTAAAAGATAAGAAGATGGAATGAATAACAAAAGAATAACATAAGAAAAGATGGATAGGGAAGAAGATAGAAGAAAACAAAGAATAACATAAGGAAAGATGGACAGAGAAGACAGAAGGAAAAACAAGGAATAACAAAGGGAAAGATAAAAAGAAGATAGGAGAAAACAAAGAATAACAAAAGATAGATTGAAAGATAAGAAGATAGAAGGACTTGCGACGGACATAACTTGGCACTGGATGGGCTTGAAATGAGCGAGAATCATCCTTGATGAAAAATCGCTGAACGCTCTCCCGCAGTAGCCATGTTTTGTAACAGCCTTTTGATTCACGATTCATGTTTGTGATTCTAGCTTCAAAAAATCGCTTGAAGGCACCCCAGGATACATTTCAAGTTTCATCATTCAGGCCAAAAATTAGTGTTTTGATACATGTTACATGTAAGTTCAAGACATGGAAATGTTTGGAGCTCTTTGTTTGCAGAGACACAGTTTTAAAACCCAGTTACAACTTACAAGAAGCAAAACAAAGTGCATTTGAAAACATGGGAAAAAAAAGATACGCATGTATAAACAGGGCACCGGGAAACTGTATTTCAAAACTGAGTTTTGAAACCATGTTTCAAAGTGCAGATTCTGGCTTCATAATTGATTTCGTCAATGCCTCTTTAGTAGCAGCACCTTCAATATTTTCACTAACAAAAATGATGATAGTATTTCATCTTGTGACATTTAGACCTACTTGCATTCTGGTAAAGCAACAGAAGCATACAAGGGTTCATTTACATCAGGGAAAAAAATACACGAGGGCTCGGACGAATTCGCCCCCGAAACGCCAAAAAGAGCCCTGGAAAACTAAAAAAGAGCCCCTGAAATTCTCGTAGGGTCCAATGTAACCTGCAATACAATGCAGAAAATTTGGGCGGGTGGGCTCAAAAAGTAGCCCCGGAAAAAATATAATTAATTTTTTCCCTGATTTACATTAGGATATCCAGCGGAAACCCGTCCCCATTTTTTTTTTTTTTTTTAAGTGCCACTTATGATGAGATGTGCATTAACGTGTCACTTACAGTTCACTCTCAAAGTTTGCTAAAAATTGCCCGGAGAAACTCATATTTTGTGTTAACTTTTTAAAGAATTTGATTGGTCCACACCTTTCTGCCACCAGAAGGCTATTAAAATATGCTTTTTGGCATGGCAGGTGTGTTTCTTGTTTTGTTTTTGTTTTGGAGTTTTTTTGGGGGGGGGGTTCCCATTTGTGACCACCAAAACGCTGGGTTATATGTGAACAAGCCTCAAATGTGCTCAATGTGAAATACATGTAAAGAATGATAAATGATCAAATGATTATATACAACCAAAGCAATGAGAAGGCAAACAGGCCTACATGTACAATGTACATACATTATGCATTACTTCAGACAGCAAAGATAATCACTGAACTTGATACAAGAAAATGCAACTGTCTCTTTATATGCTGAAACATTGTTCACTACTTTTCAGACAATGAGAGAAAAGAACCACAACTGTTTTTCAATGTTGCAAATTTCTGGGCTGTTTGATTTTCAATGAAGTGCAAAATATCTCTTTTGTGATGAAATTGAGATATGATCCATCAGACTGACAGTGTTTGAAAGGGTATTGTTGCATCACTTGCTCATTTTCTCTCTCTCTATATATATATTTCTCTCTTTCTTTCTCTCTCTTTCATTCTCTCTTTCTCTTATTCTCTTTTTTCTCTCTTTCTTTCTCTACCTGTCTATCTATCTCTCTCTCTCTCAATACTGAAGAGCTTACTGGTAACCACTGTTCAGAATTCACTAAACAATGTCTGTAAATGCGTAAAATTTCTATAACTACACAAGTTGCAGGGGCAGAAACAAAACCCATTAGGAATCTGCACCACGTAAATTTAAATTTTACAAGGATAAATTCTTTTTTGGTTAGATCAATCTAAAGTAGGTCCTACATGAATTTGCTGCCACTTGCAGGTTTGGAGAGCACAATGAAATTCATAAACAGATAGGTATTAATATTTTTTTTAACTTTTGTGATCATTATACATGTAGATACATGTAAGATAATTTTTGGAAGGGACACTTACAAGTTTACACCATAAAGGGATCTAAAGGTTGTCTGAGACATTTTACAAGTTACAAACCACTGAAAATTTTAGGGACTCTTTTTCACAACTTACAACAGGTTGGTGAGGAGTTTCTCTTTCAGGAGCAAAGCAAATATGGTATTACTTTTCACTCTGTCAAACCAAAGAAATATTGATATAGGGCCTAATTCAAATGTAATCTTTATTGGACAATTTTTAGGGTGTTACATGTACGATAATTATTGTATTTGGAAGGGACCCTGACAAGTTTACACCATAAAGTGATCTTGGATAAGGTTGTCTCAGACATTTTACAAGTTACAAACCACTGAAACAAATAGGGACTCTTTTTCACAACTTACAACAGGAGCAAAGCAATACGGTATGACTTTTCACTTGGTCAAACCAAAGAAATATGGCCTAATTCACACATAATCTTTATTGGGGCGATATCATGTGTCAAAATGAATATCAACATAATACATGATTTATTGGTTTATTTTGACATGACTATAATCAGTATAGATTTTGGCTTCATAACATTACATTCCTGGAGACAGCCAAGCAGCAGTGACCTTGTTGTCTACAAAGATGATCGAAATTTGTTCTGAACATTAGTACAATGCATGTTGCAATGTATAGGTGTGGATGATGTAGATCATTGATTGCATCCATCGACATTTCTTACAGACAATCCTCAGGATCACTAATCCATGGAAGCCCTTTATCTTTTTCTGAGTAGTCTAAGTTCCACGCCAGTGGAGCAGGAAATCTTTCTTTTCTAATCACCCATGCCACTCTGGATCCGAGTCCAAATGAAGCCTTTGTCAAGGACAGAGGGTTTATACTTAACGAATCTCTCCATGTGTGTTTTCATCAAGTACTAATTTGTCTTGTATGTGACAGATACATGTACCGGTACATGTAATAGGAACTCTGCAGTCTGCACCTAACAGAGAGACACTTATAATACAAACATTAAAAATAAATCATCAACATCATAATGAAACATCTAAGCCTAAATATGCTACAGAAAATGAGTCTTGAAAATTGTACAAAAATAGAAAACATGTACATGCAGCTTAACCAAAAATACCATCAGGAAAGATGAGGGTAGCTAAAATGATAGGTCTACAGCTAACTTAAGTTTCATAGAGTAATATATAAATTTTTATAAACAATATAAAATATGTATCTCACAATACAATAATTTCTAAATAGATATTTTCCCCATTCTGTATTTAATAGAATACAGCTCCCTTGTAAAATAGGCCCTCTGTATTTATGAATGGGACTACCACTTTTTATAAAGAAAATGTGAATAAATAAATAAATAAATAAATAAATAAATAAATAAATAAATAAATACATAAATAAATAAATAAATAAATAAATAAATAAATAAATAAATAAATAAATAAATAAATAAATAAATACAGGGTGAATAAATAGACATCCAGACTACTCTGAAAATGACACTGTTTATGACAATTGCAGAAAGAAATAAGCAAAGACTGGCCACAAGAGCAGTATACACATTTAGTAACTGAATAGAATTCTGGTATTTAGCATGTACAATACATGCTTGTAGACCTATACCTTTGTATGTACATCGCATATAGCCATACATACATATTCATTTTCTATTTGTTAAATAAAAACATCCAAGCTTAGAAATTAATGACTGTCAAATTCCCCATTAACATTTCAAACTTTTAAGACCTACTGACCTAGATCAGAAAAAGGTACTCAGCAATACTTGAGAGTCTTAAATAGACTGCAGAATGCATTCTACAGTATTATACAACACAGTTGATATTATTTTTTCACGTTCCCTACAACAAATTATGAAGGATACCACAATGGTCAGAAAATCTATAGCTGATGGTCTGGTGCACAGACTGTCTATGGTTCAGTCCACTTCAAGGCTATTGAGAGTGGATTGTTCTATTCTTTTCTCATCCTACTCATCAATAAGTGCCAATCAATGTTCCATTCAGCTGGGTCCAGTCTTCTCATGTCAATCAATCGGATGAGCACAGACTAACAGAGAGGATTCCATTCACTAGTCTACCTACATAGACTCAAACATGGTACGGTAACACAAATATTACCATGGTGGCAGTCACATTACGTCTCATGACATATGATCGCAAATTGACAAAGCTAATGATGAACTATAATTTAATTCATCATTGGAGATGACAGGCAGTCCGTCTTCTAATGTTTGTTTGATATATTTTTTTCGTGAAAAGTGATGACTCTCCATGATGACGATAATGTTGATAATGATGATGATGCCACTGTAATAAATCCAAGCATCCCTTGCTTGTCATTGTAATATTCCTGAAACATAACTTGTCAGCTATGGTCATAGAGATACATGTACATGTAACTTTCTCTATATAATTGCAATTTGCATTCACCCTTGAAAACAGTTGAATGAATTGCAGAGATGAATGAAATTGGAGGCACAGCTTAGAAAAGAATTTGCACGGGTGAACCATTGCAACGGTGGTTCACCATTCGAAGCAGCATGAAAGGGGTATAAACCAGGGAGGTGTAAAAGTGACTTCAACCTCCCTGTCTAAGAACTGGAGACTAATCACCTGCTCAAGGCATAGAACAAGAAAATGATTTGAGTTCTTTCATCCTCATGGAAAAAAGCTTCTCTGACCTTTTTATGCCAGCATACAAGTCTACTCTTCCATATATACCAGATTAAAATTCTTTAGAATTAAATATAACTACTAGAAAGTGTCATTCAGAAAATCAACATCTATGAATTAAAGACATTGGTTAACATTGTTATAATTTTTTTTTAAATCTCATTTTGTTACTTGAAAATGGGATAAACATAAGGGTAATAGTGTAAAAATACAAGTCTGAAAGTTTCAGAGTATAATATCCACAGGAAGTATATTTAAATATTAGAAATGTGAACCAATGTTTGAAAAATATATGAGGGTCGGTTGCACAGACCAGATGTAAGGAGTGCGCATGGCTAACGACCGTACTGTGTGTATTGGCGCATCACGCGGCAGAAGGCAGATAACGGTATTTTTTAATTCGTGCAAACGGTCCTCTTAGTTTATTGTCTATCGAGATGAACACTAATGAAGTCGCGGTTTGCATCTAACTTACAATTTTTCATTCCAAATTATGGTTGGTTTCAAGGTTTCTTAGTACAAATACAAGTACTCATACACATGTTTCATCTTAATTTGAGAATTTTTTAAATCAGCTGCTCACAAAGTTAGCCAATACCTTTAATTCCCAACCCTGTCATTGAATCAAACCTTCTTTTAAAGAAGGCGCTTTCACACCTACCCGATCAGGAAAAATACCCGTAAATTACGAGAACTTGTTAAGGCCCCAAAATACCTGATAATTGTTCTGCGCTTTCACACCTACCCGAAGCCAGACCTCTTCGGGGTAAGTTCTCGAAGTTACGAGCATGCGCAGAACTATTTATTTTGCAGACGAGGCTCGTGCTTTTAAATTCGCTCAGCTAGCTCAGCTCTTGCTATGATAGCGCTTGCTAGTTAGCTCGATGCGATCATCGATACGTCGATCTCTACATATTGATGTACACTTGCAGTCTTATAATCTCTCTTTAGAACTTTCAGTTTATTTTTTATTTCGAGAGGTATCCTCTCAAACCCGAGGCTGGCAAGTCTTGCAGCCAGCATATCGTAGATAGTCCTATTTCTTTGGCTGGGGGAGGCCACTGCCTTGTACACCTCCTCCTCCCTCCACATCGCTATCAGCGATGATCAGAGGATGACATACTACCGTATCGATATATCAGAATAAATCATAAATAAAAAAACACGAAAGGGGAACAGAACTTTACAAAAACAACGACGTAGCTAGAAATAGACAATACAAATCTCAAATCTAGAATGTACGGTACACAAACGATAACGACGTCCAATACATACACGGTACACACAGTACAGTACACACTTCGTGCGCCAGTGCTTGATGGAATAGAAGTTCTCGTAATTTGCTTTCACATTACAAAAATCCCCGCGACCTTGGAGAAAGTACTCGTAATTTTGAGAAAGTACCTACTAATTTACGGGTATTTTCTTACGGGGATATTACTCGTAATTTGGTTTCACACTGGCAAAATACCTGGTATTTTCTGATCGGGGTAGAATACCCGATCTGAAAATACCAGGTATTTTTCCTGATCGGGTAGGTGTGAAAGCGCCTAGAGAGTGTTTCTACACAATTGTTCCTACATAGCCAGAAACCCAAACTAACGGCATAAGCTCCATAAGTAGGACAGAATTCTGCATAAGATCAAGTGGAAAAAGATCAAGTGTTGGAAGGGTAGAGGTGAGAAAAATGAACATGAGAAGAGCGCAGAAATCATTTTTGTCCTCAAATTACACCCATTTCAAGCATTTTTTTCCAACACCATCAAGATTTAGGTCAATGCTCCAAGGCACCTTGGGGAAACAATGTTGTATTGGCTACGGACTACCCTCTACACTTCAAAACACCCCTCAAAATTACTTAAGAGCAAAAATCTCCACCCAATACTTCAGTCCCAATGAAAGAAAATAAGAGCGGGGCTAAAGGGGAAATCACTCTTTACACCTCCCCACATTAAGGACTTCCGGCATAGAATGTTCTGCTCTAGGGTCTTCACCGCTTCTCTCTTCTTACTTTTGTGAATTTGTCCCCTTTACCATGACTCATCATGTAGTGCCATGCCAACACTCAGCGTCCAATCAAAAAGAACTTTCCAGTGTCAGATAAGACCATCTTCATTCTCTATCAACACCTTACACAACTAATGCTTCGTATAAGATAAGCATCATTCTTGCGAATATTAGGACAAAAAATGGACTATGAAATAAATTTAATGATGAATGAAAGCCTACACACTGAGAGTGATGAAGTACATAATACATACATGTAATCAGGGTTCTCACTAGAAAAAAATCCACACACGGTTCCCACTCTGCTCAAAGCGTGGAAGTTTCAGAAGTTTTACGGAATAACACCTAAAGTTAGGTGTGGCAGCAATATATGATATAGTAAAAGGATGAAAAATGCTTTTTGGTTAAGCAGGAGTTGTCTACTAATGGTATAAAAGTAAAAATACATTGCCAAAAAGCAAAACAATCTGTGACATTTATCACTATTGTTAGGAATATATACTCCAATATTTCTTTACCCTTGTTGCCACACATGGTTCTTCGTTGTCTGAAACCCTTTACGCATGATATTGGAACCATGGGTGTTATGTACTGGCGAGAACAATGCATGTAATGTATGCAATGTCTTTTCTCATAACCTTGAACTGGGGTTTGCCGAAGTATTATAAAATGAATATCAATTTTTTAAAAATATAAAAGAAAAAAAAATTACTTGTGTAAAATTACTCGCATCTGTCGCTATACGTACAGGCATACGACACTGTATGACAGGTATATCAAAGGTTGTACATGCTTCAAATTTTCCTCTGAATTTATAGGCCTGGTATTTGTAAGGATACCCCTTTCTGAGGCCTGAGAACTGGGGAGTTTGGAGAAAGGATCTATTACTAGTCTACTATCATTCTACAAATTAGATAAGAACATCTGGTTAGTTGTAAATGATTAGGATGTATACGTTGCTTGTTCATTCATGTATGTTCTTTCACTGTCTTTGTTTTGTTTATTCTTGTTGTATTGTGTTGAAAGCCAAAGGAAGCAAAATTTCTTTGTAATTACTTACAAGGACCAATAAAGTATCTTGCATGTCTTCTTTCCTAATATAAAAGGCTTTGTCTGTTCACAAAAAAACAAATTAATATACAGTCAATTAAGTCATAAAAAGGCTTATTTTCAACAACACAACTGTGATGGTGTAAATATTCATATTTTGAATGACAGCACCGTAAAAATTAACAACAACCTATATACATGTACACATCATGTGCATTCATTGGGTTTGAAGTTCTCTAGTCTTAATGTTTAATGAAAGCAGTCTAAGTTGCTCATTCTAGCTTTATTCAATATTTTTTGATATCTTTCTTAAAATATGAAATATATACAGTGCAATGTAGTGTCAAAGTAAAACACATTCCTGTTTCATTCTTCTCTGACATGAAGGCAGCCAGTGACTCTGTGACTTTGCTTGAAGCCTAAATCCCAAGCACGTTTTGGGATAGCAAACATCGCATCTGAAGGACAGACAAACAGAATCACAGCTACATCTAATGAGCATACACCGCAGACCATGTTTGATGCATGTGAGATTGCATGCTAACGTGTGAAGAGCAGATGACATGAAAACCATTAGCTGGGACTAATCAATAGCTTATCAGGGTGATTAATCAGCTGAATTGTTTGCTCATTGCATTCATGTTGGGATGAACTCTTATGCTGTCTGTCTAAAGTCTAATTAATGAATGGATATAACCAATATGGCCACCCAAACATATACACAAAGCATCAAACTTTGAGTTAAAATGATACTGTGCGACACAGCATTAAGAGGGCGATATTCAAAATTACAAGCCCGAACGGACGGGACGTGTTACCCACTGAAGTCTGGAGGTGCGCATACGCATTTGCCACGTTTCAAAAAGCAAGAAGATCACCGATGTAGACCAAAGTTTTGGTTTGACTATTCAGCAACTATGTTTCTGAAGTCCATTCTTGAACTTCTCACAATGCATTGTGGGATCTTTCTTTGGTCACTCAAGCTGGCGATATGTTCGGCAGATGGCATGTTGCTGTTGTAAGGATGTGGTTCATCAATCTCCATGATCAAAATGGCAGCGAGAAATCCCCCCGCCCTTTAAATGCTGTGCCACACGGGCATTAAAATCATACTTAAAAACAGTGGTTAACATTGTTATGATCTAAAAAATCTCATTTTGTTACTTGAAAATGGGATCAACATAAGGGTTATAGTGTAAAAACACCAGTCTGAAAGTTTCAGAGTATAATATCCACAAGAAGTATTTAAACATTAGAAATGTGAACCAATGTTTGACAAATATACAAGGGTCGGTTGCACAGATCAGACGTAAGGAGTGCGCATGCGGGCATGGCTCAACAGACTGTACTGTGTGTATCACACGGTGGAAGGCAGATAATGGTATTTTTTAATTCAAGCAAAATGGTTCCTCTTAGTTTAGAGACCAAAACTAATAAAATCGCGGTTTGCGTCTAACTTACAGTTTTTCATACCGAATTATGGTTGGTTTCAGGGTTCTTGAGTACAAATACAAGAACAACCTGTACTCATACACATGTTTCATCTTATCGAATTTCTTAAAATCAGCTGCTCACAAGGTAAGCCAATGCCTTTAATTCAGATTCTGAAGATCATTAAGGCACTTTTATTTCTATTCATCACCGAATTATAACTTTGTTACTGATTGTGTGACTTCTCATCAATTCACTCTCAAGCAAAAAGATTTGATAACGTGAGGGGTGCTTTTTTTCTAAAGATCCTGAAAATATTTACTCCAAAAATACAGTGGATTAATGATTATGATGATTACGTATTGTACATGTATGCACTGATTCAAGAACACCAAAAGATTACAGTTTCATATTGTAAAATGAAATACCAGTAACCCAAAGACTTGATGCTGTGTTTTTTTCTGACGTACGGAAGACTTTTATAGAGCCCACAAGGACATGTCAGATGCACATACATGTACATACTGGTACACTGGATGGTGTATTAAAGTTTATTAATAAAATAACCATGTCTGAATACCAGCACATTAGTTGAAACATTTAATATTAATATCTTTTTTAAACCTTCTATAATTCAGCAGCTACTGCTAATGGAGCCATTAGCTTAATAATTTCTCTGGACTTTGTTAAATGCAATGAAAGCACTTGTCTGTTTATTTTTTGCTAATACTCAGCAAGCAGTGACAATGCAGCGGTGATGATTTCAAAGTTCGAGTGCCGTCTGTCTGCATCAAGAGATTTAGGGATTGATTTACAGACCAAACTATCACATCCATACCCTGGTGCAATGACCCTATCACATTGCCTTCATGTAACTGCCAAGCTTTCCTATACAAGTTGCTTGGTCACCTTTCTTACTTCAAGGAAAAACAGATAACATTACATCAGAAATTCATGCTCCTAAATATGTAAACTTCCTAATTCATCAAAATACAAACATGTATGCCAATATGGTTCTTTTCAATGAACCATACACTCCAAAGAATCACCATGAAGTTACACATGTCTATTTGTGTTTATAATATTTTGTCCAATTCAATTCAAATTAATACATGACAAACTTTCATTTCCTTTCTATATAACTCTTTAATTCAACACATATGACTCCATCATTCATAAAAAACAGGTTGGATAACTTCAGGTGATATTGCAACTTGAGAGTGCATTTATGGTATTTTCTTTATTTCATAATATTTCACAAGTTACTACAGTCATAGTCACTGTCACCATTGTGCAAATTACTGTAAATATAATAACAATAAAAAAACACTGCTGGGTATTTTTGGATTCTTTCAATTAAGCAGACTGTATCGCATCCTACTTTTGGTTTCCCATTGGATGCAAAATCCAATAAGATCATAATTATAAATGTCATTGATCATTAAGGGCAACGGTATAATGCCAATAATAAATCAGCAATGCAAGGAAAAAAATTGGTTTCATCCGCATAATCCAATTGCCTGTTCATTATGTTTGGGGAAGCTGTGATGGCCAATTTAATAAGTTTTGTATCCCAATTGGTTTACTCCCATTGGACATGTCAATTTGAGGCTATCTAAACTGACAGAGGCTGTCTCCATAAACATAGTAAACATGTTACAACCGAGGTATCGTGGTAACGCAGAGACAAAACAATATTCCTGTGGTGATATTAGTACCATAACAGCAACCTCAGTCCTTTCAATCTTAGTTTGCAACCACACAAGTTCTAAAGGGACTCATCACATCTTTGCTCTGTTGTTTAGGGCCCCCAAACTGTTCCATGCCATATTCAAAGACTACATGTAAATTAAAAATAACATCTTTCTTCAACAATATTAAAAATTTCACTCCAAATAAAAACTGAATCTGGCTTGTCAAAATTCCAGACAGGGCTTCAAAAAGGGGGAAACAAGCTTTGCAATGATGTGTACAGTATATATATATATATATATATATATATATATATATATATATATATATATATATATATTTAATTAGAAATTGTAATCACTGAGTAATTTACCCTTAAACTTGGGTTTCCCTTTTCACTTATCACAGGGTCCCTGTAATAATCATCATCGCTATAACATCAATTACAAAGGCACTGATATTACCACTATATTAACAGCAAAAGTAACAATAATTCAGATCCTTTTTTAAATAACAAACATGTCAAATTAAAAGAATCTACATCCATTCATGTATTGATATACATTTAGTGCATACCATTATGAACTTATTCATCTACCAATACTGGTCATCTTTCTTTGGACAGTAAACTGTGAACTGCACTTGAGCAAACCTACGTGTCATAACAACTGGCCAACACAGGAATCGCATGGCCATGATATTTACAAGACATAAATGTAGCAATTACCTTCCCTTTGCTGGTTGTCCTCAGTGAAAGGTCTAAGCCCTCACATCATTTTTTTTTTTTTTCATATGATACTGTTTCAAATGAAAGCAAATAATTCAATCTTTACACCACATAGTATACCTGTAGTTAAGCTAATCAGTTTTCATCTTCATCCACTTTACTCAAATACAGTAATTTTATATGGATGTTCTGAAAACTGTGAAGATACGGTACAGTATGAATAACAAGCAACATTACTTACAATTTAATCTAATGTACAGAAAATAAACAGATAAATAATTCAATTTTCAGATTTAACTTGTAAGTATACCCATGTGAAAAACTGCCCAATAAATTTACGTCCATGTTATGATTTCAAACAATATCATAAACATTCATATCTTTTTAAATCCCTTTTCTCTTTTTTACACTGGATCATGATTTACTACAATGTACATCGAGACAGAATCCATTACAATCCTTGTACTCAGAATCACATCAATGTACAAAAACACGGCAGGATAAAAGTTAACATCTTATAATTTGCCTCTCGACAGTGAATTATCCCTTTAATGCTTTTAACACTATCTTGCCATTTTATCAATCCTTACAGCAATGAGCGTAAGCCCATTTCATCTCTCTTCAAGCTAATGCCAGAATCATTTCTACAATGTTTCCATGGAAACTTAACCATCTGAGGGTCATATTAGACTTTTCGATTATAATACACTTGACATCCACAATAATTACCAGTAATCATCCAAAGGCTTGTTCAGATATGGCACGACAACCCCCCATGATATTTTTTTGTGTACAAGTCCATGAGATATGAGGCAGCAAACAAAATAATGCCAAGGCAGGAGACATTTTTTTTGTTTTGCCGCCTGGCTGCAAAAAGCTGTGGACCAATCAGATTCATAAAAAGTTAGTGCAAAATATGTTGTCATGAGTTTATCTGCGCAACTTCTTGACAAAACTCTCTTTTATTTGAGAGTTGACGTGTTAATGCGCATTCAGTAACATAAGTGGGGTGGTTTGTTATGCCATATCTCAACACTTAAATGTTGCAGGGATTTGTTGCGGGGGGGGGGGGGGGGGGGGGGTTGTCGTGCCATATCTCAACAAGCTTTTACATTGTAAGTTACTTTACTTATATAAGCAGACACACAGTTCATTGCTCATGGGCATACATACAGTAAAAGCGGTACTGCAAGTCATAAAACCCATGACCTTGCAACCAATTTTTTGTTTCAAAAGAAGAAATTAATTAAAAGTACACTGTAGAGTGGGTGACAAACATTTTCTCTGCTGAAGAATAAGTACTGTAAAATAAAAACAAAATACCTCATAAACTCCCTACTGAGACTAATTAAGCATTGCTACACAACATATGTCTTTGGTTTTTCAAATAAATCTCAGAATAGAATAATATCTCAACAAGCTTTTACATTGTAAGTTACTGTACTTATATAAGCAGACACACAGTTCATAGCTCATGGGCATACATACAGTGAAAGCGGTACTGCAAGTCATAAAACCCATGACCTGTGCAACCAATTTTTGTTTGAAAAGAAGAAATTAATTAAAAGTAGAGTGGCTGACAAACATTTTCTCTGCTGAAGAATAAGTACTGTAAAATAAAAACAAAATACCTCATAAACTCCCTACTGAGACTAATTAAGCATTGCTACACAACATATGTCTTTGGTTTTTCCAACAAATCTCAGAATAGAATAAACCTAATACAGCCATATCCAACATCATGCACCTGTGGATACACACATACATACAGAACTAAGTAAATGTTCAAGTTCATAAAGTCCATACACCAGATGTGAATCATGTGGCCTGCATTACTGCTAATCAAACCGTGAACACCAAATGTGACTAATTACTCATCTATTTGCACCATACCAAGGACATACCAATACCAGTTAATGTAAGTTACAACACCTGGACCAACTCACACCAACTTTCTTAGCCCTGGCCTCTCTTTTTCTTCTTCTTTCGTGTAACTACATTCCAGACACAAATATATGTTTTATGCAAGAAATGCCAGAATTATATTGCAGCATTCTTATCCCAAAGTATGGGGGAAATTAACCACTGGACATGAGCCAATTTTGAAGAGACAACTCCAAAATAGTTGCCTCCGACATTGGTACTGGTAAGACTTGCGTCCACCTGCAACACAGATGGACAAAGTCAACAATCTATGGGTTATTTCTTATCTCCAAAAGGCAGACAATATGATATATGTACATGTCCGGTAAAACAATGAAATAAGGAATAACTGCTTGTATGAACTTATTAAACTTTGATATGAAGAAATCGCTTATAACCTCTATGCCTGCAAAAATCCACAGAAACAAAATGCCTCAACAACACTTAAGAGTTCAGCCGGAGTACATCTGAATATTTTCTCATTCTTCACCTGGATGTTTTAATCCATGATGAATTTTTTCCACAATTCAGACAATAGATGTGAGACCTGAAGGCTCCTTCACACAGGAATGTGTGATAAGAGGGGATTTTCTCACTTCTCTCATGCTCCTATAATGTGACTAAGCTCCAACATCATCATCTGCCATGAAAAGACTGTGACAGCTAATGAAGTATGAGGTGAGTTCTCTTTTCTGAACTGCATATCTCCAGAGCAATTCAAAAGGAGCCTCCATTCTGAAAAAAAAAAATCCCCTATCTTCTTTTGCATTTTGCATTGTCAATGAATCTATTCAAAACCTGTATAAGAAATAACAGACCCTATGAGTGGTCTTTTCTAACACTTCTATTAAGCCCCTCACTCAAAGAGATTTGGGAGCACAGTCTATCCCCTCGATCATGAAGAAAAGAATAAAAAGGATGGGGTAGGCTAGCCCTCCTTTGGCCAACAATAGACACCTCATCATTTCAACAATAGGGTAATGATGAGGAGTGGTGAAGGGGGTGTAAAGACTGTCCCTCTTGCCTAATTACTATCCTTCAATAGGATCTATTCATGGCAAGGGTTTTCCATGGATGCAGAAGAAAACCATCCTGAAAGGAAAGGGGCTGGAGTGGGGTGGGCTGTAGCACCTTTCACCCTCAAAACACCAAGCTTTTATTTATTGACATTATTGAGGTAGGAAAAAAGGAAAATGTTTCTCACTTGATTTAGAATGCAGCTGCAAAAGATAACTTGCACTTAAAAATACAAGAGATAAACACTCCAGGCATGTAACACCTCTAGTCAACAAAAACACTTGGGAAATAACTCCAAAACATGGTAAGCCTACATACATTGTACTTTAAATTTAAACTTAATAAACTAAAATATGAATTTGAAAAAAAAAATAGGAAGAATGAACATGAATGTAACTGATTAAATCACCATACTTGCAAAATTCCTTTAAAAAGCTGAAGTAACCGAATTTACCCCCTAGATATTATACTGAGCAAAAACCTGAAATTCAAATAAATAATAAGTTCATTCTGTATCAACAAACTTGTTATCCGGGCAATTTCCTGAATAGAATACAGAATAACTATTAAAATTGTAAATCATTATACTTTTAAAATGAATATCAAGGAAACATCATATGAATATTGATTCTTGTGCATGCCTGCCATCAAATAAATACACCTACCTAAGTAAATTTTCAGAATGTGTATTATTACACTAACATTCCGAAAAAGGATTTTGTTCAACAGTCAAATTTGAAGATACGGTTGCCCGGTTCACTTGATGCCAATTTGGTTCTAATAAAAGCAGAACACTGAAAGGAAATGATAAGTAGCCTACAGAGGCAAATCTGATAACTTGCTTAAAATACCCTTAATATCAGATTTTCCTCAAACCTTTATCTCCCTAACGTTCTATTTTTTCATGCTTTAATATTCAAGCAGAGCTGATGTCCAAATAAATGGACTTCACCTTTTCCAAATGATGATTCTCTACCTATACAGCTGAAAAAAGGGGGCAGTGCATAGTCTCCATACGACTTGAACTTCACAAGGAATGCATTTAAAAGAAATGACAGGTTTATTTGAGAGAGAACAAAAGACTCTTCTACAGTCCTACAAGAACAATGAGGAGATGTGTGCTTAATGACTGTAGGAAGACTGTGGGTGGGGCTTGTCAAACATCCATAATCCATAAATCAAAGAACCAGAATGAAAACATCTACACCAAAAATAATACCATTGACTTGAGCAAACATTTGATCACTTAATGGGACAGAAAGAATATACGAAGCAGGTACACAAAAGACCATTCTAGTCTTATGTCCAGGTTTTTTCTGTCAAGTGTAAAGTTAAATCTTGGGCGTACTAACCACAGTAGTAATTCAAAGGATTAGTTTTTACAGTGACAGTTCCTACATGTAAGCCCAGAGTTTAAAATCACAGTAATGATTTAACATTGGCGTAATCTTAAGTTCTTCCAATTACAAAAAAGAAAATAATGAAACTGAATAGGAAAATGGTTCCAAATCCTGGACCTAGACTAGGACATGGTAGATTTCTTAGCTAGATAATCAGGTTTGGAGTGGGGCGATAACTGGATAAACTTGGGGTGGCCCTTGTTTATGCTGAAAACAGAACAGGGCTGTCTTGAACTAACAATCACATGCCTGAGTCAACATGGCTAATTGTAAGTCCAATCCAAACCATACAGCAGGAAAAAGGGTCTTTACACAATGCATGCAGGAAAATGTGCAAATTTATTTGATGTAGAACTTATAGAAAATGCCTTTCTTTGATGTGAGATCGACTTAAAATGATAGATGTGAATATCACACAATCCCACTGTGAACAGCCAGAAAAAGAACATTTTCAACATCCCTGTGTTGTAAAATAATTTACATCACCATGATATAAAATTACCATGATATACATACAAGCAGTCCTAGAAGCACACCTTATACTACTTAACCATTTTCCGAACATTCAACCCCATGGTGTAACATTGCAGAGAAGAAATTACAATTATTTAAGTTACATGTACTTCTCCTTCGGTATTTCCTCAAGAAAAGTTTAGAAATTCTGAAATTAAGAATACATTAAGGATAATTAAATAAATGCCACATGTATCTAACCTTTAATTTTCCACATTTATCGTTGGTCTAGGTATGTCATTTTCGGAGGTCTTATATGTAGGGCTATAGCCTTGCCTATACTATTTCTCTAGATTTCCTCCAGTTGACACTAATGGGAATTTGGTTATTTGCAAGCTGCAAGCATATCCACACAAATACTTCAAGGCCTGAATTACTTCCACAACGGTGATTCTACATATTTTTCTCATCTGCATCATGACCTTACTTTGAAGTTCGGACCTGAGAATGATAAAGTGTTCTTGCTAACGGTTCCTAGATGCTGCCAGACATCACGGCAGAAAGTCATATAACAAAGCTTGATGACAAGGCCTGGAACCAGCCAGTGGAAAGGTCTTGACAGGGTTTTTACATATCAAGCATTCAGTCATTCCATTTTATAGATCTGAATACAGGACTGCAATCCACTGACTATACACTTTTCAGACATCCCTTATCGGTGAATGAGCTCCCTTATGAAATCATGGTAGCCAATCAAAACAGAATTCTCGTCTATCAGTTACAAAAACATGCAATTTAGTTGTCATTTCCTAGAAGTCACACACATTTCAGAATATGTGATACATGTACATGAAATAAAGCTAGTCAAATTAATGAATTTATTTTATATACAGTATTACATTTTTTTATATGATACACATATATACTCCTTTTTAATTCTACAATAATATACTTTGATTTGCTACAGCTGTAGGTAAAATAATAATAATAAATTCAATTTACTTCTGCTATGGGTGAACTATGAATGTTTCTTTATGAGAGGTACAGTGTACATGTATATCACAAGGAGTACTAGTATACTGCACTCTGAAGTTTCAGCTTCATATTGTATCAAACTATCACTTTACATGTAAAAAAGAAATTTTGTTCATTCATCATTAATTTATGAACCACTTTTTTTCTTCCCTTTTCCTCATTTCAAGTAGAATCTTACCCAGGCCAAGAAATATGTTTGTTGGACAAAGAAATTTTATGTGCATTTTTACCTAATCTTGATTTACTTGAAATTTTTTCTTAGGAACTTCATAAAACTAGTTTTAAATAGTTACATACTGTACAAACTACAATACATTGTACAACACCATCAATTTTCAGCATCTCTGAACCCAAATATTCCTGAGCTCAGTAAAGAACATGTTAAATGACCCATGTTCATTTCTGATTCATCAGCAATACACAATACCCCACTACCATAGGAATAAAATTTGATTTCTTTCTCAAGAGCTGGAATGTAACTAAAAAATCATGAAAGGAAAGCAATTTATCAATTTAGAGGGTAGAATAAATTGATATCCATAAATCATCCACCAACTTGTTTTCTTAATAAAGACTTTTTCTCTACATATCTCATGCCCATCGATTTCACTGTTTAGAACTTTGTATAGAAATTGGTACCCCTAACGAGACCACAGATTAATGAGCTATGACGCCACTTTTCACAGATAGTTGAATTTCCATTGTATAAGAACTGGTTAATGTTTTGTTTTCATGCTTTTTCTAAAAAAAATTGCAAGTTTCATTCTTTTGTCATAATAAAATGCGTAACAAGACAAAAATAAAAATAAAAAATAATGAGAACACTTTGCTGACTGGTGTAAGCTGTATTTCTTCAATACTCTGAAGTGTACAATTTAACATACATGTACAGTGTACCTGGATCTGCAAATAATGCATCACTACTTTAATACAAAGTTGTAGAATATGAAAAATATTTCATTGGTTTATAGGGTATACAATAACCATGGTCCTTGCAATCATGACAAGGCAACACATCATAACCAATAAACATCATATTTCATGCAATGGCAATGCTAATTAATGTATAATCATCCACTGAACAAAAATTATGTGGCTTAGTGCAAAAATCCATAATAACAGTCAATAAAATGTTACATTTTGCTCATTGTTAATCCATCATGCACCCACTCAAACCATGATATCGTTGTGAAGGCAATACAATATCAAGTCTATGTCATCATATTAATAGGCCTACATGCATGTAATGCTAGACAATCTACATTAAACTAGGCCTACATATTACTAGGGTTTGGGAAGGGTTCTAAATGTGGAGCTGAAAAAACTAGGATAATTGGTAATTGGATATAAGTTATAACTTACCTCGAAGTTCAGCGGAGGCTACTCGAAGAAAAACGCCAAGCCACAAAATAAGAAGAGAGTGTAGAGAAGACGTAACACGAGCCATTCTACCAGCGGATCGCTACAGGACAACACGCGGTAAACCTAGGGGCAAAATACATCGAAGCACACCGGTTAGGTTGTCACAAACAGCCACTCGTAAACAAGAACCAGTTCACAAAGATCTAACAAATAATGGTTATCTTTTAATATATTTACGTGCATACCGAGTCATCTCAAATATCCAGATGCATATTTTCATTTCAAAGCGTCTCATTGGGTATGAAAAACAATTTTCCGATTGAAAATGCGACTGCACTATAATATCTTCTCTTCAGAGTAGCAGACGAGACTTTGAGAAACCAGCAAGTGCACGCACTAGCACTGCATTCATGTTTGTGATGTGTATACTGCGGGTACCTAGCTAGGCTGCGCTGCGCTGCTATCGTACACACATGCGGGAAGTATTGGCTGTACACCAAACACATTATGCCAACCGAAACTCCAACGCAAATCGATCTTTCAGTCAAAGTCCCGAACAAAGTTATCACTCTGACCTTCCAAAGTATATGGAATAAACCAATTAACAAACATTACAGAGATAACCTATTCTTGATAAGGTGCTTAAAAGTTAATTTTTACATTAATTCAGTTAAGCTATTTATCCACACGCGACCAGTCGAAAATAATGAAATAGAACTAAACGATACATGGGCACTTGGGCAGTGTAAATTAGAACAAGTTGTCGCACTTTCGCCTCCCCCCCCCCAGAAAAAAAAATCAAGTCACAATACATAGTGAACATATCAGTCTCTGCTCAATCTATAATAATCAATAAACACTTGAAAATATGGTCCCTCAATTACAGAAGACGAGACTGAATTTCTATAAAAATTTTAGCCGCAATTGCATTTTCCCTGCTCTGTTTTATCTTTAGCAACCATCTCTTTGCACGGGGCCGGCAGGGACCAATCAGATTCAATGAAATGCAAAAAAGCCGGGAAAACGCACGCTTCTTACCTATCTTAACCTTCTAGCTATCTTCGTGGCAATCCGTATCTTCTCTCCCCCACCCCCACTATCTCTCTCACTCTCTCCCTCTCTCTCGGGGGCTGCGGAAA
The DNA here is from genome assembly GCA_029962745.1 of Echinometra lucunter. NCBI lineage: Eukaryota > Metazoa > Echinodermata > Echinoidea > Camarodonta > Echinometridae > Echinometra > Echinometra lucunter. The sequence goes on along the minus strand of CM057159.1, from coordinate 7,939,659 downwards.
GTTTTTGGAGGGGGGGGAGGTGACACCCAAACACTAACAGGCAGAGAGTCCAGAGGCTGTAGGGTCCCTTGCGGGGGTTCATGGGGCAGAGCCCCCTGAAGCCCTTGGGTGTTTTGGTTTTGAAAGCCTATGAAATGATCAATTTCCAATTTAAATATTAGGTTTTTAAAATACTGATAGGGTTTTTTTCAGCCGAAATTGTGGGGGTGCAGCCCCGCCCCTATCTCTCTCCCCCCTCCCTACAATAATCATGCCGTTTTCCTTTAAAAAATAATTTTCATTTTCATAAATCATAATAGCGAATGTTGGAATTATAGCCCCTGCCCCCTCTCTCTTCTTATCCTGTTTACCCCCCCCCCCCCTCTCTCTCTCTCTCTCTCTCTGCTCTACTCTACAAAATTCCTTAACATAGTCTGTCGCAGACGGTTTCTCTTTAGGAGGTGCCTTTTAGTGATGTTTTATACCATCGGGTTTTCTCATTGGTCTTATTTTATTGGGCACATTCAAGTTGTGCTTGTATCGTGTACAGAGCCCATCTATCAGCGTCACAACCAGGCATACAATACACCCTCATTACCTCTGGGCGGAGTCGTATACAGTACTGCACCACCTACCCCCCCCCCCCCCCCCCCACACACACACACACATACACACACACACACACACATAATAATCCGCAAGTTAGCACTGGTCTGACCCTAATGCAAATCAACCCAAATTCAAGTCCCATCGTATGTTTTATCCTATAGTGAATCCTAAAAACATGGGCTAAAGCAGGCGAGGTTCTACGGAGCAAAACCTTTGGGTGGGGCGGCTACTGGGAGCTTGGAGGATCGTAATGTTTATTAGAATATATATGAAATTAAAATATCATTGCACGTATATCGTCCAAAATCATGTTGGGGGGAGGCTTGGGCCCCCAAAGCCCCTTGGGCTTGGCTAAAGTGCCTTTAACCTGACAAGACTAGATTAATGGAGACAGAAAATCAAGACATGTAAAAAGAGGATATGTAAGCAGAATGCAGAAGAGTAGGCCGAGTAGCATAGCACATAATATACAGGAGCAGCAGAAAGAGTGTACACATACGTCACGCCCTCTTCCTGCTTATTGTCTTCCAGCAGGTCCTATACAGATTTCTTCATAGGCTTGATTCTCAAATCAAAATAATGTATTAATATTGACAAATTTCATAATTATTTAATTATTTAACCTCTAAATTTCTGATCTTCGTTCCCTCAACAGATTTGGGCAAAAGAATTCTTTACTCAGGCTTTCTTTCTTTTCCTTATCATCTCTTTCATTTCACTGTCACTCGGTCTACAATCTTCCCTTCACGTCTTTTTCCCCCTCCCTCCCCTCTCCAACTCTCTACCAACACCTCTTCATCCTTCTACTTCCATTTTTCTCCGCCTATGAAGAATGTGAGAGAGAAAAAAGGATTCCAGCTTCTAACTGGAGCGAATAGTTACACAAAATTGTGGCAAGAACAGAAGGGCAGCTCTAACGCTGTGGGTGCAATGCTAAAGATTTACTTCTGCATTGCCATCAGTGCCAACCTCCATCCGCCTTCCAAATTCATTGTTAATCTCTCAACTATATACTTCATAAAAGGTAGCACAACAAATTGGTAAAATTTCGTCCATTTTATAGGATCCGAAAAAGTAATCCCACCAAGCCCATGCATAGGATTCGACACCTTGCAGTTACGATGTCAGCTCCCAGCAGGCTGAGCTCCAAACAAGTCTATTTCGGCCTGTACCACATTCAATCTGTCACAGGTAAGTAGTACGACTTAACAAAATTGACAAAATTTCTGGGTTGTCAATAAGGAAAGAGTATTTCTTTCGTCTCCAAAACACTTTCCATGGCATTAAAAAGAAGATGTTAGACAACCCCCCCCCCCTCCCCGAAAAACATGAAATCGACCTATGAAACGCCCAAACCCTCTGTCTAAATTAAGAGAAAAGGAAGATATCTGTTACTTTAATTTCTTGATAAGTCGTAAGTGATCAATTCACCTAATCTCTTATTTCAGTGTTTTTATTCCAGATATCATTCTCCAAGAATGATTGTAGCTGAGTATTCATTTACTTATAAAATTCAACGGGAAATACATGTATTGTTTCTATCAATACCAGGATGAGAATGTGATGCTCAATAAAAATTATTGATGCTTTTCTTCGTGTAGTTATGATGTCCTCCATACCACCAATAGATCTTGTTAATTATTCCACCCTAATGGCACCATCTGCGTTCTCTTGGCAGTTTTCCATGAGCAAAATTCAGTTCAAAGACATAGGCTACACCTCTTTAATAAAGAATGAAGGAAATAAACATTGAAAGAAATCATACCTCTTGAACAAAATAATGTTTTCTCCTTAGCTCCGAAGATAGTGTGCTAGAACTCTGGTTTCTCGAAAAGGAAGAATTAACCGGATTATCTTCACCGTTTCCACATACAAGACGTCTCTATTATATTAATGACTATTTTGATCCATTAAGTTCACGTCAGCTTCAAATCATCTGGTATGGATTTTCATCTGTAAAAATCTGATTTAATCATGTCACGTGTCATTTAAAATGCCTTTGAGCTTTTACTTCGCGATGAATGTAAGTCCACTGACCACTGTCTCTCCATGCTAACAGCAATATCCAGCACGCTGTGAAATCTTCAAGGAAAATAAATTCGTGCTCTCTAATTTTGTAGAGTCGAGTCTTCAGTTCATATAGACGGTAAAAAACTTAACAACTTCACATGCCGCAAACGAGGAATTTAGATCTACGACGAGAATGAGATAAAACTATACCATGCCACTTGTTGGAAAAGATGGGCGGAAGTAGGAAAAAAAATTACCCCCAAACCCCAAACACTTTCTCCATATGCTCTTTGTCAATCAATCAGAAGCCGACACAAGACGGCGGAACGTTCAAACCATAATGACTCCTGCGAAGTTGAGCTCCTTTTTCCACATCAGACGTTCCTTGATGCTAATTTCCAAAGCAGGCATACTGGTCTGAAGGAGAACGAAAGATATGTGGTATAATCAAAGTTATAAAATGATGTTACAACTAAAGCCAACCGATGAGACGAGTTTGACTTTGAGCGATGGTTTTAGCGGGTGTTCGTCGGGACTTGGTCGGGCTAAGCTAGCTGCCTAGATTGAGTGTCCAGCCCGAACCCTCATGTGTGTGTAAAGTGTGAGGGGTTAGCAAGGGGTTCTCTCCTTACAGTTCTCTCCCCCTTTCATGCAATGCACCCAAGCAACGCAAATGATAATCACAACATGCACAAGGCGAACAAAGGCTGCATGGAAGCCGTGCAATTCAAAAGCGCATTGGCGATAATAGCAGCACAAAGAGAGTAATAATGACGTGGGTAATAGTATGCACTCGTCAGTGGGCTCACGATGGCCCTAGAATGGAGTCAGGGCATTGTCACGTGGGTCCACTTCATGCCAATGGACTCCTTGGTTGTTTGGTTTAGACCTGGCCACAAATAAACTTCACGAAGGTCTCTTCTCAAGCGAGAATCTTCAAGGAGTTATTAGTTAGTAGCACTCCTTGGAATCTCACAAGCTGACACAACTTTCTTCTTCTGTTTTGTTTTGTTTCTCAACACAAGTAGTAGGAATTCTCCCTCCAAAACTAGAGGCACATGGTGACCCAAATCAGTCTTCATATGCCATTAATGCCTTTACATATTTCTCTTTTATTAGAAAAGATCACGAAAGCACTGTAGGCCTATTATGAATGCAGTAACATTCTTGTTCCAAACTAAAAGAAATTGACTTAACCTTATATGACTACACTTTGAAAAAAGAAGAGTTACGATAAGAACGAAACTGGAAAGCAAAATTTCAGCGAGAAATGTAAAAATTCCCCTCCTTTTTTTTTCCTTCTTCTTCTTCTTCTTTTTTTTCCTTTGATCACTGCGGAAGGGCCAAGCAGAACTGGCTTTGAAGAAATGTTGAAGAAGTCGAAGGAAAAGAGGAAGCCCGAACAAATGCTAATTAGTAAATCCCCAAGCTTCTATTCACTTTGCTCTTTCAGCTTGTGCTAATACCACCAAGGAGATAGCTATTGTGAAGTTCTTCCGTTACTCTTGCAGGTTGGTTGTTGAGGTTTGCTGTCTTTTTTTATTTATTTCACGAAAAAATAATGAAGGACAGTTCACGTTTTTTATCCAAAAAAGATTCCACTGGAATACGTCATTACTGTTCAAAGAATTAAATTCGTACTCGTGTCTATGCAAAATGATTACTCTTGCTCATGTGATGCTTACTCGACACACCGACAACATGCATTAACAGCGTGGGAATTTCAAGTCATGATGCAAAACATGACTTTTCTTGGTAACACCCATTCTTGGAAGCACATATTCCATTCTTGGAAACACCTAAATAGACTAGAGTAGTTGACCCAATGTTTATCAGATGGGTTAATGTTTTCTACTTTTTGTTCACTTTCTGTTTTTAAAGAGTTAATATTGACGACCCAAAAGCTAGCCGAGGTATGTTATTTTCAAACAGAATGTGTCAGTGAATCCTACATTTTGGACGAATCTTTGGCAAGTTATGTAAATGGGGTGTCAAGATCACTCATAGCTGATGTGCTCAGAAGAGGCAATATGAACTGATCAATCAGTGATTAGCTCTGTCATCGCGTCTAAATATGGTGAATTACCATCCAATAATACAAGAAAATAATGTCCGCATGATTATTACCATAACCATGATGCAAGTGTCCATCCCGTATTATCCCCTACAGATCCAGCATTGCGATAAAAGGAGCATTGAGTAACCTGTAATAGTTTCAGTGCTAAAGCCATAATTCAAGCATCATATAAACGCAGAATAAATCTTTCAAGAGGGCCTCGAGTGCACTTTCGGTCCGAGTGCAGTGGGGGCCAGAGTGTCGTCATACATCTGAAATATTCACATTTTTTACACCGCGTACTAAATACCCACCTATAAAATATATTCTCTGTACTTTATGACGCTCACACCCTTCCTACTCCGTTTCTCTCTACATTTAATATAATATGTATATAATATTTCCTCCAAGTTCTCTCACCCTTTACAATCTTTTCCTATCCCTCTCAAGTACAAAGTACAGTTTTGCCATGATGCCTCAATATCATTTATCACAGTTTGTATTTTCAGTTCGACTTTCTGTATAAAGCTCCCCATTATTTGCGTTCAGCCCATCGTACATTGTACGATCCTACTGCGAAAAAAACTACAACATTCTTCGAGTCGAAAATATGGGGTATAATATAATTTGACCCATAGATTTAATTTTCCACGTTCTCTCCATTTGCGGAATATATTATTTTGTTCTTTGCAATCGGGTCAGCTTGCATGCAATGCGATATGGGAAGATATAACTGACCGTAAGGCCCTAGACCAACTCACATCTCCCTATTAATCAGGTTCGACCCTTATAAAACAATCATGGATCTAGTGTGATCGACCTGTTTCACCAAGGTGTCGGAATTAATAATCCAGGAACGCAATCTATCCTCGTCCTCACACTCCGAGGAGATAGTTTCCACTGGCAACATTATGCATAGCCTTCCATTCCATGCAGCACATTCATGAGCGTGAACATTCCCTACGAAACCACGAACAAGCGCTTGCCAGATAGGTATGATATTACAGCAGGTCGATGACAGATGCGCGCAGAGCTCGATGTCGATTATGATGAGAGAAGTGATGAGTTATCGGAAATTTCTACCCAGTGGGAACAATCTCTGACAGTATACCCGACACATTGGGTGTCATCTCACACGGTCCCACGAGAGGTAAGCACAGATTGATCTTATAAAACAAACTGTGCATACTGCAAAATACGTATCTTGTATACTATAATATATAGAGGTACTCCGAAGGCCTCTTTACTTGTCTGGATGAAAATTCTATCATTTCAAGTTTTTCATAAGTTCAAAATTTCTGGGTCTTTTATTAATAGGACTTTAAATTAGGAAATGGTTATCACTTCATTCAATGTACAGCTGCGATAAAAAAATGAGTTGAAATTAGGCAGCCTGATTGTACGTCAACTATACAACCGCTGCTACTGCTGCTACTAATTCTGCTACTGCAACTAGTACTACTACTGCTACTACTACTGCTGCTGCTGCTGCTACTACTACTACTACTACTACTGCTGCTGCTGCTGCTGCTGCTGCTGCTGCTGCTGCTGCTGCTGCTGCTACTACTACTACAGTGCTGCTGCTACTACTACTAACTACTACTACTACTGCTGCTACTACTGTTACTACTAATGCTACTTTCTAATGAAAAGGGTGTGTGTATGTATTTTAATTAAAACCAATTTTGATATAAATTAGCTTTATAAAGCTATTTCATATCACTTGCTCCTATGTTCCTATCTTTCATGTAGTGTCTGTGACTCGTTTCAATATTTAGTTTTGTGTCATTCCCCAGTCCTGAGTTGTATTACGTTGTATTTACGAGTGTTTCTATGTGCAAGGGTGCTAAAGGATAACAGCCTTTTTCATCACCGACTAGATACAGGTTACTACTAACCTGGCCTGGGTAAAAAAGACGAAAAAAAATGAAATAAAATTTAACTTACTACTACTATTACTACTACTACTACTACTACTACTACTACTACTACTACTACTACTACTACTACTACTACTACTACTAATAATAATAATAACAACGACATCAATAACAATAACAATAATAATAATAATAATAATAATAACAACAACAACAACAACAACAACAACAACAACAACAATAATAATAATAATAATAATAATAATAATAATAATAATAATAACAACAATAATACTACTACTACTACTACTAAAATTATGCCATTTACAAGTTTTCCCGAGCATTTTCTCGACAAATTACCCCTTAACAAATCGAAAATACGCCTCAAACCATTTTGAGCATTATTATTCGACACCCCAAACGCATAACGAGCGTGACGCGCTGTAACCGGCAAAAACATAGGGCAAAAATCCTTTCCATGCGTTTTTCGCGCGTGTGTATAATTGGACTGCCCCCTCCCCCTCCCCCTTCCGGGTAGTTACTACTTTTGCAACCACTTCTGCTTGTTGAAGTATAAAATGTCTATATAGATCAGATTCCGTTTGAAAAGCTGTTTCCATCATGGCACACGTCTATCGCAAGGCGGCGCTCTTCCATTTTTTATACGTTTGATCCACTGAACTCGTTACTGCAGTTCAGTGGTTCGACCTGGCTGGCAAGAGATAGATATGGTGGCCCTGAAGTACGCTCGACAACAAGTCATGTGCGACGTGAATTTCGCATCCCAGGTCCTGAACTTCGCATCCGAGGTCATGAAATTCATGACCCGTGGCGCAAACTTTGCATCCCAAGTCGTGAAATTCACGACCCGCGGTGCAAAATTCAGGACTGGGATGCAAAGTTCGCGCCACGGGTCCTGAATTTCACACCGCGGGTCGTGAATTTCACGACTTGGGATGCAAAGTTTGCGGTCATGAAGTTTTCGGTCATGAATTTCGCATCGCGGATCGTGACTTTTCACGACTTGGGATGCAAATTTTGTGACCCAAAGTCAAGAAATTCAGGACCCAAAGTCACGAATTTCGCGACTACAGGGCGCGAAGTTTGCAACCCTTGTCGCAAAATTCGCGCCTCGGGTCACGAATTTCGGGTCCCGGGACATGAATTTCAGGTCGTGGGTCACGAAATTGGTGACCGAGATCGCCAATTTCGCGCCTAGGTCGCGAAGTTTGCGTCGCATATGGCCTGTCATCGAGCGTACTTCAGGGCCACCATAGATAGATCAGTGATGTAGAGACTGAACATGATGGGAGGTGATTTTGAAGAGAGGTTGGTATATGGGCGGGATAGGGAGGAGAATTAAATTTAATCAGATTGCCGCAGTGTTTGTTCAAGCTATTCCGCTCGGAGAGGCAGGGCATCAACAATCCAAACCAAACGACTACTATGAAAAGACGCATGTCTCTCACCTTCAAGAACGCATACTTCTTCACAATGGACGTCAAATTAATTACCCTCGGTGTCACGTTCATTTGAGCACCGTCAAAATACAGTCCCCTACCGCAGACAGCGCAAATTGGAATCAGTCAGGTAGAATTAACTAATCATCATCTTTACGATGATTCGTCATCAGAAGTCTACCAAACACTGTCCAATCAATGTCAATATCATTTACCGTATATGGGAAACAGAAAGGAGCAGTCACTGTCTAAACACGGCTAAATTTGCAGCAATAAATCATGATCAATGAAACTACTGTATGGTTATACTTAACATAAAAGATAAGTTATTATATTCGAACGATATTGTTGTTCAAAAATTGAGCGATTGACATGCTTAAGGGTAAGAAGTGTGCGTCACATCGACATTGTAATAAGACTGGAGTTACCACAAAATAATAACAACACGAATAAATGAATGGACTCATAATATTATTGCAGTAATGTACGCTAAACCTATTTTGTAAGAACAGGTAAAATGAAGAATTGTTGTTGTTAAAAAGTGACCGATTTCTTCTAAATATACTGCTGTTTCTTAACTCTTCGTCGATAAATTATACCTTCACTCACCGTTCCCAAGGAAGGCTGTCTGAAATACAGAATATTTGAAGACAATCCATCTCTAACCTGAGCAGGCATGCCGCCAAGAATTCGTCTACTGATCGAACCGCGCTCTCATTAAAAACGCTTCATTAAACCAACACAATGACCAATTTTCCAAAATTTCATATTTTCATAGTCATTCTTCCTTGGGCCCGGCCTCTCTACCGAGACCTTAATTGTTATCATTTTATTATTTTTCTCCGTTTTAACGATCGAATTTTTTCTTCTTTCTTTTTTGAGGGGGTCGTGATGTTGTTGAAGCGCGCGACGGCACATCGAGTTGGTTTGACTCATCCAAAATAGGCCAGAAGCTATATACGCCGAACATGAAAGGCAGGCATTTCATGATTGATTCATTTATTCAGGGAGGGATGTATTATTAAAACATCTTGTCATTTATTATGTTTGACAGGGAGGAAGCTAATGATTTCTGCCTCGATCGAATCAAGTCCATTTATTGTCGAGGCGATGTCAATTCAGCAGTTGTCTTTTATTTATATCGACTTGACAGCTCAGTCGTCAGTCGTTGATAATTATGATCGTTCCGTTGTCATGCTCTACTTTGCAATCGAATTACAACATATTAATACAACATAATGATACATTGAAGAGGTAAACACTGTTCATTGTGATACGCTGACAAGAACACATGACTATTCCTTTTCCCATATATTTGCAAATAGTTGATTGTTTAAGCAATTTAGGACATTTGCCACTCTCCACCCATAGCCAGTAGGAAGGAATTCCATGAAGAGAGCTATGACAGCTTGGCTAAGGCCAGAGCGTCAGGAAAGGATAAATCGGTGCCAGACATGCGCGCTCTGCAAGAATATTATTATCATTATTATTATGATCACGAATGTGTGTAAATATGTCAATTTCCCTATTCGCACAAGGGCAGATCCCCCCCCCCCCCCCCTCTCCATTTCCCACCAGTGGTTCGCACAGCATCACTCTGCAGATGCGAACAAAGTGGGATGTGCAGTAAATGGCAGTGGTCTACGGGAGGTGAATTTTATACCCCACCCTCAACCATTCTTACTACAAGTGGTTCTGGGGTACGTAGACTACTCCAAAATTGTCCATCTTTTCCCTATATATCCTCAGTCAGATCTCGGGACAGCATTACGTTGAAGTTGGAGAAAGTGGAGAGGCAAAAAGACCGCCAAAGTACAAGATAAAATGACAGAGGTCGTGGAAACTGAAACGTCACCAAAGATGGCAAAAGCCTCTTTGACTGACTTAATCCTGTTCTTGTATTTTGACCGATTGAGTAAATATGACATGCAAAGGCCTTTACTCAACTTGCTGAAGCAGGCGAATTTTCATACAAAAACGAAAATTTATAGCGAAAAGAAATTAAAGCTGACATTGGTGAGCATGGAAACACACCCTTGTAAAAAAAATATATAAAAAAGTACCATGTGTAGTTTTACTAATTTGACGAAATTACTTAACTGAAATAATTTGGTGGTACTTTCATGGTACTTTCATGGTTTTGATTGTAATTTCAGCTAAGTACTATGGTATACCTACTGTACTTTTTAGCATGTAGGGCAAAGGGACGCTACCATTCCTTGCAAGAGGTCAGTATTTGACTTTCAACCAGTTAATGAGGATCAATATCAAGGAGTAGGACTATTCGTCATGTTCGTGCATGCTCTTAACTTTTCGGTGTGGCCATAGGATTGTGCAGTTGGTTGAAAATCGACCTTTGGTTGGTTGGTTGGTTGGTTGTGTGTGTTATTTTTTTTACCCGAATATTAAGAACGCATGTGTAGTAAGCAACCAAGGGATCGACGGCATTAAGTCCCCTACGAAGGACTTGGTAATGAGGATTACCAAAGGGCATTAGCGCATCAACTTGGTTTCGAGCCCGGGTATACTCCCGGTTAGGGGACCACTGCTCTACCACTGAGCCACAGCGCCTCCTCATTGCCAAAAGGGCTACTTTGTAATACCTATCCGCTGATCAAAACAGGTTGCAGACAAAAGAAACATGGCCAGATATACAAAAACATTGAAGTAATTAAGAAAAGTGAAGAAAGTACGACCTCGATGACGTAGATTTAGGGACAACTTGAGGATAGTATCCTCTGACCCTGTTGATACCTTCCTCTGGGGGCTACAGCCCATCACTAGGTGTCAGATAATTCAGTATGAGTGACAAGATAAATATTACTCCTTTCACGTACACATGTTCTTACTTTTCTTCTACAACGGCAGCACTTCACCCAGAGAATGAAAGCACCACATTCTCTCATTGCCCCCTCGACGGCGACGACGACTGATGAAAGAGTTCGATCGTCGACAAAGTTTTCCCGAGGGCAACGTCGAATGAGACCTCGTCACAAGCCGAGGTCCCTTCGTCTGCGCCCTGTCAAACAAGCCCCCTATCGCCGCTGCCATTTGCGCCCTCGCCAAAACTCGCCCGATTATGCGCCGTCAACCGAGACCCTCTTCTTCGAGCCGCAGGCGGAAAAGAATCTAAAATCCACTGAATCTCCTCTGCTATTGCTAATAACATAAAGCCCCGCCTTATATCTCCTGCAATTTAGACGGAAATTTGGGAAGCTAGCTGCCGCCGGCGACGGTATAGATGTGCTATTTTCGCGCGTATTTTGGGGTGAGAAATTGCGCGTACGGAAGAAATGGGGTCGAGATGGTTTACCTTTTTGAAGCTCACTGCAATGTAACACAACCCTTGACGCCGCTATGCCAGTGTCATGGAACCACGGATTCTTCGCAAAGATCCATATAAAGCAATGACAGATAATACTCGCTTCTATTCTCTTCCTCGGAATATTCGTTCGAAATTATCGCGAGAGAACCTTCCTTGCATTTCTTTGAAATCAAATCTTTGGCTTTTGTGGCCAACTATAATAATTAGAGTGAAATCAAGACTTTCCTCCAATCGAATAAGTTCCATTTCCTTATAGTGTGCTAATGTATCGCGAGACGAGCGGATTATAGAACTTGAGTTGAACGAACGAGAAGAAGGAAATGGAGAGTCTCCCGAGAATGTTTCTCATATAACATCAGTCGACTACAATACAGATGGGAATAAAACAATAGCTCTGCTCCTGGAAAAAAACATGAGCTGAGTGACAAGCGAGAATTCCTTCCAGCAGCCCCCCCCCCCCCCCACCAAAAAAAAAAAATATTTAAAAACATAAAAAAATCACACGCGTTAAAGAGTGATCTCTTTGTCAGACTCAAATGGGATGAACAGAACATGCCAGCTGAATATTCTAGACATGGTATGCACTGCTTCAGGAAGAATCGTGTTTTTTTCATAATACTAATTATAAATCAAAATAATGTACACGCAAGTTAAGCAAAACTGGTAGTATTAGCTTGAAAAGCTCTTCTTCTGGAGAGGGGGGGGGGGTAATATTGTCCCTTTTAAGCAGGGTTCCCAAATATTACCAGGGAGTCGGAAGGCCAGCCACTTGCATTATCTTACTAAACAATGTAGCCTTCATAAGAAACTGGAGTAAATAAGTAAACGATATCTTCCATAGCTTCTAAATACAGGAATCGATTACTCTTTCTGTTCCACACCCGCTAGCTGTTGTTTCTTTTCCTTCTTCTTGAATGCGACCTTACCTAACCCGATCATTTTCGCTGATTCCGGCCACTGTGCCTCTGCTTGTCCACCTCTTTGTAAAATATCCGCACATAATCATCTCAGGGATCACTCAAGGATTGTGAGTGATCCCTGAGGTCCCTCAGAGAGCGAATAAAGAGTGAATATCACAATTTTTACTCTTAATTCACTCTTAATTCACTCTAAATGCACTCTCTTCTGAAATTCACCCCTAACAGAGTGAACGCCCTCACTTTTTTTTTTTTTAGAGGGAGTATATCTTCGGAGAATTTAAGACAGGAGCAAATGTCGCGTCACCAGCCACAGACATAACAAGTAGCACTAACCAGAACCCCGTTTCATAAAACTTGTTACATGTCAGTAACAACAGCCACATTTCTATGACAAATTTGCTCTCAGCAAATCAGATGCAAGGATTTCAGTAGCTTATAACAGTTATTGCAACTTGCAGGCGCGCCGGAAGGGTCCCAGCTTAGGGGGCAAACACTCTTGAGGGCCCACCTAAAACCTTTATGGGGGGCCCATCTAAAATGCTTACTACCAGCATACAACCCTATACACCCCGCCCCCCACCACCCCCACCCCCGAACAAGCACATTTCTCTCCCTTTTTCTAGATATTTCTTTAAATATTAAATATAAAAGACCAAGTTTGGAAGTTTTTTAAATTAGGAAAATAAAAAAAAGAAACTTTGCTTTATTCTATCACTATTATCATAACCTGTTTCCCATTATGTCTCATCATTAGTACTGAAACATGATTATTTTGTTCACCGCTGGTAGCATAACATGGCGTGAGAAGTTAGCTACTGGGCATGGAAATGGGAGCGGACACCCTTTGCCCGAAAAGCAACTCTTCAGTTCACAACTCTGTCCGCACGAGCGAAGCGGGCGTGCAAATTTTTTACAACTTTTGTGGAGGAAATGTACAGAAATTTCATATTACGGCATTGCCCAAATATGAGAAAATACGGGCCCCCTTTTGCCAATATATGAGGATAGTATGGGGAGGGGAGGGGGATTGGACATTTTACTTGTTAACCCCGATACATTTACAAAGGGAAGCATGATCTATCCGCCCTCCCTGGGCCAGCTTGTGGCGCCTTTGGTAGACAGGGTTTCTTTAACTCGGGAACGCTGCGCCCAGTTAAAAAATTTAGTTTATGAAATGTTGTTTGGGGGATTACAAACTTTCCCTTTTTTTTCCTCTACAGAGGAAAACCCATGCCCAACGGAATTTTATTGAACTGCCCCCTCTTTTGTAGAGAGAAGCACCTGCTTTTTAAAGTCTGTAAGAAGCTTTCTCATTAATCTCCGAGGAAGCGTAGCGACCGGGCAAAAGAAATGAAATGTCGAGGCCATGTATTCAAGGAAAGCTCATTATACATAATTTCAAATCAAAATTAATTTTTATTGTCTTGCGAGGGAGCCCCACTCAGGGGGCAAAACAGCTTTTTGCAACTTCGCAATCAAGAAAATTCTTTTTATTTCGTGCTGAAAACTTGCATTTCTCAGCACTAGAAAGTTTTTCGTATCATATTCTAAATTATAGTGTTACTAATCAAGAGAGGGGCCAAAGATGGTTTGCCCCCCCCCAACCTTGATAGGAAGAAAATCTACCCCACTTTTGCCGCCACTGGTAGACAGGGGATAGCCTACACTGCTCCCATGATTGTCTGCAACTGCATAATTATGTAAATGAATGTAGAGACAATGTGAGAAGATTTTATGTGTTAGAATTAACCTGCTCTTTTTACACGAAAGTTGATCGCAATACCGCAAATTGTATTGTGGGGGGGGGGGACAAAAAATCCCCCGAATGAAGCAAGCATCTGGCCCTTTTTCCATAGATGATAGACAGAATTTCTAAATACTGAGAAAAATGCTTCTAATTACTATACGAGGGAGCGTAGCGACCGAGTAAGAAAATTTTGATTTTTGAATGCTGAAAGTTTGTTAACATATAATATGCTCATTCTACATGCTTGTATGAGCCAAAATGTCTTTTTTTTTTCTTCCGAGGAGGCCCTTTGGGAGCAAAAATCGATTTTGCCTTCCTCTCGAATGATTGGGGGGCAATTGCCCCCCCCCCCCCCCCCCCCGCTTCCGGCGCATATGGCAACTTGTTATTGATAACGAGTTCTATGAAACGGGGCCCTTGTGTGAAGACTGTCCCTTTAAACCATGGAAGGGTGGTTGTTTTCATTCATTGCCTGACCCTGGTCTGTTGTCTTTAGACGACTTCCAAGCCTTTACCAAAATACCGCCGCCATGACCCTTACGCATTATGTGACACGTCGAACCAGGTCGAATCATACTTCTGCATAACACATGTGGATTTGGCTTGTCAGCTGCACTCTGTTTCCTACAACTTTGCTGACCATTCAAAAGATTTGGAGATAGCAGGATTACAGAACAGTCCACCATCTCTCTGAGAAAATCCATCCGAATATTAGTGGCATCTGTACCACGTTTCATACTCCTGATCTATTTATAGCCATGCACCTACATACCACGAGGTCCGTGGTCATAAAATATCGAATTAATTCAATGTTATGATTTTTTGACAATCCATTTACTGATAACTACCATGATGGTGGCAGTGCCATCAGACAAAGTACGTGTGTGGCATATATATATATATATATATATATATATATATATATATATATATATATATATATATATATATATATATATATATAAATGTAAGGTGTGCACAACCCATTAAGATGGTTTTGCCCTGTCTTGTATAGTGGCATATAAAATGAAAATACTCAAGACAGTGAAGGACGTAGCACCCTTGTAGAACCATTGATAAAGGCCTTTGAAGTCGAAAGCTCGGGAAAATAAAAAGTGGGAATCAGCTACGTCCTTATGTTTTTTGAAGAAACACACACAAGTATCAATATGCCTATAGCACAATTCATTTTCATTGATAAAAGAGATAAAATGCCTTTTTCAAGGGCATACATGTAAATGCCGTGCCGGGGATCGAACCCCCGGTTCTCGCGTCTCTAGTCAAGTGCCTTAAACCACTCGACTAAATAACTACATGGTCATGTGCAATTGACTATGTATTGTACTTGGAGACTGTCATTCTCTAGGTGGTATAAAGCGAGTCAGTGTCAATGCGTGAGCATGCTTAGGATTTGGGACAAGAAGGTACTTCTTTTAAGGATAGCTCAAATGAAATCGATAGAGCAAATACTGGCTCACTATAGTCGAAACTCCTCTTTTAATTCTGTTTACATTTGTGAGATGATGAATGGGAGAAATTAGATTAAAACGTTTTCACTGTAATTCAATATGCCATGGGAAGTCCGCGCCTCAGCAGTAGCGATGCATGCTGCAATGTGTACTGTGTATTCCCTTTTTGAAGAACCACCATGCACTCCTTCTCTGGACCTAGGCTCTATGAACTTAAAAACTTTATTTTCGACTTTGATTAACAAATTTGTTTATATTTATCTGTTTGTATTATATGTTGCGGAAAATAAACGGAAAATAAAACCAAACTAAAGTTACGTCTTTAAAACAACCTCGTCCCTGCAATGATTGTAACGTATTCCTCCCTATACCCTCCCTTAATGTGAACTCATAATCAGAGTCGCAATCTAAACTACTTGTGGACCCAATCGATCGCTAGTATCTTCAATCGTCAATTCGTGCAAATGCATATAGCCAACTGCTTTCATCACCACTTCGACATCTTCTGATGACAATGTTGTTGTTTCCTTTGTACATGTATTGTCTGAATATAATTCAGGTCTCGACGATTTCGATAATGATCATCACACTCAGAATATATTCTCGAAAGTCCTTATTTAGTCACGAAGCACCGTTCGAATCAATGAGCCTCGGTAGTAATAGAAATGTGTGATTATAGAAGTGAAATTATATCAGTTAATACGAATACTATTAAGAAGAAATACAACAGAGAAATAAAAACTGAGAGGTATTCAAGTAAAGCAGGTAAAGAGACAAAAAGGAAGAAATAAAAGGCCATTACACAGCCATTAACATTATCATTATGTGATTAGATGTTTGACTTGCAATCAAAACCAGATAATAGTTTGATAGTTTGATGGTTTGAATTAAGAGTCAACGCAACTTTTTCGGTTGGTTTTAGTTGGGTGAAAAAATACAAAACAAGATCAAATCAACCTTTACGAAAAGATTAACGTCATCATAAAATTAAATAAACCGAGAATGATCTATTAAGGGGATGCACGCAAAATAATTTGATTTCACGCCATATTTCGTTCCAAGTCGGTCATACCCCCTGAACAAGTTGAGATGTTCAGGGACCATTCCAGCACGCTCGTATTTGTTGAAAGGTCGTAAATACCAAGTGGTCGTCCTCTGTTTGATTTGCGTGCTTGTAAAACCGAACGACGTAACACATAAAAATGTCAGAAAATGGTCGTAATAGGCAAAATTGAACGTAAATATCATAATGATTACAATAGTAAACTTGAGTTGGCACGTGCTAGACTTGCGTTTTATAACGACATCTTTTCTTCCAGAAAATGTATTTTCTTCATACATCGTCATGATCGTTTCCAATTCCATCAATCAAAATACATATTAAATGCATGCCCTACTTTAACATTTTGGACTTGGAGAGCTGCTGGATTGCACTAATCTCTCTTATTCCAGTTCAAAATGCACAGAAAACTCTTCTGAATTTCGGTAGTTAAACTAGACTTGCGACTTGAGAAATACTCAGTAATGTTATCAAGTTATTTTCCAACTTATTCTACTTTTTCCTTTTAAATTCCTTTCCACAAATTTCCAAATGAGATTTATTACTATCTCATTTAGTTAGATAACGTGACAATGAAAATGGGCATTTGTATGAATTCGTTGCGGTATTCACTGTAGAAATTAAAGACATGTATATATAAGTTACAGTCACATGTTTTGCATATAAATGGATATAAATAAATGGACCTAAATAGTGGTACTCTATACATTACATTATGATGAAAAATACTATTCCCATGATTACTTAGAAAACAGAAGTCAAACTTTGAAGAAGTAATGGTAACATGTGCATCATCATTCTTCTAAACTTCTAGTTCCACATCAGCAACATCAAAACAAGAACATGATGGAATGTTATAAGTGAACATGAATTTTAAAAAATTAATCACGGTCGTGAAAATTACACAAGTTCTTTCTGACAATGATCTTCTTTCTCGTTATTGTTCCCATGATATGGGGATTTGGTAAGAACTTACCAATCTTGTCGTTCACTGACTCAAGCGGCAACAACGGAGATGATAAAATCCAAACCGTCTCGAGATTTACAAGCAGTGAGTTCCTTTTCTTCTAACTTCGCGAGGATAAGAATAAAGTTCAAAATAACAAGAAATTTTGCAGTCTTACTCACAAACAAGCTCAACAATGTCCCTTTCATTTAAAAGTTAATTACTTATATTCTTGGGTGGTATGTAGACTCTCGCTGCTTCCGGCGAAACTACTGTATATAAAAAGTGGAGGCTCAAAGTCTCAACAGGCAAATGCAAATGAGATGGATCGTTGTTTTACAGTACGTAACAAAGGTAAAGGTAAAGGTTGATATCCTTGTGATGTTGAAATCATACACGTTCGATGGCTGACATAAAGAGGCTTTCACACCCACTGGGTAACAGAGGAGAGAAACTTCGTTGAATGTAAATTCTAGCACTTACTTAAAAGTGTGCAAGCTACACATCGGTCTTCGTGTGGTGAGCTAGAGCCTCCTACCTCATCGAGAGCTTGGGCACCAATGAGCACTGCCGATCACGGCTTTGCGGTGTACTATCAAAACACTTGCTGGCCGCATCGGCCAAGCTGATTCAGAACTGTAAGCCCTGATATAAAAATTCTCTACACACTCCCAACGAATGGCTGGCTCGAATTTCAAGTTTTGGAGGACACACAGAATCACACTCTCGCGCACACCCTCATACACACACACAATACATGCAAGTACTTGGTTCTTGGGCATGTTGGTGGCCTCCTCGTATAGACTGTTTATTTTGTAAGAAGGAAAAAAGGGCAAGTCTGAAGATACTGGGGGTATTACATGTGTTTGAAAGCTATGAATGGAAGGGCGGGGGGGGGGGGTCTATTGGGCCAAATAAAATGATTCCCAGTTTCCCCCCCCCCCCCCATCCCCTTCGGCCTGTCTCAAAATTGTCTCTCTTTTTTTCATTTTTGTTCTAAAATGAAATGGATTATAATCTGAGTACATCTGGACAATGAGGTAATATGAATATTGCTTTGAGCCTCTTGACAGAAAACCGATTTTGTTTTGGAGGAAAAATGTATAATACGACATAATATGGCACCCCCTCCTCAATTTGAAAACAAATGACGAGAAACTAGCAATCAGCTTTACTTGATTCTTGTAAATGAAAAATAACTCTACATATAATAGTTTCGTAAATAATAACAAAATCGATATATCTTTAATCTTATTCTGGGATACGAAAAAGGGAATAACACCAAACATAGGCGGCGATCCGGGGGAGGGGGGACGGAGGGGGGACATGTCCCCCCCCCCCCTCGATTTTTAAAGCTTAATGCATTATTTTTCTATTTTGAGTCAGGTGACTAAATTTAGGCCAACCACTTAAATATTTTTTTAGGCCTAGAATGCATTTTTATGGCAGAATCAGGCTTCTTTCCTTATTTTTTGTGGTAATTTTGTAGCTCGCTCGTTTCGCTCGCTCGCATAATAACGATTATCACTCTCTCACTTTTTGAAACAAATTTTCAGCGGAGGCCTTCAGTGTTTCCGTCCCCCCCCCCCCACTCGTTACTTGAAATCGCCGCCACTGACACCAAGCAAATATTGTTTTTAATA
Source organism: Echinometra lucunter (assembly GCA_029962745.1). NCBI lineage: Eukaryota > Metazoa > Echinodermata > Echinoidea > Camarodonta > Echinometridae > Echinometra > Echinometra lucunter. Next base: position 7,920,555 of record CM057159.1, on the reverse strand, counting down.
AGGATGTTATTAATTTGGAAAGGAGGGGCAAGAACATTTTTTTTTTACAATTTGTATGTGTTTGCATGCATCGTGAGGGTGTGTGTGTGTGTGTGTTGTGAGAGAGAGAGAGAGAGAGAGAGAGAGAGTTTCGGCATGAGACAAGTTCATGGCTTGCCTTTCTTCAGTCGAATTGGGATCGAAAGGATGAAAAATAATAAAATAATAAAATATGCAATATTGCGTAATCAGTTGTTAGTTTTCATTCCGCAGGCTTTCTTACAGATAGGACATAAGATGAAAGAGTGAAATCATTTATTTTACGTTCATGGCTTATACTCCAATCGTTATTTGTTTAAAGAAAATTTAAGAAAAAAGTGTAACTTTTATATCATGTTGTCAAAAGAGAATATCTGTGATTTCATTTTGATGTAACAGATGATTTATGACTAATAAATAGCCTGTGGAGGGCTAAAAATTGTTGGAAAAAAAATTATTTTACGTTCATGATGATGATTATGATGGAGATCGAGGGCAAGAGGAGCATCGTGTTGGCTATGCTCTAGACTTTAGAACGAACGTCCGTCATGTCCGTTGCTCTCGCTTTCCACTGCACCGATACCTGGTTTTTCCATAAGATTAGGGGAGAAGTCCACTATACGATATAAAAGAAGAGCCTTTTAGGCAAATGAGGTGAGTTTTGCCTATGAATGATGGTCCTTTGATGAAAGCTACCTTGAACAAATCGTCCAAGAAGGAGAGCAAACGGTACAGTTACGTCATTCTGTTGAATTCAAACATACAGTCAGCTTCCTTTGAATTCTTTTACCCATAACACCTCGACCCAAACCCCGTTGATTTTACTCTCTTTATCCTCTTGAGTTTCCCATTTTTATAATGAGAAAAATCGCGTACATTTTATTCCTTTTGTGCGATTATACAAAAGGCCTAAACTGGTAAACGAAAACTCAAAGGAAGCGATATTAATTTTGTGCTATCATTATTCAGTTGCTAAAATAAACTGCTTGATATTCTGTAATATTTCTTGAGACCACCAAAAGAGAGGATTAAAGCTGGCACTCGTCGCCTGAAAGGCACAATCAATGGCTAGTCAACGTGGTCAAGTGGATCTCTTGTCCCTTTTCTTCATTCTTGAATGGGTCGTAATGAGCGGCCCCACCCCATGAATTAGTGGTCCTCTTACACCCATTCGTGAAATAGTTTGCAGCTTTGCAGGCACAACCCTGGTCTGTCGAAACACGTTATAGGGGTCTGAGACTGAGTAGGAGACTATAATGGGGATCGTGTAATAGAGCTGCCCCAGACAGCTTCTTCTTCTTCTTCTTCTTCTTCTTCTTCTTCTTCTTCTTCTTCTTCTTCTTCTTCTTCTTCTTCTTCTTCTTCTTCTTCTTCTTCTTCTTCTTCTTCTTCTTCTTCTTCTTCTTCTTTTGTTATGTTTACTGGCAATCAGTCATTATTTGACTATTTTCGTCACTGACTTTACTTATCATTTTCATTTCTCTTTCTCTGTTCATGGATATTGTTTGTAAAATATACTCTCTGGGCACTTTGGCTAGCTTCTCTCAAGACCCAAATGCATTTCAATAATGTGTCAATTAGGGTCTAAGCCTGCATACTATTCATGAAAGGCGAGGGTCTTTGCTCGTAAAGAGCTCGATCAGAACACAGAGTAAGTATCGAACCTATTCTTGTCAACTTTAGAGTTAATATTATTGATATCTAAAAAAATGAAAATAAATTTTAGAAAAATGTAGTTTTTCCAACTTAGATTTAGATATATCGGGATGGACTCATCTTCCATTCTCTTTGAACCACAAATACCCAGTTTAGGGACATCCCATGAAACTGACAGCCCAACTCAGGAAATTTGTTCGAAGCCAAGGCAATCGAGATTAGGGCTGTCATTCTGGTGGGCTGTAGCCAATGATATTCATTTTGATAGGAATATGGATAACTTTGCTCTCTTTTGATATCATTCATACTTGTTTAGCTCTTCGGCTAATGGCAGGCTACACTCTAAAAACTAAAATGTTAAATCACCATTAATTTGACACTTTGAACATGCTGGATTCAACACTGTAATGGTTAAAATCCAGCATGATAGTGTTGAATCCAGCATGTTCAATTTTGAATATGTAGTCACTCCACCCTTTTAAATGGTGATTCAAAATTTTAGTTTTAGAATTGGAATGGTTCGTCCTACTTCTTCCCTTTTTTCCCTTTCTTTTTATTTGTTCCCTTTCCCCGTTTCGTGTTTGTCTCCTGTTGTTGTTGTTCCATGTGTGTCTCTGTGTGTGCATCAGCACTATATTATTATTTTATCGTTTTGTGTTCTCCTAAGTCTTCGTAGGCCTAATTTAAAACAATCTTATTTTTCTGGGGGATCCACAAATTACAAGCATCGCTTTTTAGTGGATCCCCCATCTCCTCAGAAATTCAATATATATATATATATATATATATATATATATATATATATATATATATTACAATAATATATGTGTACATTGTACTTGTCTACACTATCAAAGAAAAAAGATGAATGCGTGCATATACTTTTTGCTATAAAATTGTAATGCCATTGTTTTTCTTTCCCTTGGAAATGAAATAAATACGAATTGAAATTGAAATTGAAATTGAAATGATTATGCCACATACTTTGATGTATCAAAAGGGAATTCAAGAATGACGTGGAAATGAAAATTATACCTGCAAAGGCTCGCGTCCTCAAAGAAAATCGTTTATATCATGAAAGGTGAGATAACCACTTCTTGGGTGGAGTTGCAAGGATATACCCCTAACCCAACTATTCCTTCTCTTTTTTCCAGTTCACGTCGAGTTCCGTTCGCCTCATGGTTCGTTTAATCGGTTTAATGGCGACACCGTCGCTACTGACATGATAAATCGATGAGATGGGGATGCCTTCCCGCCTTCATCATCATCTGATTCGATCCCAACTCCTCGGAACATTTACCAGACTCTAAACAAAGTCAGATATGGCAAACACACCAAGATAAATCACACAGGTCATGAGAAACCATGTTTTTGGATCATATTTGGTTAGGGCAGTCAGTGATGGGGTGCAGGGTGATTGGAAAATGGAGAATAAGAAACCTCCTGTTTGGACATGAAAGATATAGATGATCAGATAAAATTATCACATGCAAATACATGTACACTCTAAAAACTAAAATGTTGAATCAATCAAAATTTTAGATCCATCAAATGTTAGATTAACACTTTGAACATGCTGGATTCAACACTATACAGCTGGATTCTAATCTTTATAATGTTGAAGCCAGCATAATATTCAAAGTGTTAATCTAACATTTTGAAAATGTAGTCACTCCTCCACCCTTTTTAATGGTGATTCAACATTTTAGAATTGAATAAAATCAAAGCTGTTAGTTATACACCGATGAAAGGATCCATGGCACTTTATCATGCAAAACTTACATGAGACCCCCTTCCCCTGGGTGTCGATCTTCGGGGGGGGGGGGGGGGGGATGAGGAGGATTTATATCCCCAATATTTCAGGTGGGGATTATCACCCCCCCCCCTCCCATAATTCACCATCAAATAAAGACATGAAATGATACATGAGGAGGAGGAGGAGGAGGAGGAGGATGACGGTGATGATTGGTATTGTATATCATGGACACGCATCATCTTTGTCTTCATAATGCTTATCTTAGTAACCCGTTCCTTCCAAGAAATGGTGTGCCATGTACAGAGTCAATGGAAGCTCTATAAACATGTTACTGTCTAGATGAAATTTCCTGATTGCTTTTAATGTATGTTTCAGAATAGCCCTGTAATCTAATGAACTGTAACAAATTGATATCCCTACACTATGATGTGTGCCATCTTGTGTAAATGGCTATGGAATTAAATAGGTGATCATAATTATTATGGTACACCGATACTGCAATGACGACCAAAATCAAGAATTCAAATAAAATTATGAAGTAGCATTTTGGTAATTCCCATAAAACCGCTCTCAAATGCCTTGAAATGGGATTTTTGCTAAGGGTAATTTTGAAATTCCCTCCCACACCTTTCCTCCGCTCGGTCGTTTCGCTCCCTCGCCGAGGATGTTCGGCACCAATTATCCTCCCCCCCCCCTCCATTATACGAAGACAAATCTACACTTGCCCTTGATCAAAGATACAAGAAACCATAGTCCTTGATGTTATGTAACTAGCATGGTTAGTCTAATGGTTGTAATGACTGAAATTTTGTTTCTAAACAGCAAAGGATTTGTTAGTTAAATATTCTAAACTCATCACATTTTCAACAAGAGTTAATTGAGTGTTATTACTTGATTTTCTTGAAAATCTGTCATTAACTGTCGCCAATCATCCATCTTTCCTCTTTCCCGTCATCTTCTGCCGCCCACCTTACACTATACAATCTGCCTGCGATCTGATTTTGTAATACATTTAGAATTTGATATGAACATTTAAAACATGTAAAAGGTTAATCATCAAAGTTCTGAATTTATTTATTTATTTATTTGTTTATTTATTTATTCATTTATTTATTAATTATTTATTTATTTATCTATTTATTTATTTATTTATTTATTTATTTATTTATTTATTTGTGATATTTATACAGGGTAGCACATTTCACCAGTAATGGTGGTCTTCCATGAGGCCCTGTTTGGCAACAAAATGTTCAATAATATCATCAGTGAAATCAAGAATACAGCGACAACACCACGTCGAAAAATACATATATACACATTATATACAGGATCTAGAAATTAATTAGGCATCCACATAAAAAGCGGTTTTGTCAAGAAATACACATTGTATGTACAGACAGTTATTAGTCCGTAAAGCAGATCTCGGTAATCATCGGATTTTAGGCATTGACGTGAAAAAGAAAATTAACAGGGGAAGATAGTCAGAAATCGTCTGATTAAAATGGAAAAAAAGAAAATATAAACAACATCATTAAATGAATTAACGCCATTTTCCGCCATACCTTGACACACCGTAAACTAGAGATGTTATGCTATCGTGGTGTATTTTATTTAAATCGATTGCGAGCTTCCTTTTGGAAGAAAGAGCAAAATCTCTTCCAAATCGTAATGACGTCTTAAGCCCACCGCACACAAAAAAGTCCGACTTTCATTAAAGCAAATGCAATTTCTTCTGAAACCGGGCTGCAGTCGAACTGTACAATGCGCGGGGGCTTACTTAACCATTCCTTAATCGTCATTACCACATGTAGTAATCGTTATCGTCGTCATCATCATCATCATCATCATCATCATCATCATCAACAGCATCATCATCGTCAACAACATAATCATCATTATCATCCTCCTCCTCCATCTCCTCTTTCTCCTCCTCCTAATGACCTCTTCCCAATCACCATCATCACCATCTTCTCCTTTTCCCTTCCTCCTCCCTCTCCTCATGAGCAATCCAACCTCCCCCTCTCTTTCTTCTTCTGCATCGTCGTTTTCTCTGCTTCCCCGAATTACTTGAGCACCTCCTCGTATACACTATATTGACGTGGTGTGAAGCTCGAGTATAAATCCCTGCCGCCTGCTCTGACTTGACACATATCACCCGTGACAGATCCATCATATGCCCCGTCGCCTCTCTAATCACCCTTTCTTCTCTCCTCATATGACAGACCACGATGAAGACTCTATACCTTGCTGTCATGAGGGGCGTAGCCATGTCATTCTGAACAGTAAGAAACGTGGGGAGGGGTATTCTTTGGTATAATAGTGGGTTCTTGCATAGCGCTCATGTCCGTGAGAAATTGATGCTCCTGGCGCTCCACTGTTATTACCCCGGCTTTAGCAATAATATTGGCAGCCATTAAGGTGCTCTAGCATTTCAAGGAAATTCTTCCTACCGGGTACCCATTTACTACACCTAGGTCGAGAGTGGCAATTGTAGATTAATGTCTTGCCAAAAGACATTGGTGCCACGGCGGGACTCGAACCGCCAACCCTGTGATCTACAGTCCAGCGACGTATCCACTAGATACGACACCTCTACAGATTAAAGGCACTGGCTAACTTTGTGAGTAGCTGATTTAAAAAATTCTCAAACTAAGATGAAACATGTGTATGAGTACTTGTATTTGTACTCAAAAACCCTGAAACCAACCATAATTTGGAATGAAAAAGTGTAAGTTAGACGCAAACGACGATTTTATTATCCTTCGTCTCACGAGACAATCACAAAGAGGACCACTTTGCTTGAATTTGAAAATGCCGTTATGTGCCTCCCGCCGCGTGATACGCCAATACACACAGTACGGTGAGGTGAGTCATACACTCCTTATGTCTATTCTGTGCAACCGACCCTCGTATAGTTTTCAAACATTGGTTCACATTTTTGATATTTAAAAATACTTCCTGTGGATGTTATACTTTGAAACTTTCAGACTGGTATTTTTACACTAAAACCCTTATGTTTGTCCCATTTTCAAGTAACAAAACAAGATTTTTTAAAATCAATGTCTTTAATGAGAGATTGTCACTGCCACTAATTTTGTCCCTGGATTGATTGTTCTGCAAAATCATCGAATAATAAAACATATTTTGAGGAACAAAGACGCAAGAATTAGAATATTGATCCGACAAATTACTGCTTCGGCGACACCTACCACGCCCTACCACTGGCTAAATTTCCTCAAAGGGCATAGATTGCGATTGATTGAAGTTAAGTATACAGAGTTAGGATTAGGGTTCGTTTGGTATTGGGTCAAAGATAGAAGATATATATCAATTGATTTGAATTTGACCTTGGAGCATTTTCATGCTGAAATATGACACAGTCGCAACGAATTTTAACCATGCATTTTTAAAGTGATTAGGACCTACTCACAGGAAAATGCAAGTACTGATGATGAGACAATTTCAACACACATTAATTTCGACAACCATCGATATTACTGTAAGTTGAAAAATATGACCAAGATAGGACTGATACCATCGTGTATAGATGCATGCATAGTTAGATCTGAAGTTATACATGGCAGAAGCTAAAAAGTAACCAATGTTTGGGGGTTTTGTCCTCATCTGGATTAGAGTGGAATGGGAAGTCTTCTTCTAATCTCGAGTCGTTGTGGAGCACCTTGAACTGCCAGACACATTACAAACAGACGTCATGAATGTAATGCATGTCCTTCAGAAACTCCAGCCATTACCTTAAAGAGGACAAATTTGAATCTTTTTAGTTTATACCAATTGTACATTACGTGGCAAAGGGTACAAAGTCTAGCCTTGCCGCTGGCCGGGTGCTGTGGAATCTTATCAAGATCTGACTCTCTTGATGGAAAGGAAAAGTGGATTTGTAGGAAGAAGGACCTACTCGGACGGAAATTACAAATATTTATATGAGATTGTAAACGTTTGGAAGTGTGCATTCTCATGCATGTTTATCATTTTCGTGGCAGTATGATAAACTTCACGGATAATCATGTGAGCATTGATTATGATTATGCAAGCATAGGCGGAAGAAAATATTAAATTTTGGTTACAGTTCGTTATTCCGAAGGTTCGTTAATCCGAAAATTTAAAAAAAAAGGGGGTCCTTATTCCGAAGGTTCGTTAATCCGAAAACGAAATAAGGTTCGTTATTCCTAAGGTTCGAAAATGAAATAAGTACGAAAATGAAATAAGGTTCGTTAGTTCGTATTTTCGGACCAACGAACCGTATTTCATTTTCGGACTAACGAACCTTCGGAATAACGCCACAAATGTTCGGATTAACGAACCCTTTTTCATTTTCGGACTTACGAACATCTAGGTATATATACGCAATTGCGTGTTTCGGAATAAGGAACCCTCGGAAAAACGAACCTTCGGAATAACGAACATCACCCAAAATTTGCTTGCCACAAGCAGCACCATAGGCGGATTATTATGGCGCTAGACAGCGTCATCACCGTCGGCTTCGTGTGGGTGAATGAGCGACGATAAAATGCTAATCATGACAGAACCACGTCTCTTTTATCAAGACATTTCTACGAATTTCCGCACCCGAAAAGACTACATGACATTATCATGATTATCTTTGCTTAAAGAAATGTTTACGCAGAGATATATTCACGGTCGTGACAAATATGAAATAATGAATGCTGAGCAATTCAAATGAAGAAAAAAATCATAATCCAAAATCCCTCGGACAAACGTGAGGGAAGGGTAAAACACCGGATGAAAGAAAGCAAAATCCACAATTTTGATATCAGTGATTGTTATCCGGGTTCTTTTTGAGTGACGCGAGATACGGAACTTGACCGCCAAAGTCTTGGCCGCCATGACCCCTAGACATTAGGCTTGTTTGTAGAGTGTCAATTCGGTCATCAACGCCGAGATTTCGGTGAGAGAAATATGCCGGAATTCTTCTATCTGCTCACTTGCCTTCATTGGTAATGCCTCTCAGATGCACCTCAAGATGAGGCTATAGCTCTTGAACAAGACCTCAATAAAAGGTCGATGTTTGAGAAACAATAGAATATTTGTAGTCCACAAAGCCCAGGAGAATTTAGATTCCACAACCAAGAGGCCGATATTTGCACCATGAGGTTTAACAAAAATTGAAAAGTTAGATGCGTCCAAACAGTCCTGTTTAAATGATTGACATTTGAACATGAATTTAAGTTAATCCTTATCATACTTATGCAAAAGATTGTTGTGTTTTCCTTCTTCTTTCCATTCCAATCTTTTCTTCAGGTATCAAAATTCAACAGTATTAAATCAAGCCTCCACAAAATTACCGGATCTATTTAATCAGGTTAATACTACCAATCAAAATGGATTACGCGTACATGCTTGTATTTGACAGAGCAAACATGATCAAGAAATAGAAAGTGAGATATCATGGGGATTTCTTTGAGCTGACTGCTTAGAAAATAGATACATACTTGTAGGTGAAATAAAGAAATGAATGAATAAATAAATAAATAAATAAATAAATAAATAAATAAATAAATAAATAACTTGTGACTTTTGTATAGCTAAACTACCTCGGGTAGGAACAATGAGAAAACGGACAAAACCTCGTCATTTTCGGGTCAACCCCCTCCCCACATACAAACACAAACAAGTTCTTACACACTTAGAATATAAGGTTCAATTTTGCACTCGGCTAAATGCAACACTGGCAGCACCTTTGGGGGTACAATCTTGCATCCTACATGAAAAAAGGTGCTAAGATCCCTTTTGTACTTGTTTGCACCCGAAAAGCCCGTCTGCACCCTTAAAGGTGCAACTATGCACCTTTAAGTGCATGTGCCTAAATTTTTGCATTCAAAATGGTACAAATTTGCGCCTTCCCTAAAGAGTACAACTCTGCACCCTTAAGGGTGCAAAATGTAGCTCGCTGCACCCTTAATGGTGTATAATACTTCTTTGGGTGCAAAGTTGTACACATACAGGAGCTCCCAGTGGGGGGGGGGGGGGGGTGCATTTGGAGGGTGCAAAATTGAACCTTTTATTCTTAGTGCGTATAATTTAAAAATTTGCTGATAAGAAGGTCCTAAAATTTTCAAATACTAGTACGCTTCACGAGTTGAGAAATGTCCAATTTTATCACATTTCCAATTTGACGACAGTTCGGGCGATGGAGCTACATAACTTGTCTTATCCTTTCTCCGCCAGCAACGCCCCTATTTTTTATATTACAGTGTGACTGCCTTTGGAACCTACGATGCCTAAACCACATGTTGAATAACTTCCATTTTTAGATTTCATAGACCCATGCATGATAACAGGCGGGTGTGTGTGACTTATGATAAAGCAAATAAAATCTCAAAACTCGTGAAAAATTCACCCATAAAAGCCATTTCAATATGAATAATGAGCTGTTTTTGACAATTTTCGATATATTACAGTCCCTTTCAATGAGACCCTATTTAACTCAAGTCTATAAAGGCCCGGGGGAACCACAGGTTCATCCAATCCTGAAGAGTCCCGTTTATAGATATAATTTGCCATTTTTTTGCGTCAGCAGGTCAGTAGTCTCTGTGCAAATGGTTACTTCCATCAAGTTCATATTCGACCTGTCCGACCTTCCCGTCTTATTAAGACGAAACACTATCTCCCTGACTCATCTGCCCCGCCTCTCAAATGAAAACAATCTCTTTTGAGTCAATTATTTTTCAGCTGTTGGTTGAAAACGAGGAAAAGAAATACATCGAATGCTTTCTAAGTGATTTAATAGAAATACAAGATCACTTCAAAAAGTCACTTTTGGCGGTAGATTAAAAAAATATGGAAGAGAGCAGAAAGGCCGTCCTCTTGACCCATCGCCTTTTCATTTTCAGGTTACTAAGCGGTTTCTAAACCACAGGGCAGGATTATGAACATTATATAAAAATGATTTGGTTATTTTCTAATTACTCGTCAAATGGGGGGGGGGGATAAGAGTTGTGAAAATCAAGTCCAAGGAAAGTCAGAAGATAAAAAATTTTATTGGACGATAGAATTTATTTAAGTAACATTTTTTTGCGTGGGAAAATATAAAATGAAACATAAATCCACACTTCTCAGAATATTTGGTTGCAGTGAATTACGACATGCTCTGCTTGATAAATATTAACAAAGTGAAATGGCCAAAAATCAAATAAAATTAAAAAATTAAAAAAGAAGGGGAAAGAAAAAAAGACATAAAAGTATACGAAAAAGACACAACTTAGCACATTTTCTTTTCGTTTGAGTTGGGGGGAGGGTGGGGCTATAAATTTTCAATAAAATAACATAAGATGTAATGTTTGTATACGATGTTTGTTGATTATGTTTTTATGCTGTTATATCACAGGGTCTCTTAGAAGAACAGTTCTATAACTGAAAGAGTAATTACCCTGTTAAAATAAAATAAACAAATGAATGAAATAAATAAAAAATAAGATGGGGAAAAAACCAGGGGGTATCCGCCTCCATATTCGTCTGACGGGATTGGTGAAGCGAGGAGGATGTGTCTTGGAAAGTCCGTGTGCCATTTATATCATGTCGACCAGGGAGAGCCAATCGCCAGCTTCATCTGTGATGCTAGATGCACCAGTAGTAGGTATTTGACACTCTGTTGACGGCCACACTCTAAAATGTTGAATCACCATTGTTTCAACATGCTGGATTGAACATTATACATGCTTAATTCCAACTTTCATAGTGTTGAATCTAGCATGTTCAAACAGTTAATCTAACATTTTGTGTACTAGTTCAGAAATACAAGCAATTCGTCATCATTGTAAACAAATTCTCAGCATAATCACGAAGTTCTGATGAATTCTCAGCATCTGCAAAAAGTATATCTCCTGATAAATTCTTTAATCAAGTCCATTACCACTATACATACCCAGGGGCGTCGCTAGAGGGGGTGTGGGGGTGTGACCCCCCTAAAAATTCTTGTCAGCAAATTCGCAAGTGAAATAAACAATTATATAATTTAGATATTTTGGGGCCCCATCGTGTATATTGTGAAGAATTATCATTTCTATACCATAAAAAGAGCGTATGTATTTGTTCTCGTTCGCTGCGCTCGTTCGTATATTTTAGATACAGGATGGTCTTTGCAAGCAAATAAATTAGGTAGGAGAGGTGACCAAGTATACCACAACAGGTTGGATGAAGAACTTTCACTTCTACTATGAAAAGGAGTATACATGTATTTTTCTTCGCTCGCTACGCTCGCTTGTACAATATTCAGATACAGGATGGATTAGGGAAAGCAAACAAATTCGGCAAGGGAGGTGACCAAAAGTACCTGTTTAAGTTAGATATCTCATCGTGTATTTGGATGAAGAATTATCGCTTCTACCATATAGCAAATAGTATATAGATTTTTCCTCGCTCACTGCGCTCGCTCGTATAATATTATGATTTAGGATGGTCTTTGAAAGCAAATGAATCAGGCGAGAGAGGTGACCAAATATAGAATTTAGATATCTTTAAGTCCTTCATGTAGTTTGATGAAGAACTACCACTCCTACGAAAGAGAGTGTGTGTTTTTCCTCGCTCGCTGCGCTCGCTCGTATTGTATTTAGATACAGAATGTTTTCGGAAAGCTAACACATTCGGCAAGGGAGATGAACAAATATATAATTTAGAAGGAAATTATGATAGAGGCACACAATTGAACATGCCTCGTGGGCTTTATACGGTTGAATTTTTGGACGTTGGTCGTCGGCAATCGGAGGCATCGTTTGTCGGCAATCTGGCCTCTACACCTCCCCCCCCCCCATTAAAAAAAAGTCTAGCGACGCCCCTGTGCATACCTCTGCTACGTTGCATGATATGGCAAGAAACCGATCGCGTTGCACTGCGCTTAGCGTATAATTATATATAGCAATATTGTAAGTCTTAAATAAAATATGAACAATCCACCAACGTTTTATGAATTCCTAAATGTCTATTGCCTGCTCCATTTAGTATGGTTGACTACATGTTGAAGGTGTCCCTGCCATCATCAGTAGGCCTACACATATATTCATAAGGACTTGATATCATATAGGCAAAGTATTATCGCATTCAGCCAATAATAGTCCCATTAGCACCATTATCACTGTAATTACCACAATTATCGCCTAATAGTAAGCATTCTCCTATATCTGGTCTCTGTGGAATTTCTGTAAATTCTTACCCTCCCCCCCTTTCTTTCTACCTCTAGTTTTTCTTTCCTCCGTTTCTGACATCTAATGGTAATTGACAGAATCCACACTGTTATTGACAATGAAATCTGCTCATGGCGGTTTTAGCTCTACTTGGACTCATTACCCCGGATCTGAGCCTTATTCTCTGACATCCGGACAAATCTCTCAGCTCTCCACTGTTTTCTTTGACTCGAGAGAAATAGCAAACATTTGTTCTGCAATCAGTCATTTTTTCTTTTAGCCCTGACTTTGTTTTTGACCGATCTCCCTCTCTCTCTCTCTCTCTCTCTCTCTCTCTCTCTCTCTCTCTCTCTCTCTCTCTCTCCCCCCCCCCTCTCTCTCTACTTGGGATGCCTTCTCTGAGCCACAGCTGGTGTCCAATCCATCTCAAGAAACCGAAGGCGGAATCAGGGTGAATGCTTCTTGGGAGAAAAAAGGAAAAGTAGAAAGAGAATAGAATAGAAAATTTGAAGAAAAGAAGGGTGAAGAGAATGAGAATAAGAGTATTTTATTCATTTGATTTCTTTTATTTCTGCGTTCTAACAAATGAAAATAAATATTACATAAATAAAAGATCAATGTACAATGGTATCATATGGTGACCATATTATCAAGCATACAGATTAGAGTATAGAATAACGTATTTTTCATTGAACTAAAGAGGTAAATCATAGAATGCACGAGACCGTCATCGTGAGCTTATAGGCTGGAAATGGATGGCGGAGTATCGAGAAGAACAAGAAGACAGGAGAGAGGGATGAGGGAAATGAGAAGCATTAAGGACCGTCTTCTAAAACAGGGAATTAAAGGATGAAGAAGGAGGAAAAAAAGGTATTAAAGAAGGGTAAGAAGACGAGTGTGAAGAGGAAACAAGGAAGAAAAGTTGTGACAGGAGCATGAGGAAGGGAGAGGAGGAGATCAAGGAAGAAAGCTAAGAGGAGGATCTGGGGCCAGTTTCTTAAGACCGTCGTAAGTCTAACTTCTTGATTAAATCAGCGCTAGTTGGCTAGTTGTCCGCCACGTGTTTCACGAAGCCAAGATCAAAGACAACCTGCGAGACGAGTACTGCTGTGACCAGGGTATGACGCTTCCAGACCCATCCTATCTTTTTAGTCGACATGCAGCGCCATCACGTGTCATTAATTGGGTAGATTATGGCTGGCTAAGAGGGACGCTAATATTAAACTATTATTACAATGAGAGATATATTTCAAACTTGAATTTTGAACAATGTAAATTTTCAAAGAAATGGTTTCGGCTGAAAAATCTTTTTACCGAATGAGTGTCATGCGCAAGTTGTTATTAACTTGACAGTTCATTGATGATTGCATCTTGTAAATTACTACCAAATTTGTTGTTCATGTTGAGAATCAATAAAATCCCTGTGGAGGGGAAAAATATTGAAAAATAAAATCTACGTGTCGTCGATAGTAGGATATCACAAGGGAGGTGTCGTAGTCGGGTGGTTTAAGGCACTTGACTGGCCGGAGACGCGAGAATCGGGGGTTCGATCCCCGGCATGGCACTTATGCCATTTGGCAAGGCAATTTATCTCCATTGCTCGTTCATTTTACATTGAATAAATCATCGTGCTATAGGCACACTGATACCAACGTGTGCATGGTTGTTTCTTCAAAAACATAATAAATGAATAAAAAGTTGACAAGCTCTTCGTGAAACGGTTTTAGGAAGATCAGAGACATCTCCGTAATTGGCGGACTTGGTTACGACTGTCTTGTCGTTGGTTTCGAGAAACCGGCCACAAGCGGCTAAAATGTTAAGAACGGGTGCAAATAATGCAAAGGTTAACAGAAGAATGTGACTGGGATGCAGGAAAGGGGGTGAGGCAGAGCAAAGAATAGTGTCAGTAATGAGAGGAATGGGGGGGGGGGGTATGAAGATCTTGAGAGAGAGGGGAATCGGGGCAAATGGAGAGATTGATGGGAAAAAATTTTGGGATGATGACGTAATAAAAAGATCGAGAGCCGGTATACATGGGTATCGATCTTGGGGGGACGGGGATATCCCCAATATTTCAGGTGGGGGTGGCCTGTATCATCATCCCCCCCCCCCGATAATTCACCTTCAAAAATGCCATGATGACCAAAACCAAGAATTCAAAGAAAATTATGGAATTTAGCACGCTAGTAATTCCTATAAAACCACTCTCACGCAAAGTGTGATTTTTTACATAGGGTAATTTTGAAAGTCCTTATCGTGAGAGGGGGATACCCCCATCCAACACCCTTCCGCCGCTCGGTAGCTTTGCTCCCTCGCCAAGAATATTCGTCACCAATCATCCCTCAATCACGAATACAAATCGACACACACGCTGGTATAATTATGTTCTACGTCACATTGTAAGATTTTGATCTCTTCTATGTATAAATTTTCAGGAAGAGCCTCTCCATTTTTAAAACTTATACATTTCCACCAAAGGTTCTAAAATTTGCCAAGTTTCTAGAACTTTTGCATTAAATTTTACTTATTTACTTTGCCCCCATGGTACGTTTACCTCTGACCATTTTAGAAAATAGTAATCATCTTTGATGAGAAAGTATCCATCATTACGTCACCAACTTTCCACCATGAAGGAAAAATAAGGTGTGAGATCTTTTTATAGAATATTCAGTGAATAGTTGTAAAATGTGTTGATTAGTTTTGTATATCATATGTGCCAGTTTTCTTCGATAAACAATACAAATCAAAATGCATCATTATCCGTTTCCCAAACAAACCCGTCGGCGAATTCTGAAATTGGGTACTCTAGTAGGCCTATACCACACTTCCACAAAGCTCATTTGTCTAAATGGTCTGCAAGTTGAGCTTGCTCGAATTTCTTTCTTCTTTATTTAATTTTCATTTTTCTTTCTCTCCCCCCCCCCCTTCTCTCTCTCTCTCTTTTTCTCTCTCTCCCGGTCGAGACCTTGTCAAACAAGTTGGTTGTTTGAGTAGCCTAGCGAGGTCGGCCCTTATTTGTCAGCCCGTCGCATGCATTCATCATCTACACGTTTGTACATATGCACGTACAAACAAACATACCAACACCACGGACCCGGTCAGACAGAAAGATGGAAGATGGAGGGAGAAAAATATATGATAGAATGAGGAGGGAGAGGGACAGAGGAAGAAAGAAAGAGAGGGGGAGGAGAGGGACAGAGGAGAGTGTCATGGATCTTGGCGGGGGGGGGGGGGGTAGGGTTGCCACACAATTTTTTTATATTTTAACACTAATGTAAGGGCCGCGGAACGTTTTTTGGAGGGGGGGGGGGCTGACACCCAGACAAGTGGAGTCCAGGGGCTGTAGGGCCCCTGGCAGGGGGTTCAAGGGGTGGATCCCCCAAAGCCCTTGGGTTCTTATGGTTTTGCAAGCGGTGAAATGATCAATTTACAATTTAGATATGAAGTTTTTACAATTATTATTTTTTATTTTTTTATTTTTTATAGCCAGCCCCCCTCCACCCACCCCCCGCTTCTGTGGCCCCTGTAATGGTAATCCAGAAAGTAGCTCCCTGGATAATCCATACACAGTCATTACAGTGTATTTCAAAAATATCTTGTCAAGTCTATTATTTGCATGGGGGTTCAGATGATGGATTATCATTTGAGATATTCTGCTAGCATTTGCAATATATCACTGGCAAAGTGTGTCATTAGGAGCAGCATCAGACCTGTGTAAGGAATTAATAATTATGTGGGAGCAAGCGAAGTGACCGAGCTAAACTGAACTGAAGCCACATAATTGCTGTTTACTGTTTTCAATGCATTATTTCCAAGGCATGCTTATACAGCAATATCATTGTATTCAACACATAAAAGAGTATATTTGATCTAAGCAGTCGAAAATACATCAGTTAAAACTAAGCACTATGCATTATTTTCGGAGAAAATGTCGGTCAGCTTAGAGCGTTTTGTCTAACACAATTAATATAATTGACAATTTATTCTAAGAGGCCCCCAAAACAAATAACATTAGGTTTATGCAAAATCATCATATTAAAACAACGTGCTTTTATAAATAACAATTCCTTAAAAGATGTGACATGTATTTTATTACTTATTTTATTCTTAAATACAACTTAAAAATTGGACTGTTAAATGGTACAGATAAAATTATTGCAATAGAATACACAGAACAGCAACATTAAAGGATTAACAATATTAAGAGGAAGAGGAAGAAGAAGAAGAAGAAGAAGAAGAAGAAGAAGAAGAAGAAGGGGACAAGGGAGGCAGAATGAAAATAAAACAAAAGATGCAGCACTATCTTTATGCAGAAATATCATGGGATGGGTTTCCAAAAATACAGAGTACAGAATTTATTTAGCTAATAGAAATCATGACTATTAAAAAATCATCAAACCTAATTGGAAAAAAAATCCTTAGAAATATAACTATCGATTGTTTATTCGAATTAGGAACATATACATAATACAAAAACATAAAAGTTTCAAAATTTGTTCCAACCTTCTGTATCTAATGAATCTAACACATATTTGCAACCCTTTATGGAAAGCTTTTCAGGTCTTTTAGAAAATGAGAACAAGAACAAGAAGAAGAAACTGAAAAAGAAAAGGAAAAAAAAAAAACACGAAGAAATCCTACCAAGATTGTTATTAACTTTCATGAAATTTTAAGATATATTTTTGAAACGAGGGTAAAAATTAAAAACCTTAACCTTAGGTCAAGTTTTTGCAACATAATTGAAGTTAACTGACCTCAAATGACCTTTGCACATTTCAATTCAAACTGACATTTCTATGCCGATACAAATGCACATGTGTTATTTGAAATTCTTAAAACCACCCTCCTTCCCTCGCTCTTTTCCTTTCAAGCATATTATTACTGCTATTCTTTCAGATTTGATGCAGAAGTGCTTTTGGGGGATAATATTATCTTTCCCTGGAATAATATCTGTAAGGTATGCTCTGTAAGAAGTAGCACTGCGCCACGTTTCATAAAACTTGTTATAAATAACAAGTTGCAATAACTGTTACAAGCTACTGAAATCCTTGTATCTGATTGGCTGAGAGCAAATTTGTCATAGAAATGTGGCAATTATTACTGATAACAAGTTTTATGAAACGGGACCCTGATGGGCAGGGAAGATGGTACTCACATGTCATGCATGTCAGGCTTGAGACAAGCCTGCACAGCACTGGCCCTAGGTCTGTAATGCTATCTCTGAAGTCATAGTTAGGAAGTCAAAGATCATACCGATCTATCTATCGAAGGGACGTTTTATAATTATACTATACCAAGATATTGATATTCACTAGCACACACGAAGAAGAAGAAAAAAAAAAGGAGAAAAAGAAGAAGGAGGAGGAGGATGAGAAAAAGAAAATTGAAGAAGATTAATGGAGAAGAAAAAGAAGTTTTGTCAATAATACCTGTTATATTATTGTGTTACACCCAATTCTTTAGCAAACATCAATTTGGCCCTTGGTCTGTAATACCATCTCTGAATTCTAGAAAGTCAAAGATCATACTGATCTATCGAGGGGATGTTTTATAATTGTACTACCCATATATTGATATTAATTTTAATAGCGCATACACAAAGAAGAAACAAAAGGAAGATGAAGAAGGAGAAGAAGAAGAAGAAGAAGAAGAAGACAGTAAGAAGAAGGAGGTGGAGGAGGAGAAGAAGGAGAAAATTGAAGAAGACTAAAGGAGAAGAAAAAGAAGTTTTGTCAATACTACCTTTTATATTATTGTGTTACACTCATTTCTCTGGCAAACATCAATATCTGAAGATAACAGTACATGTTTTAGTTTTGTTGTGTCTTTGCATCTCTGCTATTGAAACTTGAGTCTCAACATTAGCTTGTTAACTGTTACATGAACCCAATTTCACAGCTAAGTCATTTCACAGTTTTTTCACAGGTACTCAGACCAGATATTTTCTACCATAGGGTTGCCACAATTCAAACAACTTAGTCAACATCATACGTTATATTGAACTTCCTCTGTTTTTAACCTTGTCGTCTTCTTCTCCCTTCTCCTTTTGTCTTTCATGTTCTTCTTATTACATCCTCTTCCTCTTCTCTTCTTCATTACCTTCTTTAAGGCATTGGCTAACTTTGTGAGTAGCTGATTTAAAAAAATCTCAAACTAAGATGAAACATGTGTATGAGTACTTGTATTGGTACCCAGAAACCCTGAAACCAACCATAATTTGAAATGAAAAACTGTTAATAGGACGCAAACGCCGATTTTATTAGTTTTGGTCTCATGAGACAAATAACTAGAGGAGCATTTTGAACCAGTTCAGAAAAACCATTTGCTGCACCTCTCTCCCTGTACTATTCATGATATGCATACATAAATACACTGTTCAGGTGAACTATGTGCACATGCACGCCCCTTATGTCCAGTCTGTGCAACCGACCATTATATTTTCTTCAAACATGGTTTACATTTTTAATATTTAAAAATACTTTCCGTCAATATTGTACTTTGAAACTTTCAGACTGGTATTTTTAAACTATAACTCTTGTGTCTGTACCATTGTCAAGTAGCAAAATGAGATTTTTTTTCATTCTCACAATGTTAGCCTTTTACTTTAACCCTTTCTTCTCTCATTTTCTACATAATTTCTCCTGTGGTATACCTTACTTTTTTCAGTTTAATGCTGTAAGAATACAGTTACCATGCTAATTATTCATTATTAATTATAATACGTATACTGTAGTAGTAAAGAATAATTTTGAATCTTGATTCTGTATTTTCCATTTGAAATTGTATTTGTTTTTGTATTTGTATTATCCGATGTAAAAAGAATTTCCTCTATTGATAATAAATATATTCAATTCAATTCTATTCAAAGTAATCGACAAATTTTCTGGAAGTTATATCCAATTTTCTTTGAGTACAGAAATTTCTAACAGATAAATCATTATTCCTAGTTTGTTGTAATAACACACAAATCATACTGATCATTAAACATCTAGAAAAAAAACATTCTTGACAATTTTATGTCTCTTTATACTAGCATTTAATTAATATTATTTGAACTGTCTAGGTTTAAAGCTTTTGAAATAATTAGATTCATATAGTAATGCGGAAGCTAATTGAATACCGATGATTCATTCTTGTTTTGCAAAGTCAGGTGGAACATTGCAGTATGTTATTTACATTTCCTTTTGTAGATTTCAGCATACTTGACATTGTATTGAACTCGGAATTCAATGGTCTATTTGTAACAGAGTCTGGAGAGCTTATGTAATGTACATGGCAGAGAGTGTTTATGACTTATTTGGCCTAGTAGAGAAGAATCTAGATTTTCTTCGTACAGAAAGGAAAGGATATTTCATGAGTATTCTAGATTAATACTAGATTTGTATATAAGCATTCTCCAAAGGTTGATAATATAATCAGATGGTGACTATAACTCTGAGAATTTACGCTCGTAACAAAAATTCATGCTGTTTATTTGTTCTGCATAAAAATGATAAAAAGATTTTTTAAAAATAAATTTTTGATATTTTCATAAAATTTCTCATAAACTTATTTGAACAAATATTACCATATTAAAAAGAGGGACAATTGATGGAAGCATTGAATTATACAGCTATGACAAAATCCCTCTCAATTTATCCAATATTAATTTTCTTGTAATCCTGTGAAATTGCATTGAGACAAAACCATGATATTTGCATAAATAAAGCAAAGCTGCTTGAACTGAACATGGATTTAAACCCATACACCATAATATCCCAGCAAATCCCTCATGCTATCTGCCCTGCGAAATTCAAGGCCATCAAATGTGGAAGCCGGCATTTCTTTTCATCTCACGACTATTTGTTTTAGACTTCTGAATTTCCGTCAAACAAAGACCCCCTAGCTGCCGTGTCCAGCCAATTATGAATTATAACCCTCTTATCGTCTCCCGACAACTTCTGCACAGTTATGATGAAGGGCAAATTTGGGTATTCTCCAGTTTCAGGGGGTGACCGTCGCACTTATTCACTTCCCAAAAGCTGACAACTCTTAAATCCATGCAAATTTACACTCCTTCATCAAAGAAGACAAGCAGGAGATGAGCTACCAAACGATCGAGGGATGCAGCCAGTGCCAGAGGATACACCATGAGAATAGCAGACACACATCTTATTATTCTGGTGGTAACTTGGAGGCAATAAAACCTACAAAGGGGAAGCAAACAAATGAGAAAGATCATGCTATGTATGTAATGTGTTGAACCATGCAGAAATAGATAAATAAATAAATAAATAAATAAACAAATGAATAAATAAACAAATAAATGAATAGATAGGTGAAATTAATAAATAACAAAGTAAGAAAGAAAGGCAGTTTGACTACACTTATGGAAACTTATGTTCACAGCATTTTAAACAAAGTGAAAGTGAGAACTATAAATGATGAAAAGAATATGTTTTTAAAAAATGAACAGCTACTACTCTATTCTGGTAACCCCACATCAATAAACAATAAATATTTGATCATGAAACCTACTATACGATCCATGATTTGATTCACAAATTAATGAAATATTCAAATATTTCATTTTATTATAACATCTCCGATAATTGAGAAAGAGAAGATTTCTAGTTCTCATTAGTACTGAAGATTGCCTTTAACAAGATCTCACCTTTACTTGTCTGTCATTTGAATACCAGTGTTTATAAGCACAGCCTATATTCAGTGTATATATAACCTAAATCTTTACCCTTCTAACCTTCCATAAAGGGAGGATCTGTGTGGAATCAGGGTGATCTTGAACCCCCTGCCTGACCTCTTATATTTATAGGTGTGTGTGGGGTGGGGGTGGGGGGTAGGGGAGGGGGAACACTCTACAAACAAATCTAGTCAAATTGTACAGAACTAGTACTTATCTAGTCAAAAGTGACACATTTCTAGTCAAAATGACTAGATTCTAGTAAAAACATAATTTGACTATCTACCAGATCACAAAGGCATCAACACTAACTTGACTTGATTCTAGTGAAATTTACTAGAATTTTGGTAAAAATTTGGTTAATTTTTACTAGAATTCTAGTCATTTTCCCTAGAATCTAGTCACATTTGACTAAAAAAGAGTAAGTGCATGTGGGATCCTGTGTTCTAGTCATGTAAGTTACTAGAATTCTGGTAATTTTTACTAGAATTGTGTCATTTTTTACTAGAAAAGGTGTTTGTTCTTCGTTAAATTGAAGAGAATTCTAGTCACATTTGACTAGAGAAGAGTAAGTGCCTGTGTGATCCGGTAATCTAGTCCAATCTGACTAGTTTGTTTTAGAGTGGAGGAGGTGGTTATGGGGTTCTGAGGTACATGTACTATGAATGGAAAGTCAGGAAAACTACAGTATTCAATTTTTACAGATTTTACTTCAAGTGGGCTTTTGACTAGTCTCCTGGACCTTCAGTCCAAAGGTTATGGATTCCAATCCAATCATATCTATACTCTTTGGCCCCTAACTGAGTAATAACTGAAAAGAAGAAAATCCTTTCAATAATTAGGGTATAATTAAGTTTACCATGCAATCTCCTTATAGCAAATTGTAGAGTGATGAATTTGAATGGCACTTCGATCACAAAATTGATTGTAATACAACGAACTTAATACATGCAGTCGTACATTGGCAGCTGGAGAAAATGGAATACATTTGACTTTGACGAAATGGGATGCAAAATGATGATATTGAGTAGATAAATTTTGAAAATGAGTGACCTAGGATGAAAATGACCATTACAAATGTGAGATCACAAACTTTCTGGACAAAATTATATGTGTGAAAATGGACAGAAAAATTTTATAGTGCTTTGTACCACTTTTCATCTTGATATTGTAGTTCTTTCAACTATGTTAATTTGTTTACGACAATTTCGAACATTGATAAAGACCAGTGAATATTTATATGTAAGCAGCTACACAATTAATTACAGAACTCATTGACCCTTCATAGCGGGTGAGACCTAATCTTGATCTGACTAAATCTGTTATGATTTTCATTCCTTCTCGCAATCTTTGATAAACAGACTGTCAGAGGTGATTACGGGATTGCTTCTTGGCCGCATGCCTTCTGTCATCTGTCTTCAGGTCTGCATGCCCTCCTCCTCCTCCTCCTCCTCCTCTCCGCATGAGCATGCTGGAATCATTGATTCAAAGACGCTTTCTTCTAGTGATAACATGCTCCAACCATGTATGTGTTCCTGAGGAAATGATATCTCTATTTTTTCTCACCCATATTTCTTCTCAACCATCTATCTAACTATCCAGGTATCTTCTCCCGGTTGGGAGGTTAATAGCAACATCTCTCCATATAACTCTGTCTTTTGCTATTTTGGTGCACTCTTGCAGTTTTTAATCCACTCCAGTGCTTGATGTTCTGTTCCCAGTTGATTCTGGGTTTCCCTCTAAGTCTAGTTCCTTCTACTTTTCCCTCTAACATATCTTTTACGAGACTTTGTTACCTTTTAACATGACCAAATTATTTTGGCTTTTCTTTCCTTAACTAATCCTACCAGGACAGTTTGTTTACACCCTGCCATTTGCAATATTTCTTTGTTGGTTTTCATTTTGTTTCCACCTTCTTCTCAACCATAGTTTTTCTTTTTTTTTCAAACTGAGATGTAGTATACAACTAAATGTTACTAAATTTACACCCTCTTTCATCTCCCCTATCTTTTTTAATTGCTTAACGGACAGACGGACAACCTGAAACAATGCCTCCAACCACATCATGGCAGGGGCATAACAACACTTTAGAGGCATAACAACGCTTTAGGGGCATACTAAAGCTACAGGAGTTTGGAAAGATGGGCTATGAGCTTAAAATGTTATGCGATGATAATCTTATATTAACCTTGGAGTGTCACATTCTTCCGAGAGCAGCTTAATTGTGTCACATGATGGATCTATACTGTCTATTCCAATGTGCCATGTCTACACTCTGATTATGACTATGCTATAAACATTCAGATAATGCTTTATCTACACAACCAAACTAGACAGTAGACAAAGAAAAGTTGGAGGAATAACATTAAAGCACTAATACCCAACTACATCATTGTGTATACCAGGTTTCTGTGAAATTTATGACTTAGGTTACCCCCCCCCCCCCCAATTAGTCTTGGGGAACTTCTCTTAACATATTAAAAAAAGAGAACTTTTGGTATGTTGTTACATGGACCATTCGGATTACATCAATCATGAACATGAACCATAAGACAAGAGGTATATAGGGGACATCTTACCAACTCCCATGAATCCATTACCCACAGGTTTAGAGAAACAGGACCAGTTAATTGATTTATTCTATTTATTTATTCATTCATTTATTTATTCTTTATTGCAATTCAAAAGTTGGATTGGCACATGACAGAGATAAAACAACATATAACATGTATTCAAATGAAGTACATAATAAACTTATACCTGTATATACAGGATAATACTAAGGAGAAGAGGGAAAGGTAGAAATAGGAGGAACAAGAAGAGAAGAAAAAGAAAGAAAAAATAGAAGATGGGGAAGAGGAATAAGAAAAGGAGCAGAAAAGGAAGAAGGAAAAGAAGAAAGGAGCAAGAAAGTAAGAATGAGAAGAAAAAGTGTGAAAAAGGAACAAACTTAATAGAGGATGCTAGATTCAAAGAGCACTGAAACTATGTAGCTAAAACATTCATGGGTATTATAAATTCTTGCATATAATGAGGTTAAAAAAGACTATTCCTGCACTCTACATATTATTTTCAACTGCATGTCCAAACCCAGGCTGCACATAATACACACAACATTAAATAAAACACCGGGAAATGGTGACAACCTTCTGTATAATAAACTGAGTACATAATCTAGTGAACTGAAATGGAAAGCTTTCCAAGTTATACAGAAAATTAGAAGAGAAAAGAAGGACAGGAAAAACAAAAAGACAAAGAAGAATAAGAACAAGACAAAGAACAAGAAGAAGAAAAAGAAGAAAAACAACAAGAAGAATAAGAAAAATTAGAAAAAAAAGTTCAGAAAAGGCTTGCTGGTTTCTTCTTAAGTCTCACTTTCTTCCTTCAATATTTTTTGAGGATGCAGTACACTTTTTCATGACACCAAAGTGTCTCATCTTTGCTCCTATGCTCAATCAAAGCAGTTGTTCATATCATGATGTGTTCATGATGCTGTGCAACTCCCCACACAACATTCACAGCGCGTCATAGTGCTTGTCCTACAACAGAATTCCAGTTGGTTTTGTACGTGTGCAAGCACCATGTGACGCACGTCGACATTGTTGTTTGGGGACCGAAAACCAAGTTTTAACATTGCGATTGTAAAATAAACCCACTTTAATGATTTTTTGTGTAAAATCCTTCACATCGTAACAGTTTTAGGATACATTTTTTCACATCATCTGGCAATGAATTCAAATAGATTTCCCAAAACTATACATCATCTTTAATGGATGTCCATCTCTCCATTCATAAAACTAGAACAAACCACACTTGCACACAATGATGGATGCTGTAATTTTTATTTTCCAGTTACGTTACATCACTAACTCATTACTCAAATACATCTGTTCGTGTTTCCAGCCATTAGAAATATTTCTCTTTTTCCTACTCATTATCATCATGCTCATTATCATCATCATCATCTTCATCATCATCATCATCATCATCATCATCATCATCATTGTTATTATCTTCATCATAATTATTTTTGTCATCCTAACCCTAACCCTAACTGTAACTAATTAATGTACATGGCAAGATAAGGATGCTTAATTCAGACACAGGTATGCCACAGTATATAGCTATATATATATTTTTTTCTCATAAGATAAAATGTCCACTTTTGGTTGTTCTCAATTGGTGGAGGCATTATTTCATGACCAGAGAAGTCAATATTCAGCTCTACCATCTCATTGTACTCTTGAATGTATGCCTAATGATGAGTCAAGTGGCAATATTTGCTATACTAGATATGGATGCTATCTTACAATCATGACTCACCGTGAAAAATCCACGCATGAAAACCAAGGAAAGGTAATACTTTTGGCAAGAAAATGAAAAATAAAGATGTGTAAACTCCTACCACCTTGGCTTTATGAGTCTTAGTCATATTGTAAATCCTGTATGATTGTACAGGTGAATTGATAACAGTGAGTAGACAGACCTTCAATTCTTGAAGTGCAAGAAGTTCTGAAACCTGAGATTGTGCATACAGAGGGTGATGAAATATGAGAATTTCTTTCCATTTCATGATCAAACATAACATTGACCAATGCTTATGCTGAACATATTTAGAGGAAAAAGAATGAAAAAAGTTGAAGTTATGAATACCACTCACAATGCAAATGTTACACAGTTGCAGTAAATACTAATCAACTTTTGAAAATAAATAGTGGAAAATTTATTGGCCATATATCTTTGTGGGAAGCAACAGGGGTTGTAATGAAGGCAAAGAAGTTCTGTGAACATTACTTGGAAGGTCATGATTTCTGCAAGCCAAGATTGATGTATTTCTGTGTTTAAAACCATTTTCCCTTACTACATCTTGATTAGTGTCCAGAAATATTTCAGGGATTTTCTGTCTCACACTCTAACACAAATTAAATCCACTTCACCTTGTAACATATCCTGCATTTATATATATAATAAACATACTGTTATTCACTAATCAGAAGTTAATAAATATGGATTTATTTTCATTTCACCAACCTTCGTGACTGTGCCAAATTACTAGACTGCACATCTAAAGGAAAAAAAAATCTTGGTTAATAACAGCACAAAACCATAGATGACAAGAGGTAGGTCCATACAAATAATTATCATGTGAGGTAGTGGTAACATCATTATGTCACTAAAGTTACATGCATGATACATGTTAACTTACCACATCCAATCTACTGAAGATGTTGAAGAAGCAAGACAAATAATGCTTGTGTGGTCTTGTTTTCTCATTGCAAAGTCTTTCAATAATTTCCACACTTCACATACTCTTTGTCTCTGCTCTGTGTGCATCAACCTCTATTCCTTTCTCTTTCACTCTTAAATATAGTTTTTTTTTCTCTCTCTCTCTCAGCTCTCTCCAGTCACCACCTCCCCCCCCCCCCACCCTCTCTCTCACTTTTTTCTCTCTTTCTCTCTCCCCGACTATCGCTCCCTCTTTAATAGGTCTTCTTCCACTGTTTTGCCTCTCACAATACATACAAAATCATCAGCACTGAAATACAAATCACTTTCTTTGATGCTCCAAATGACATTAATTTCAGAATTCAAACACTCCTTTTCCAGAACCAATCCACTAAGTATACTTAGCAGCCTCGTGCCAAATCATATTCTCCTTATAATTCTAGTAAATTCTCTGTAATCTTCTTCTTGCATCCACTGATAAATCTCAGTTATCTATCATTTCAGCAGAGTTTGCATGCAGAGTTTGGAGTGTTTGATGATGAAAATGCTTTCAGCAACAAGCAATGAAGTGGAAATAGCAAGCCAAACGTTTTATCCCTTTCATTGGAGGGGGTTGATTTGTTAAAGAGGCTATCGATGGGACTTTGAATCAGCCAAAGGAGCTGTAGGAAGGAAACCCCTAAACCTAAATGGTCCCAATGGACCTCTATTAAATGGTCCTTAAGCAGAGGGAGATGGTATTAGAACCATGCCTCCGTGTTTCCACAGGCAAACTAAAACATGTCTATCTATATTAATAGCATCATAATAAATGTCTACATTATCTGCCCAAACGTAATACACCTTCATATGTTCGCATAGGCTGCTAAAGTTTTTGGAACGTTAATCAGCGAAACCTCAATGCTTTAAACTGTGTGGTGTTAAACAACAAAGGTTCATACAGGACTGCTTAAGGAATAGACACTATGAGCTAGTAATCTGCATTTGCAGACTCAAATCCTTATCTACCAAAATGTGTGAGAGGTGTCTGAATTGGAAAGGTTTGTTCACATATGAAGCGGAAATCCCCATATTTTTTTGTGTACAAATAAATGGATATGAGGCAGTTACAAAAAAAAAAAAAAAAGCACGGAAGCTGGAGGCATATTTTTTTTCCTCCTGGTGGTAAAATGTGTGAAAAATTCAAATTCCTATCAAAATAGTGCAACATATGACATCACAAGTTTGTCTGCGCAATTTTGGCAAAACTCTCTGTTATTTTAGCATGAACTATCCGGCCGTTGATCCAGGAAATGGAAACAGAGGTGGCGCAAACTTCACATTTGAAAATAGAAGGGGCACAGACATATAGCTACAATGACATGTATGTTCAATGTGTGATTCTCAAAAAGATAGCAGAGGCGTGCCTCTTGCACTCCCGCCTAGATCTGCCACTGCTATTTTTGACACATTAATGCACATCTCATTATCTAATACAGGTGCAGCAAAAAAAAAAAAAAAAAAAAATGGGGGTTTTCCGCTGGATATTTGAATGAGTAAGTGCTCCTGACACAGCCTGAGACTAGCAGGTAAAGTTCTACTCAAAGGTTGTTTTTTTTTTTTTTTAACTTAAAGGCATTGGCTAACTTTGTGAGTAGCTGATTTAAAAAATTCTCAAACTAAGATGAAACATGTGTATGAGTACTTGTATTTGTACTCAAAAACCCTGAAACCAACCATAATTTGGAATGAAAAAGTGTAAGTTAGACGCAAACGGCGATTTTATTATCCTTCGTCTCACGAGACAATCACTAAGAGGACCACTTTGCTTGAATTTGGAAATGCTGTTATGTGCCTCCCGCCGCGTGATACACCAATACACACAGTACAGTAAGGTGAGTCATACGCGCATGCGCACTCCTTATGTCTATTCTGTGCAACCGACCCTCGTATATTTTTCAAACATTGGTTCACATTTTTGATATTTAAAAATACTTCCTGTGGATATTATACTTTGAAACTTTCAGACTGGTATTTTTACACTATAACCCTTATGTTTATCCCATTTTCAAGTAACAAAACAAGATTTTTATAAATCATAACAATGTTAACCAATGCCTTTAAGGACGTTCCACAGTTATGTTTCTGCGCATCCCTACCGCGCAGGTTAAAACGTCACGCGCACAGCTGATGGATCAGCTGTGCGCGTCAGCTGATTGTTCACTGTGCATCACAGCGCAGATGCAACACCGAGCCTGCCGAGCTGGCCGGCCTGGAGCGCAGCAGCTAGCTCTCGCTGGTTTGGGTTTACAAAATTGACTAGATTTACATTCGTCATGATATATGGTAACAATTACAATT
Organism: Echinometra lucunter; assembly: GCA_029962745.1. NCBI lineage: Eukaryota > Metazoa > Echinodermata > Echinoidea > Camarodonta > Echinometridae > Echinometra > Echinometra lucunter. The sequence continues at coordinate 7,891,721 of CM057159.1, read as the reverse complement.
GATTGTAAAGCCTGTCTAAAGCTTTAGTAAAGATTCACAGGGCTCTCACTTCACTTTTTTCCTTGGTTGCCAGCCAGGCAACCAGTACAATTGGTTAGGTTGCCTGATGGCAAATTAGGTGGTCACAGTGATTATGTTCAAATAGCAATAGCATTGTGTAATGAAATGTAATGTGAATCGGCAAATATTGCTCGCAATTCGCAATTCGTGTGCTTTCTTTAGTGGGAAAACCTCTCTTTTGGAGTTCCTACTCTCAGAAAACTGAATACTGCATACCTGAGGGGATATTTTTACCTATTTCTGCAGGCATCATTCCTGTGTTTAATTGAGAAGTCCAATGAAAGTGTTAAAAAGTGTATAATCACATCATCTCAGGAAAACCTGGACCGGACGTCTGCACTATATAGACTAAGGAGATATTCCTTAAACCTGTTAGTAATGAACAAACACTAGTACTTGGCTACTTGGGTAACATTACTAATCTTGTTGCTCTGTCTTGAAAGCCTTTGGCAAGCTTTCCGGTTATCAACAACAACCAATGATTGAAAGGTATGCATAAAATTTGAATATGCTAGTAAACAGGCTGGTCTATTAACTACAAAAATAACTTGGAATCAAGTTTGTGTACACTACTGGCAGCTGTAGGGCCTACTTGTTGCTATGTCAGTCAAGCCTATGACAAGCATTCAGGGTGTCAAGCCGTTGCTTTTAAAAAGTATATATAAAATTTGAATAGGCATGTGTGAAATTAGTTCCCATGACTGACAGCTTACCTCAGCACCACGTAATGTCATCATTGACTAGCAAAATGATTAGTAAAAAGACTAATGAAAGACTAATGTAAGTCTAACTGATTTCAGTGTAGGACTATTTACGGACCAATTCTTTCTCATGCAATACTAATTATTTCCAGGATTACTCAAATAAGACATGATTTGATTGACTAATTAATATTAGTCAGTTTAAAAACAAATGACTAATCATTTCTTAGTCAAATAAGACATAGCGAATGCCTAATCTTCTTAGTCATTTGACCAACTTTCGTTTTCAGTGTAGATCCTCAGCCTTTTGCATGTTTTTGGCGAGTTTTCGTGGTTTTCAAGCCGATTCGCAACTATTAGGGCGACGATATTTCAAAAACAAGCTCATGGACCCCACTTTTTTAATGTTTTAATCTCTTCAGTATACTCTCCTCTACAATTATAGAGAGAAAGATGAATATGACATGGGTTTTGAATGTTTGGGGCCATAAAATTGAATCGGCCGTAGTTTGGATTAGATCTTCAGCCTTTTGCATGACGTCCTCAGCCTTTTGCATGTTTTTGGCGCGTTTTTGTGGTTTTCAAGCCGATTCGCAACTATTAGGGCGACGATATTTAAAAAACGAGCACATGGACCCCACTTTTTCAATGTTTTAATCTCTTCAGTATACATTCCTCTATATTTCTAGAGAGAAAGACGAATATGACATGCATGGTTTTGAATATTTGGGACCATAAATTTGAGTCATCCGTATTTTGCATTAGATCCTCAGCCTTTTGCATGTTTTTGGCGCGTTTTTGTGGTTTTCAAGCCGATTCGCAACTATTAGGGCGACGATAGTTTAAAAACAAGTACATGGACCCCACTTTTTCAATGTTTCAATCTCTTCAGTATACTTTCTTGTACAATTCTAGAGAGAAAGACGAATATGACATGGGTTTTGAATATTTGGGACCATAAATTTGAGTCATCCGTATTTTTGATTAGATCCTCAGCCTTTTGCATGTTTTTGGCGCGCTTTCGTGGTTTTCAAGCCGATTCGCAACTATTAGGGCGACGATATTTCAAAAACAAGCACATGGACCCCACTTTTCTTAATGTTTTAATCTCTTCAGTATACTCTCCTCTACAATTCTAGAGAGAAAGATGAGTATGACATGGGTTTTGAATGTTTGGGGCCATAAAATTGGATCGGCCGTAGTTTGGATTAGATTCTCAGCCTTTTGCATGACGTCCTCAGCCTTTTGCATGTTTTTGCGCGTTTTTGTGGTTTTCAAGCCGATTCGCAACTATTAGGGCGACGATATTTCAAAAACGAGCACATGGACCCCACTTTTTTAATGTTTTAATCTCTTCAGTATACTTTCCTCTACATTTCTAGAGAGGAAGGCGAATATGACATGGGTTTTGAATATTTGGGACCATAAATTTGAGTCATCCGTATTTTGCATTAGATCCTCAGCCTTTTGCATGTCTTTGGCGCGTTTTTGTGGTTTTCAAGCCGATTCGCAACTATTAGGGCGACGATAGTTTAAAAACAAGCGCATGGACCCCACTTTTTCAATGTTTCAATCTCTTCAGTATACTTTCTTGTACAATTCTAGAGAGAAAGACGAATATGACATGGGTTTTGAATGTTTGGGACCATAAAATTGAATCGGTCGTATTTTGGATTAGATTCTCAGTATTTTTGGCGCGTTTTTGTGGTTTTCAAGCCGATTCGCAGCCATTAGGGCGCCGACAGCTTGAAAACGAGCACATGAACCCCCCTTTTTTAATGTGTTTACCCCTTCAGTAGGCATTCCTCTACAACTCTGCACATTTTCATGAAAATGACATGGATTTTGAATAAAGTGCAGCTTAAACTGTCCTTTTTATTTTTCGTCTAGATTCCAAGCCTCTAAGATTATGTTTTTTGTCCTTTTTGGCACCATTTTCGCCACATGAGGGCGCTGCTAGTTTAAAGAGAAGTACATATGGCCCAGTTTAAAGAGTCTTTCCACCTTTGTCATACATTTCGCTACAAATCTGGAAGATTTGATGAAGTTTAATAGGGTTTTGACAGAGTAAAAGTGATTTATACTCGTTTGTCGAAATCGTGAGGTCTAATAGAGGCCTAATTCTCTTGATTGCGTCATTTATCTGCCATCCAATTATGGCAACTTCAAAGTCCCGTTGAAAAAAAATAAGCACATGAACCTATATTATTTTTTGCATTTTTTGCCTACATAGGTACCAAAGTAACTCTATGCAAAATTTGGAGAAAATGACATGGATTTGATTTTAACTGTGGAACGTCCTTAAGTTGTGCTGAAGTATCAAAATAGAGTCTGTGTTTACACACTAGCAAATGCATGACCTTCACAGGTAAGAACCATCCACTGCTTGTAGTTGTGGAGTTAGCCATAAGCTTTGAAGTTTTGAAACTGCAACTAAACTTAAAGTTTCAAAACTATAAGTGTGTCCATGTGACCCAAAACTACATGATAACCTTAAAGGGGGTACCCAATGCTGAAACAATGTTAGTTCATTTAAAAGAGCATGATTTCATCAGTAGAAAATCATCTGCCTAATTTTTTTTAAAAGTCGTGTTGCCAAGGAAACCCCTAAATGTGGTAAGATTTCAGGATATTTTTGACCCCTCAGCTGTGTCCCAGTTTCAACTGGGTACCCACTTTGACATCAAAATGACGTTAAAGTGGGTACCTTGTCGCACAATTCTAGCAAAATGCGCGCGAGGTATAATACGTATTGTACAGTCTAGCGCGCAGCACAACTGCAATGCGCGAAGCTGGGTACCCACTTTTACGTCATACCTCATACTCAAAATTTTTTGGCCAACTCTTGACTTTTTATGAGAAAATTAGCCAAAATGCATTGGTTTCGAATAAAAAAATCATCAAATTTTTAATGTTATTCTTCTTAGAATTCTATTCTCGATCATATATCAAAAAAATTTTTACCATTGTGTAATCACTTTAAGGTTCTTAAAAGGTTAACCTAAAGCTCACGTACAGTTTTGGTTACAAAGACAACGGACATGAACCTGATTAAATATAATCTCACGTTGTCCACCTTGTATAAAAAGATAGTATGTGTGAGATCATGCGATGTTCAAGTAATGATTTCCGGTGAATTTCAGGGTAAATATTTGAAATAAAGGCAAGCAACGGTTACATTCTGCCCTGCGCTAGGACCCCTGTATCCCAACCACTCCCTGCGCAACGATCACAGCGTTTCATATAATTGTTCCGTAAACAGATCCCTCACTGGTTTTACATGTGCAGGAATGTGTGAATTTACGTCGTGTACCAGGATCAAAGGTATTTTTTGCCTGGCATTGGCTAAAATTCAACTTCAGGAGGAAAGAAGTTCACAGCATCATAGGTTTGCTTTTATCTTGCTGCTGAGCAGCTAACAGTAAAGAAAACTTTAAAAAGTGTTTGAAGACCTACCAAAACTGTACACCTTCAATGTAAACATTAAGCTTGTGAACATGTGAACACAACTTCTGCTACAACATATTAATATAATCTCGCTTATAGAAACATTGCATCCATTTCAAGTGGCAAGAGAATGAACTTGCACTCTATTCCCTAACCTCAATGCATAAGTTCAACCCCATCTAGTTATCATGGTTATAATATATTTGTTATTACTCAAAGACAATTCCTAACAATAATGTTATACTGAACACTAATATCATCAAAAAGTGCAGTCACTTGCTCGTCCTCTGTAGACATCTGAACTATCCTGGGCCCCATTTCATAAAACTTGTTTTAAGTAACACCTGCCACATTTCTATGACAAATTTGCTTTCAGCCAATCAGATGCAAGGATTTCAGTAGCTTATTACAGTTATTGCAACTTGTTATTGATAACAAGTTTTATCAAACAGGGCCCTGGTGTAAGACAGCGATTCAATTTCAACCTGTGACAAAATTATGAAGGAACCAATATCCCATCAATGCTTTACAGCATAAAACTACAATTCCAACAACATCTGCATTGTTAAGAGGCAACCATCTTAAACATCTTCAGCTCTTCATCACTATGATTAATCTCTTCCAGCTGTGTCTTTTATTCTAACATCTCTCTCTCTCTCTCCCCTCTCAATCTCTTGGAATGCACCTCTTACTAAATTTTCACCATTTCATTTCCATCTCATCCATTTTTCATCGGTAATTCTCTCCCAACCTATGTCCATGTTTGTCTCCTTTCATATTATCTAATACCATCTCCCTTGTAATAATAATAACAATAAAAATAACAACAATAATAACAGTAATAATAGTAATAATAATAATAATGATAATAACAATAATAGTAATAATAATAATAACAATAATAATAATAATAATGATAATAATAATAATAATAATAATAATAATAATAATAATGATAATAATAATAATAATAAAAATAATAATAATTGGAACCTTAGGGCAAATTCTTTTGTTCTCGGCCTATTGTTTCGCTTCCCCTTAAAGTACACTTTTTTTCCCCTTAACGTCTCCTGCAGAATAAACCCCATTGTTTGGATTCGCCCTATGGTCGGTTTTAGGTATATAATGATAATAATAACAATAATAATAATAATAATAATAATAATAATAATAATAATAATAATAACAGTCATAATAATAATACAATTAATAATAATTTTAGTAATAATAATAATAATAATAACAATATGTTTTGTTCACCCAGGGTAGACTTTTCAGTTCTACATGTATGTACTGTTCTCCCAGAGGGCCCTGCAAGCATACTATTACCCTGGCTTTAGCACAGCTACCATAGCGCTCAGTGCAGTCAAGGAATGAATGCTACCTTTACCACTTCTCCATCGCTCCCTATCTTTCTCTTTCACTCTATTACCGTGTTTACACAGTGACTCGGCTCGGGGGTTCAACATGCGACCCGTGCTCAACACGGCAATTTTATGTTGTGTAAACGTGATCAGTGTGATCTGCGAGCCGTGTCGAACACTGCTTTTTTGATCCGCCAGAATCGTAGGTTTCAACCCGCAAGCCGAGTCAGACTCGTCTATTTTTTCGTGTGTAAACAGAAAGCCATGTCGAACCCTCGTGACCTCATAGGTCAAACACGGAATAGCCGCATCCGGTATCACGCGAGATAGCTCTCTTGTCCTATGCCCCTACCTTCGCTCGATTTCCCTTGGTAAAAAAGTACTCTTTTTAGGGATCAAGAAATTCTACTCTTGCTCATAAAATTGTTTGTATGGTATATCACTGTTTGGTATGATCCTTGCATTACTTATTCCTCTATATATTTAATATAGTGCTGTCACCACGGCAGTTTTATAACTAACGTAACCCAGCCTCACTCTCGTTGTTCAGTGTTTAACGTATTTTGTTGTGAACATTGCGAAAAAATGTAGTCAGAGGCAAATTTTCCGCATTTGTAAGGTTAATTCTACTTCCGTTTGTGATCCGCAGGCCGTGTCGAACTCGCCTTTTTCGCTTCGGTATAAACACGATCACAGTTGCCCTCTTTGCAGCGTTCGACCTTGCTGGAGGATTCAACACTCGAGCCGAGTCACTGTGTAAACACGGTATACATCTCTCATGCTTTCATGTTTCTCTGCATCCCGGTGGGAGCTGGCTAACTTCCTAACCATAGCTTCATCTGATCCTACTGTGCAGCTCAGATGTGCCTAGCGGCTGTTCAAATAGCAGCCAATTATCTGTTCCTTCACTTCTGTCCTATGCACCGCTTCCTCGAGAAACTTCCCTGGAAATGCTCCCTGGCAGATCATCTTTTTTTCTCAAGTCTGGAATACGATGCTTTCTTAATCATTCTCATGCTGGGTGAAAAATATGCCGGGCCGGTGGGAGACAAATTTGTCAAAAGGAAATCATCATCAGGTTATGTGGTCTTAACCTTCATCTCAAGTTCAGCCCAATTGCACTTTTGTTTGGGTGTTCATTGCCAAGTGTGCTTCACCACATTCTCATGTTTTGAGCCATTTTCCTCTTAAGCTTCTAAACATAATTAATATTTTGTTTGAACTTATTCCCCCCCCCCCTCTCTCTCTCTCTCTCTCACTGTCCTTTTTCTCTCTCTCTCTTATTCTCCCACTTTCAATATCTCTATTTCTCAACAACCCCCCTATCTTTTCATATTTTCTCCATTATCTCTAAAGATGTGCTTGTCTCTGTGAACTCAACATGTTGTGCCAGATACATTTTCCAATGATATATCTTGAGCTAAGGAGACAGGCTGCACCTTGAGAGATAATGGAGAAAATATGAAATTTGTGTACAAAACATATTAGTAGTCCACAAAACCCTACCATTTTGAAGCAACATTGCTAATTTGAGAATAGCCATAGAAAATAATTCAAGATGTTCATAACTTTCTCATTTTGTAACCAATTTTGATGGAACTTTTTTATTTAATTGCTTCTCTCTATCCTCTCTTTTCATTAAAATTCATTTCCCCCAACCACATTTTTCAAAGATCACAGATGTTTTCCAGCAACAGAAAAAAACCACATTGTATAACTTCACAGGTTCAATCTTTGCACTAATGAATGCATAAGAGGGAGCTACATGTAATGATATCAAAATGGCACAATACTTTATTAAATAGTTTAGAAATTAAAAGGTAAGTCCACCCTAGAAATTTCACTGTTTCAATAAAAGGAGATAAATTTGAACAGCATTTTAAAAAAGAAATGAGCGAAATCGGTCAAAGAATAAGAAAATTACACTCATTTACATTTTCTAGTAAACTACTCTCGGCTCTGCAAATTGGCAACACTGATGACATCATATGCGAGCAGGTCTCCATTCACTTTGTACATAAAATTTCACATTTTCTCAATTTTCTTGGAAGTTACACATTTTCTTACCCCATAGTCAAAGTATGTTATGTAAAAAGCAATTCTTCAGAACATACATTGACTATGGGGGTTAGAAAATGTGTAACTTCCAAGAAAATTGAGAAAATGTGAAATTTGATGATTTTTCAATCGAAATCCAATGCATTTTGGCAAATTATTTATGGCTTGGTCATGGCTGACCTCAGAATTTGAGTAGATACGATAAACCGGCAGTAACGTAAATGTGGGTACCCAGATAACGCGCACTGCAAATGATGCGTGCTAGACTGTACAATATGTACTATACCTAGCGCATATTTTTGCTAGGATTGCGCGACAAGGTACCCACAATGACGTCATGGGGTCAACAGCAGTTGAAACCGGGGCATCGCAGAGGTGCCAAACATAGGCTGAAATCTTACCATATTTTTGGTTATTTGTGACTATTTTGGAACTTTAGGCAGATGATTTTCTGCTAACAAAAATATGCTCTTTTAAATGAAGGAACATTGTTTCAGCATTGGCCTTTAAGGATTTAAAAAGTACACTACTAAAAAGGCCAATTATTTTTTTTTCTTGTCAGAGAGTTGTTGAGTAAAAAAACAGCCCCTGGAAAAGCCATGGACCTTTTTTTTTCTCTCTTTTTTTTTTGTTTGTAAGGAAATTTTGGATGTATCCCCTTGAAGTTTCAACATAGATTTCCTTCCATGTTCAACTCATCATTTATGGTTAAACAAGTGAGGCCTGCATTTCGCCCCAAATCATTAGAAGTAATATTGTTTGAAAGTTGGAAGTAGCTTCTAAAACTATACTGCTAGAAAAAATAATGAAAAACATTCCACTGCAATGAAGTTAAAGAAAGATACAAAGCCAGTGAGAAATCCTGACAAAGCCAATCATGACTGGATGTATCCACCCTCGGATGACAATTGTGACAAAACTATTCCTTACATCAGTCAAAGCACATGGGACTGAAGACTAATACCAGGCTTTAGTGGGATACATCTGGGACACATCTCTGTAGAATACTGCTCATATTAACTGATGGTGTCACCGAAACCAATTCAATCAGGTGATGACAGACTGATCGCAATGAAGACATTTAAGGCACCCAGTAACCGAATGTTAAAGGCACTGCCGTTGGAAAGCTTTGGTACGAAACCACTCATGATACATTTCAGATGCTCACATCTTACAATGCACAACAAGTTCCCTATAAAAACCTTCTTAGAAAATTTCCATTTTTTTTCTACATAAGAATGTATCAGAAGTTTTTAAATTTACTACTGCCATTTAATGACCACTAGCTGTCAATCAATAATGTAAAACATTTTAATGTAAAACATTTTAATGTAAAACACTTTTGTCAGGTCTCTTCTACATTTTAATTGGGATATACTTTTCCTATGATAAAAAGCCATCTTGGTTGCAGAAACTACATCACCAGAATGATGAATGATAAATGGACATTACATGTCAGGAGACATGTCCAAATAACAACAGGCCACCACACCTCCTAAATTAAAGGACATCTTCCACTGAACATTACTTATACTACAGGGCCTGTTTCATTATCAATAACAACTGCCACATTTCTATGACAAATTTGCTCTCAGCCAATCAGATGCAAGGATTTCAGTAGCTTATACCAGTTATTGCAACTTGTTATTGATAACAATTTTATGAAAAGGGGCCAAGCTTCTACATCTTGTATAGCAACTTTGAGGTCATCCTTTTTTCCCTTATTACATGATCAAATATTAATTATTTGGTCATTCTCTTCCCCAGTTCATTTTTTGCAATGGTTAAACAATTCTCTACAGATTAGAACAGTACTTTCATAAGCCGTAAATATTTCCTGAGATTATCTTATTTGTAATCTTTCCACTAGTAGTGTAATCTCTTAAAGTTCAACAGCATAACTATAGGATTGAATTATTCATTAAAAAAGAAAAATCTTCATAAGACCTGCTGCCATTTTTTTTAACAGGCAAGTGTCAAATTTCTCTTTAAAACTGTTGAACATGTCTCCAAAGGCATTTTGTGATAGATTTAGATCCATTCAAGTGCAATAAATCTGCTTTCCTTTTCATTTGTAAGTGTTAATTAGTAGCTGCAATAAATCTCCTACTTTATCCACACAAAGGATAAATACAAGTTATCTCTCATCATCATTCATGATGAAAGTATGCTAGCCTGAGGATGGAAATTCATAAGAATTGGCCCAAAACCAGCAGACAAATATTCAGGAGATTCCATCGATCACTCCTGATGTGATGAGCTTCAGGTGAAACCCAAGGCATAAATCCATTTTGAGGAGAAGGGGGGGGGGATGATCAAAATCTTTTTTTTTTCATACTGTTTTATTCTGATTTCATCAACAAAACATTTAACATTTCAATTTAACATTTCAAATCAAACAATTCAACACTTCACATTTCATATATATTTTTTTTCAATAACTTAATATAAACATGAATCATATTTAACTTTAAAAAATTAATGAAATCAGTTATTATGAAAATATTAGTCACCATAACCGCCCCCCCCCCTTCTCCCACCCCAACAAAATTAAAGTCCTCCCTATCCAACTTGTACTTTTTGTGGAGGGCGATACACAGATGTTCTGTCTTTAAAAAAGTCCCCAACAAGAAAAGAACAAAGAAAGAGACCCAAATCCAATACAAACTAATAGAGAAATGGATATATTGAAACTAGGATCCCCTTTTCAAAAAATTCATAGCAATATGCATAATAAAACACTTTTCCTTTCATTTTTTTTAGCACAGACTCACACACCAGCATGCGCACCCACACACACATCCCCTCATACACCATCTATCGGGACCCTCTAATCCTATGTCTAGTTTTCAATGAGAAATTTCACTATCATAACCATTGTTTATGATAGATTAATTAAAAATTTCAACAACTGATTGATTGAAATATTATTCTTCTTTGAAAAGCGGTGGTATATTTGTACATGACATCTCCCCCTCTCTAAAAAGTGCACACCTCTGCCTATCACAAATGTTTTGGAGAGGGTTAGTGTGAAAGAGAGATGGGCTTTCTTTGCATTCTTGTACCCATCACCAGAGAGAGAGGGCAATATGCTACCCTAAAGGCTTGTTCAGATGCGACGAACCCCTGCTACATTTTCAGTGTTCAGATATGGCGTTTATGTTGATTAACGTGCATTAATGCGAAAATACTCAAATAAAAGAGATTTTTGTCAAAAGTTGCGCAAATAAAACTCATGACGTCCTTATTTTGTGCTAACTTTTTAAGAATTTGATTGGTTCACAGCTTTTTGCCACCACGGGAGGTGGCAAAAATAACAAAACATGATGGCATATATACAAAAATTATGTTAACAGCAAATAAAAGAATACAATAATGCTCAATGAAGTGTAATGAACAAAAAAGAACAACAAAATACAAAACACACAAAATACAAACAAGGACAACACTGACAGTACAATACAACAGAATACTGTACAACACAACACAACAAAAGATATCTCTCTGCAAACTAGTACAGCAGAGTCCCACCATAACAGAGACCATGAACACAACTGCATGTTCTTTCAAATAAGACTTACAAAAATAATATAGAAGCAAAAAATAAAGCATACATAATTTAAAACTCCGTAATTCTAAAGGTAGTTGGTAATAGGGATAAGGAGACTGGTTCCCATCCGTATACCCTTCTCTACCACAAAGTCTTGTTAGTGATGAGGTTAGTGACCATGGAATAGTGATGCTTGGCAAAACAGAGCAAATCCGGAGGTACAAAAGAAGAAAAAAGCCTGGTTAGAGCAACAGCCCAGGAGCAGACATCCCAACCTAAATATTGGGGGAAGATGATGCATGGTTGATGGTGATGATAGATGGATTGCGAGACTGAGATGAAGGAGTGCAGCTGAACAGCTCTGTTGCCTAAATATCCACTTATTTCATGCAGAACCGTTTCAACCAATCACAATTTTAACGCTATTAGGCTGGCTACGAATTGGCTATGATATGGCAATGAGCAAGGACTGCCATTTCATTAGAAGTCTGAAAAATCACCTAATAGTTTTTATTATAATAAGACCAATCATCTAGCCATATTAGTGTATTAAACAAATTGTACACAAAAGGATTGGAAAGTGGAACAATCCTTTTATGAATTCAAATAAACATTTATTTTCTTCCACTGGATTTGCAGGAGTTAACAATCATTTTTTTCCCCCAATTGTACAATTAATACATGTATCTGGTAACATAAATATCTATTTCATGTATAAAATATGTATTTTAATCCAGTCTTACGATTTGCATGGGTTGCAATAAATTACGATATATAAAAGCTTATAATAATATAAATCATGGAAGAAGCGAGTACCACATAAAAGCGAGTGCTTGTGGCACTCATCTGAACAATTCAGCACAAATGTATAAAAAAAAAAACAAAGGAAGAGAATGACAGACAAAAGAGAGGGGAAATAGGACAGGGATAGAGTTTAGAGTAAACAGAAAGGAAGGAGATGAAAAAAGAATCGATGACCATTACAGGAAATCTCCTCCTTTCATATGAACACATACTGCATTTCTTCTACTACAAGTGGGAACTTCCCATCAATAAAGGAACATTCCAATGAACCAGTGTGTTATAGTCAAGGCCCAAACTCACACCATCAAGGCCAGGGCTTCAGAACCATCATAAGGCCAAGGCCAAGAAATAAATGACAAAAGCTCATAAAAATTGATCATGCAAAGTTGAGTCACGCTCAAAAAGAGACAGAAAGTGAAGAACGCAAGCTAAAAAAAAAAAGGGGGGGGGGCTTTAGCAGACAGCTCTGTTCCACAAGTATCAATTTATACTTTTTCTTTTTTAAATCTTTGAAGATTGTTATTTGGGTACTTACATTGCAATTTTGTGAAGTAATAAGTTTTTTTTATAAAATATACTGGGTTTTATCAATTCAGAGATACGTTAGGGATTACATATGCACAGCTTTTCTTCAGCAAACTTTCCTGTTACATAAAAAGTTTTAGGCCTATCATTCTTTGATATTCTCAGATTGTAAATACATACATGTATTAGCTTAGCAACCCAACTGGAAAAATAAAAGAAAAAGGGCACTAACCAGACATAAACAGGAACATGTATCAGATTTCAAGGGGGGTATTTATCCGAAAGAGAATTGGAATACTTTAAACAAAAGGGGGCACTGAAAGTGGGAACTGACATTGTATCACTATCAAACTGGACCACTAGAAGTGAAAAGGGACACTGTCTTATCAGATTCAAGCGGGCACTTATCATAAGGATAAATGGGACTTCTTAGGAAGCAAAATGTGCATATACTCCAAAGCAGATGGGTGGGTATCAACTTTAATGAGGGGCACATGCCAGAATGGAAAAGGGACAGGTATTACAAAACAAAAGGGGCACTTATGGCACTTATAGCACATTGAGAGAAGGGGAAATGTGACAAACAAGAAAGAAAAAGGGGCATTTATCTGACGTAAATTGGGGCATGTATCAGATTTCAATTGGGGCACTTGCCCAAGTGGAAAAGAGAGAACTCATCAGAAATGAAAGGGGGCACTCAGCAGAAGGGGAATTGAACTACAACCGAAAATGAACAGTTCTAAAGGGGCACTTGCCACAATTCAATAGAGACATTCATAAGAAGTGACAGGAGTTCACTATTAAGAAGGGAAAAGAATGCTCTGGAAAAGGGGAAAGGATCATTCAATGGATGTTAAAGGGTGGCAGTTGTAGGATTTATTAAGGGTGACTTATCTGAAGTGAAACAGGGCACTTACTAAAAGGTGAAATGGCAATCAATAAAAAAGAAAAAGACACTTGTAAAAAGAAAAAGGGGGCACTGCACAGGTTTGAAAAAGGGTATTTCTTATGAGTAAAATGGAACACTTTTTGGGTGCTTGGAAAAGGGGGGGGGGGCACCATGCCCACTGCCCTTGGCTCCATCACCCCTGTTTCAACATAGCACTTTAATACAAACAATATGATCCCTACATCAATTAGTTTAACATATCTACAATGAATTCTGGGTAACAGCAAAACAAATTGTTCAGCTCTTCAGATTTCCCATTTTTTTAAAAAGTAAACATGAGTAGAGATCACATGAAATCAATCAAACAAATTGCACCCTTGAAATTTATAACTGTACAATACAGGTCAACACCAGAGAGAAATATGTGGTATAGAACAACAACAACAAAAAACAACCATAAGTGTCATAATCATTTTATATGAGAGCTTTGATCAAACTTGCCCAGTGAATGTGCACAGCATGGGAATTTACAATACTGTAAAAGTAGAAATTTTTGTGCGATTGTCTTGCACACTCAGCCGAGTTAAACACAATTGTGTATTTCTACTTTTCGCAGACAGTAAGGATAACTGTATTAAAATGATAACAAACAAAATATTTTGCACGCCTTTTTTTTTTCGCGCAAGTGTCATGCAGCATGAAAAATTTCCACATCGCGAAATATTCCAAGTTTACAGTATTATGCACTTTCCTTCCCAAACAAGTTTCTCATTGTACTCTATATCACAATTTATTGTGCAGTTGTTGTATTTCTTTCAGCCATAACTCCCCTGATGTGGAAAGGCTGTATGTAAGAGCAGCAGAATGACCAGGCTCAAGTGCGATCATAGAGCGGAGGAAACCCATGTAAATACCATATCAATCACACTTCTCCTAACCTGACAAAATAGGACAAAAACAGACAAATAAAGGTTTGTCTCCATACAAATATAACCTACAAAGAACCAATTTCAACCCTCCTCCTTGTTCACTTGCCTTCACTTTTCTCTGGTTTTGATGTAGAGAGGGAAAGAGAGAAAGAAAGAAAAATAAAAGTGAATGAGAGACGCAGATAGAAAGAGGGAAAAGAGAACAGAGTATGAAAAGCGATGAGGGGTTACATGATTGAGAAAAGGTAGGACATGAGAAAGAAAAGGATAGAGGGAAACCTAAAATAATGTTTGCGAATGTGTGTGCACATGTGGGGGGAGAGAGAGAGAGAGGAGGAGGAGGAGGAGGAAAGAAAGTTGGCGAGGAAAAGGGACACATCAAAGTTTTTCTTTTCTGAATATAGGTTACCCTCAAATATTGATATATTTAATCAGGTGTTAGCCAGCAAGAGACCTCTTGTAAGTGCTCACTCTCTTTCTATCCTCACAAACTCATCGATCGCGAGGAGTTTTCCTTAGAACTTTGGTAATGAATTAAAAAAGCAAACACTTATCGAACAATAGCAAAGCAAAACTATTAATCTAGACGATAAAAGTATGGGTGTAATGAACTTGGTTTGTTTAATCTTTTCAGAGAAGGTGGACCTCGAGACTGAACATGTCAAGTTCCATGCACTTTCACAGCAGGTGGTTCGGTGTTTGTAATTCCCACGAATGTGTGGGCATGAAAATTTGATTTTCATTTGAAAATGAAAATTTTACAATCAGGCTCAAGCTGGCTAACCAAAATGCAAGCTTCAAGGAAATTATTGAAGGAAAGTAAGCTCACACAAGGGGCATTTGTCTTGTACATCTTGTACATTTGTTTCTTTCCAGTGGTAAATTTCTTGTCCATAAGCATCATAAAAATGAGGCAAAATTACAAAATATATACATTAAGAAAGCTGTAAATAACATATTGCCTCTCAGTTTTTGATGCACTTGTTGCAAGCTTTACTTAAATACATTACTATATATGAACAAAATCTACTTTAATAATAAATGAAATAATCACTACTTCAGTTATTGATTAAATGCAGATAAAGACACTATATTCATATAGTCATACCATGGTAAATGATTTGTTGAGAGCCAAAAGGGCATTGACTTTGTGATAAAAGACATCTGGTTCTCATCAGACAAAATATTGCAATAAAAACTAAAGTTACAAAATAAGCTCTCATTCACACATTCATTTCTTCATTTGATATCTCAGAGAGACAGTGATATTGAAATACCGGTAAGTACATTAACCTAACATTAATAGCCATGAAAGAATGTAGACTGTCATCATGACCATGACCTTTAATATAAATAATGTGATAATTATCAAAATAGTACCATACTTGAAAAGCTATGTTCATCAATTATCCTTGCACCCTATCAAAAAATAGCACTTCATAAAAGACATTTCAGTGTGATGACTTGTCAGAATACAAAACGCTTTTCTTTCAGCACGTCCTTTTGAACTTCACTAACATCACGTTGCATAGGTTATTTCTAACTAATAAATCACAATCTTGGGTTAGATTAACAAGTGTGTTACGCCTCCTAATTCACAAGCAAATAAATTATCTTGAGCATTCACATTTGGCCTTTAGGTACACACACACAACATTCCTATTGTGTATGTCCAGAAATAAATCTGGAGTTTAATTTCATCATGCAAAATACATCAAAAGGGATTGAAATCATTGAACTGCATGTTTAATGTTGCAGTCACACCAATGAAACCGACTCAAAACTGATCAAAACTATTACATTGTTTTCAATGACATACCATTGGTCGGTTTGGAGTCGGTTTTGTTAGTGTGACTGTGACATAAGCCTGTAAAGCTAGTATAGAGTCAAACCCATCATCTGTGAACTTGGACTTGGAAATATTGCATCTGGAATGTGAAATCAGCTGAATATCTGTGTAGGTTTTTGATGTTTTCAGAACAAACAGAGACAACACAGACATGCATGCCTGTCATGTTTATCAAGCCTCCAAACAGAAGTCAAATCACACGTACACATAAATATTTTGAATAGCTCAGAGTGGAAATGTGTTCCAGTTTTTTTTTTTTTTTGCTGAAGATTCATCAGTTTTTGGGTCATTACAAATATACAAATGCAGCAATGCAGATAGATCTCTCCCTCTATGTGTTTTGTTGGAGAAAAATTGTGAATGCAAATGGAGCATGCTTGGTTCACTCACTAATAAAACAAATTCAATCTTTTGTGATATGTAGGTCTATAACTCATAGGTTCACTAAACACAGGTTGCCTAAAAAAAAAAAGCTTTAAGGGAATTGGAGGCAGGCCTGTATGGTGAATTGCCACTTAGTCTAATCCCACTTTGTCTAATGCCTGTTTGGTCTCATCCCACATGGTCTAATCTCATTTTGTCTACAACGTACCAGTTTGTCTAATAACCATTTTGTGTAATTACCACTTAGCCCATTTACCAATTCATCTAATTTCCAGTTAGGCTATGCCCATTTTGTCTAATACCAACATAAGCCCCATCTTAACAGACCTTTCTGGAAGTGAATTGTCTGGACAATGTCTGGACAATTTTTGTTACCCTGCCTGTTAAGACACTTCACATGGGGTGTTGTCTGGAAGTTGTTCGACAACTTTTGCATAAATTCTACCCTAGTACGCCTGGGGTAACTTTCCGTAATTACCCCAACAATGTCCCGACAACCCTCCTGTTGAGACGCTCTCAAGGTAATTTTTCAGCCCGAACACCGCAAGCAGATATAGGCACGAGTAGGAGATCGCATTTCCCGCAATTGGTTTGAATCTCGCACGCAACCGGCAAGTCAGGTATACGTTGCTATGGAAACCTGCCAGGGTAAGGTTTTCAGCGTTTTTCTGTTAAGATGGTTCGTGGTGCTCTCACCTGTGTTTTTATTGCCGAATTGAGGAATAGTTTTACACTACTTACAAAAAAGTTGCAAAGCCCATGACTATGATATTCTGTACACAGGATCAGTATGGTATACTGTTTGACCCAGCCCTTCTAAGTTTCTAGAGGTTTCCAAAAATTTGCAAATGGGATCCTCTACTGTTAAAAAAAAAAAAAAAGTTGGGACAGATGGACATAAAACCCCCTAAAAAATTTTAAAATAGAAAGAAGATGAAAAAAGGATCAAATCAAAGAGAAACATAAGGAAGAATAGAAAGGTAGAATGCTTGGATAAATACAAAGAATAACAAAAGGAAAGACAGAAAATGATAACAAAGCATACATCTCAAAAAAAGGAAGAATAGAAGATACTATTGGGATAACAAGGTGACAGCCATATAGCTCCCTATAGAGCATCTACCATCCAAGTATGGTTACAAACAGGCAAATGGTTGCAATGGTTATTCAGTATTCATAAGCGTCACGGAAGGACGATGGACGCCGCTAAGGATCCCTTCGTCTCACTCCACCTAGGTGGCTCAACAAAAACAGAGAATAACGAAAGGAAAGACAGAAAGAGAAGGACAGAAGAATAATAACAACCCATCACACAGGGAAAGATAGAAGGAGAAATAATAAAAGGATTTTTAAAAAAGCAAGCAGGTGATAGGATGAAGAACCAAAGAATAAGATCAAGCATGGTATGAAAGAAATAGATGGGAACAAAGAATAAAATGACTTGACGATTAGGAAGGCTGATACAGAAAGCTTCTGCATGAAAAATTGGAACTGCTGACCTGTGCTGCTGTAGCAACAGGAGTGGTTTCTCTCTTGGACACACAGAAACATTGGAGTGCAAAAAGAAACGGTCCACAACCTACCTTCCTAACCGTTCCTTTGGAGCCCTCTACGTTTACAGCTCTACATTAGAGCGCTCAAGTAGTGAGTGTAAACAGGGTCTAAGTCAAATTGGGAATCTTAAAAACACAAACCAAACTCTAATGGCATGCCTCTTCATTGTTGACTCGCTTGGAAAGCTTACAAAGCCCATTCATGTTCCAACAAAAAACAAACAATCGTTCTCTTCCACCTTGCATTTCTGCCACACAGTGGGAGTTTACAAAGGAAAAATATTGAAGGGAGGGGGAAAAAAAATTCATTCCTTTTTAGTGAGTCAAAATGACAGACTTTACAAATTACTATACAGGAGAAACACCTTTGTATTGCAAGCTCGAGAGAGAAAACTCGGGTTTGATTGGCAACAGGCCTCCTCTGTTCATATCCCTTTGAGACAACATTTTAAAATATTGTTTCAAAAGATTCCCATATGAACACTAATCCAATATGTTCAAACTTGGAATGGCTGTTAAACCTTCCTTTCATTTGCAGGAAATACTGCTCATTAAGACCAACCAATAAAGACTTACTTATGAAAGTCCATCTGATATTCACCTTCAGAATAATTTCTTGACATGAAATCTGTGTAAATTTTACATACTGGTAATGAAATTGGTAACATTTTGAATACTTGAAGCAATGAGTGATGGATTGGATGAAATAGCTTGTGTTGTACCTCATAAAGGGCACGTGGATGAGAATTTGCCAATGATATTCTTTCTGCTTCGAAATATAGTCTCTTCTGGAGGGTAAAGACTATTTCATCAACTGGTATCATTCATGGATGTCTGTTATCGTACAGACTATCACTCAGCACATCATACACTAGTATCATTCAGAAATAAGATTACTATTCAACACAGGAAGTATCATCATTCACATCTCAGCAGGCTACAAGTCTCAAATACCTCCAAATTGTACAAACTTTAGTGTAGACAGTGGTGTCATGACAGGAATTCAAACCCTAAACCTGGAGTTTCAGAGTCCAGGGACTTTACCACATGACTATGACCTCCATAGAAGGAAACAAATTCATCAAAATGTAAAATTAATGATAAGGTTGAAACCAGAATGAAGAAATAAATGCTGCAAACACAAAAAACATAGAAAATGATGTTGGGCGGATTGTGAGAAAAATGTGAGAAATGATAACTACAAAATAGATAAATTCATAGAAAAATAAAAAGGAAAAGAGAGTAAAAAGAAAGAGAAAGATGTAAGAAACAAAAAAGATTGATGAAAGAAAGAGGGAGGCATGAGACAAGATGAAAATGTAGATGGGAGTGAGGGAGAAAGAGGTGAAGAGGGAAAGAGAGGGGGAGTGTGTGTGGGCGTGTGTGTGTGTGTGTGTGTGTGTGTGTGTGTGTGTGAAAACAAAACATAGAAAAACCACTTGGGGACAATAGCCCATTACACCCTCACAGTCAGGTGTTTCTGGTGAATAAAGGTACAGGGCAACTTTTGGTGACAATAGCTTTATCCAAACAAACCTCTCTCTCATTAACATTTTCTAATTTCATGCTCAACGTCACCTAAGCAAAGAACTTCCTGTACTTTGGGCTAGTTCTGGGTCTTGTATTCAACTTGGTTCTCCTTAAAAAAAAAAAAAATCTCATTTGCTCCTATCCTCCTCCTTCTTTCGCATTCTCTCTCTCTCTCTCTCTCTCCCCCCAAAATTTTACTTATCCTTGACAGTATTTTTCTTAGAAGGGTTTCCAGAAGTTCATTTGTATTGGGGCAACACCTGTAAATTGAACAATGGCTGGAACCCTCAAAGAGGTATGCAAATGTGGCCCATCAGAGCACCGTTTCACTTTTTGCATACCAGACATGTCAGCCGGTTTTCTATGGCCAAGAGTGCTGTGTCAATTACTATAGCATATCGGCAAAGAAGAAAATATGTAAAGAGAAATATGAAACATGCCAAAATTAAAAGCATATACTACACTACCCATTCTATTCTAAATGATGTGATATTTTCTGACCTAGAGAGTTTTGGAAAGAAAAAAAAAAAAGGTTGACTTTTCTTTATGTGACTTATCAATTTACAAAATGACTATTTGTTATTTCATCTGTAATCTTAGACCTACATTTTAAAACAATCCTGGCTTAACTGATATGTTGAGAGAATTCTATCTACTTCCCTTATAAAAGGACTGGCCAGTCAAATACATAAACTCTCTTATTCCAAATCAACACTTTGATTGCTGTATACAACAAAGCAATCCACAAATTTCTTGGCTAGTTCTTCATCCACTTGTAAATTTCACTCTCCATCTCATTTAATCATCAGTTTCAACCACTGCATCGTATGAATACAATGTAAAGAAGAAACAATATGAAGCTTGACTGTGTATCCCATTTTGTCTCCACCTATATTCAGTTAACTTCATTGTAGAAACTGTTCTTATATTATTACTAATTATTATTAAGCAATTATAATTTATTAATTATTATTAATTATTATTATTCGTAAGTGATAACCAGAATAAAAAAGAAAAAAACCTATATGTTAAATGACCTTTTTGACCTTTGATCTCTGACCTAACAACCCCAAACTCGGAACACTTTGTCTCTTTGACTGCTGCATTTCTAATTGAATAACAGGTAGGTTGCCAAACACTACCACAATCAATGATTCAGTAATAAACTCAACCTCACCACTGATTTTGTCCTTACAATCAGATATGGCATTTATTTTGCACAGGAAAGTGGTCGATCAGATTAATTCTTGTTAAAAGTGGAACTGATTTATCAGAATAAGTTCTTTTTCCACATCCATGTTTGTAAGATTTAGGGGGAAGGGTCAAACAAGATAACTGTTAAACGGACAATCTGAAGAGACACTACAAACCACCAGTTTCAAACAAGAATTTACTCCATGCTAGGCATCTACCTGAGATACCCAGCTGACACAGACTTAAACTCATGACTTTAGAAGAATTCCTCACAGATTATTTCCAGCTCCTGTCTCTTATCAGCCTGTGATTCCTGAGCAAGTCAGACCTGGAAAATACCATAATTTATTCTCACAACTTTGCCTCTCGTTTCCCTGAGCCAGCGGCCTCCTTTCAAGCTAGCGCAATGCCGCCACTGCAGTGTGTGCTCACCTGTATGACGAATAGCGCCCTCGAGGGATACAAGCAAATATCGGCAGAGAGACCTGAAAGTGGCTAAGTCTGCTGTCCCCTCAGTCACAATCTGAACCTCTGGAAAGAAAATGACATGTAATACGGGATGGACATATGAATTTTAAGATGTTCACAAGACTTTGAGGAATATGCTATGGTTATCTTTTAATTTATATGTTTATAACAGCAACATTATGTTAATCTAAAGTTTTGCCTTGTATCTTATATACTAAAGATATGTTTATATGCATTATACATTAATTAACCCATTCTTGACAAGAATTATTTGAAGCTATATTTAATCAGCTTTTTTATTCAAATTGGCAACACCAGTTTTGTGTCTCTTCTTGCTACAATTTCCTTATAAAAAGCCATGTTTCCAAATGTACTGAAATGTTCTGAAATGAATGTAAATCGACAGAAAGTATGCTGACAACTTAATGTTGCCAATTTGCATAGAAAAGCAGTGACTTTTAACTTTCCATCGTGATACGATTTTAAGGATTTCAGTTCTTTTCCTTTAAACGATTTTCAGCATCAAACTACAAATACTGATGCAATTACAATTGGCACAGTAGATGTAGAATTTTTCCTCTTTCTGCTCATATATTTAGTTTCTGTTACAGGACTCAAAATCAAACGCTACTGGGCCAAACAACGCAATGTGGAGCTCTTGTCATGAGTAGATTAAAATTGATTTTTCAATTATCATTCACAAATCCAAGACACACAGTAATGTACTCATTCTATATTATTCATTCTATATTCAACAATGCAATGAAAATGGAAACTTTAGGGATACAAAACTTTCAGGGATTAAAACTGGTTGCTTTGATGGCACAAATCTTTCAAAGAATGCCAACATTTCAAGTAGTGTTGCAAAAAACAATATTTTGCAGCAGGATTTTTGTTTTTGTTTTACAGAACCATCTATTTATACTTTTTAAAGTCCATAAGTTGAAATCAGTCTTAATTTTTAAATGGATGGTAACAGTAATGTGGGATTAATTTTGAATCAAAGCTCTTGTAATAATGATATTTCTGATTTTTAAGTTCATTTATAAACAGGAAAAAAAGTGTTGCTTTAAATCATACAGAAAGTAAACATTACCTGTCCCTTTTGTCAATGTCCATTTTTCATAAAACATTCTGGGATATGTTCTTCTATTTCTTTTGTGGCAAATTAATGAATACTTGACTGCCTTTATACTCATGTTAATATGTAAAGAGTACGTTTCATGCATGCCAGAATGATTCAAATCTTAAAAAGGCAAATTTAAATGGCACGCTCTTCTGTATAACACACTGTGTCCCATAGAGGTACAGTGTCACCTTTAGGAGACGCTTTTGCAGTATCTGTTGGTCTAGAATGCTGGGCATTACACATTACACATGAGCAGAAAGAGATAAAATTCAGTGAAAAATTTGAGTCCATTCCCAATGCCATATAGTGTGGCATTCTCGAATCAGAGCAATTTAATTGTAACTAATCATTCCACTCCCTAAATTGGCAATGCAGTGAATATAATATAATCCCTCTTTCCATGTTCAAATTGGCAATGTTTGATTAAATTTTACAATTATAATTCATTTTGGTTCATGTTATATCCATATTTATTTTTTTCAAACTATGTAAGAGTGGAAGAAAAATAATAGTTGTTGCCAATTTGAGGATTGAAAATGATTAATTTAGACCTCAAGAAAGCTCTTGAGGGTATTCAATTCTGTAACACCTCTATCATGGCGACAAAATAAGGGACAAGTACATAGACTATATACCTGAAGACATGAAGAACGTGATTGTTGCAAAAATCTGCCTGATTTGGGCGAGATGTCAGTAAACATTCAGCAGGAATCATCGAACATGCGGCTGGACAAACCAACGGTTAAGAAACCTGGGGGACAGGAAGAAGGCAAAGTTATATGAGACAAAGTGAAATAAGATATATGTCACCATGCACAAGCTAGGCAAGGAAGATGGAATATGAGGGGGGGGGGCATAGAAATGAGGCGGTAGGGACAACTATAGTTCACCTTTTAGGTATTGGGAAGTGCAAAGGAACAGATGAACTATGGACAAGAGAAAACTTGTTAAAATGACAAAAACAGAAGATTTAATAACATGTAATGGGCATGATATAATGGAACAATTCCACTTGACTAATGTGCTTGAGGTGCATTGGAAAAGAAAAACTTTTAATACCTAAATGAAACCAAAAGTACACAAAATAGGCAAAAAAACAAACAGACAAAACAACCAAAAAGAAAAAAAACAACAGTGTGAAAGTAAATCAACTACAAAATAATTTTGAACAAATGGGTTTTGAGGGTATTTTCAAAACAACCTACACTTGAAATATAATGAATATCTTGTGGCAATTGATTCCATAGATAAGGTCTAGCATGTGCAGATGACCAATCCCTCCATGATTTCTTAGTTTTCGGAACAACACTCAATTTAGAATCAGTTGATCTTAAGCATCTGGGAGGATTATAAGGCATCAACAAATTAATATTGTACTCTGGGGCAGATCCATGTATACAGTGAAAAACAAGCAATGATAATTTAAATATAATACAGGATTTGACAGATAACCAATGTAGTGAAGACAAAACAGGAGTAATGTGAGTAGTATGCCTAGTAAGTAACAATAGGGGCTGCTGAATACATTCCCCTCCCCCCCCCCCAATGCAAACCTTCAAGTTTTGTACTCAATACTTCCTGCAGCATGTACTATCAGACGATTTACTTTTTCCCACCCAATTTTTCATCATGAGGGAGGTAAGAATAATTTATTTTGATAGATAAATGTCCCATAGCTCCACTTTCTGTTTTCTTTCAAAATGATCCATGCACGGATCTCACAGACCCCATTCACGTTAGTGAACAAGCTCACTAAATCACGACCAATCCTAACGGGCATACATGTATGAAAAGAAGTATATAATGTAGGTATGTATAAGAGCTTATGAATATTGATACAGAATGTCTGCATAATAGTGTACTGCGCATCTCAGAATATTGCAAATTCATGAATATTCATGTTGCATTTGTTACCAGGGGTGGTATTCTGAGGCTGTTTTAACTGTTGTAGCAAATTAGTATTCTGAAAACCATTTTAAGTCGGTTGTGACTTTTGTTTTAACTTTTGTTTTATATCTCTTTCTTTGCTTGCACATGTAACTGTGCATGCCCGGCGCAAGTCACTGTGCGCAAGTGCAAAACTTTTGGCACAAAAATACAACCATTTGTAACACAGTATTCTGAAGACTGTTTCATCTTCTGTTTTAACTCTTTCCACAAGACAATTTATGCTCTTGAGATAAAACAGGGTGGAAGGTGTTTTAACTTTGTATGTGGTATGTCATGGCGGAAATCTTTCTCACTCAGCATATTTTTGGTTGCAATGAGAGGAGATACAGAGATCGAATAAACCTTGCTGATATTCCCTAAACAACATTTTGAAAGAATTGTCGTCTTGGGGTGGAGGAATTTGGCAACATCTGCGATGAGATCAGAGATGTTGTGCACAAAGAATTCTGTCACATCATCAGATCAGTTAGATTAAGGCAAGAAATTAAGCGCAAATTAATGCACTTATGACAAAGCAAATATAAGCTTCACGCATATCCCGTGCCTCTGCCCCAGGGAGTGATCTTATTGGGTGAACCGTCTTAGACTCAACTCTAACAACTTTCCCTAGTGGATATTATTTCTGTGGTGGGTGTGGCTTTGATGACTTAGAACACCATTAAAACAGTTCTCAGAGTACCAATTTATAACTATTTTAGCAATGTTATAAGTTACCGACTTACAAATATTAAGTTAAAACAGAACTTAGAACACAGTTAAAACAGTGTTCAGAGTACTACCCCGGATTACCAATCATTTTTTTGTGTTCAGGGGATTGGGATTTAGCTTGTTGTTACACCTGGCCCCGCTATTACAGGTATTATCGGTTTGTGCAGTCACAGAATTAAATGCATATAGGATTGGGACTGTGATGATATCCTTGTTATATAAAACCACCCCTGCAGAAAAAGTACAAGGGTACCAATGGTATGACAAAATTTCCATCAAAACTATGAAAGTACCATGTAAGTACCATCAAATTACCATGATTTGATGGTATACAATTACCATGGTATCCATGGTATATTTTTTACAAGGAATGTACAGAGGCGTCGATCCTGGGGGGGCAGGGGGGCAGTGGCCCCCCCAAAGAAAATTTCGGGGGGGCAAAGATATCATTTTGCCCCCCCCCCCCAATAATTTCCCAACCCAAAAAAAAATAGAAAAAAAGGAAGAAAAAGGAAGAAAAAAAAAAGAGAAAAGAAAGGAAAAGGAAAGAAGGAAGTGAAATGAAAGCGTAAAAAAAAAAGAAAATGGGACACTGAGAAGCGCTCGCTCAGTTCGCTCGCTCGCATTTATTGTATCTTAACCAATGCCGATGATAATTACTATTCTTATGAAAGGAAATTGGTTTGTGTCTTGTGTTTTTATCTAATGTTATACTATTCTTCTACTCATAGGAAGTAATATAACCAAACAAGATATCACTCCTAGAAATCGAGCGGCCAGTTGACCTAAAAATAGATACAATTTCAGGAGATAACGGCCTGGATAAAAAAAAAAAAAAAACGCAAAAAACCCCATATTTTTCGTTAACTCGCTCGCTACTCCACTGTACTCTCGCTGGTAAAAGCTAGATACAAGATGATTTCCGGCAGCAAGTAGCTTATTATAGCAGCGAGATTCCAAAGTATCATTATATTTGGGCAGCAAGGTGGTTGACAAAGATTTTGGGACGAATCCATATAATTTTGCCGGGATCGGTCGTTGACTTTGCTCGTTATAGTAGAAACAGAATGGATTCAGACTGCAAGCGAGGTAGCTAAAACAGTGTCATATTCGGCACACAGGTGATCGGATGTATTATTTATATATCATACAGGCATGACAGGTTTATAGTGAATTCTGATGATAATGATAATAATATTATTCCGTTCTTGTATAGCGCATATCACATTTTTATCACATTTTTATGATGGAAATAACACTTCTATCATATGGAAAAGGGTATATATTTTTCCTCGCTCGCTGCGCTCACTCGTTTCATATTAATGGTTTTGAAAAGTAAACGGATTCGGTGAGATGAGACCGAATAGATAATGTAGATGTTTCATTGGCTCACAGCGTAATTTGCCGAAGGGTTTACTATATCTACCATGAAAAACAGTTTGTGCTTCCTCGCTCGCTCGTAATATTAAAAAACAGAGTGGTATGGGGGGCAGCAACAATGGACCAGCGATGTGACAAAATAGAATTCATATTTGGCAGCGAAGTAACCATATACATATATATCAGGTATCATTTATGCCTATATGATAACTAAACTCTTCTCTCAAAACAAGAAATTTGTTATTTTTTGCTTGCTCGCTTCGCTCGCTCGCAAAATTGAAAAAAAAAAAGCAGGATGGTTCACATAGCAAGTTGCTTAATTTCCCCAATTTGAAAATGCTTCACGTTGATATAGGCCTATGTTTTATATATATATATATATATATACATATGTGTGAGGGTGTGTGTGTGTCTGTGTGTGTACAAATAGTAGCCATGGGTTCATCTCCGCTTGGTCGTCTTGCCCCCCCAATCCGAAAAATGGATCGACGCCTCTGGGAATGTACACTAGTACATGTACATGTAGGATGGATCGCAGGGGCCCATTTCATAAAAATTGTTATCAATAACAAGTTGCAATAACTGGTATAAGCTAATGAAATGCTTGCATCTGATTGGCTGAGAGCAAATTTGTCATAGAAATGTGGCAGTTGTTACTGATAACAAGTTTTATGAAACGGGCCGGGCCCAGATCACTCCTACCATGTAAATGGCATATTGGACAGCAAACATCCCCGAAGGCCAATTTAGGCCAATTACCTACTCTATTCAATCATTATTCTCTGGTGCTTGCTATGGGCACCAATGGAGAGGGGGTGGAAGGGAGGGGGCAGGGGATCACGTCCCCCCAGATTTTAGGGATGTGGCTCTGGAAGGCACAATTGGGTATGCAACAGATAAAAAGCAATCAATTGATCACATTTAATGAAAGTCCTAAGGTTAAAGAACAAAGGCTCCCATAGAATTGCTCAGCAGTTATCCTACACTAACCAAATTATGTTCAATCTATAACTTACTCCAACCTTAACTAAAATCCCTACTGACCAAATTCTTTACCTTACTCTAACCCTAATTAAATCCCTACTGATCAAACACTATACCTTACTTTAACCCTAACTAAATCCCTACTGATCAAATACTATACCTTACTCTAATCATAACTAAATCACTACTGATCATATACTTTACCTTACTCTCACCCTAACTATATCCCTACTGCAAATAAAAACAAAAACAAAACAAAACAACAACAACAGAAAAAAACTAGATGAATCTTCGACCACGCGTGGTCGAACTTTATGCCTCCGCCATTACCAGATCAGAAATAAATGCACTTCATGTTGCTTTATTTTCATTTATACAATGACATCTTTGACCTTGACCTTTGACCTTGTGACCCCCAAATCTAATGAGAGTATTGCCCTTTCCATATGCATACATGAGCCAAGTTTGTTCAACCGTCAAATGGTTACTGAGTTATCACAAGAACGAACCATTTCTATGTACATAATGACCTCTATGACCTTTTTTGACCTTTGACCTTGAGACCCTAATCAGATCATTGTCCCTTCCATATGCATACCTGTGCCACGTTTGAGGTTGATCGGTCAAATGGTTGTTGAGTTATGGTGAAAACGAACCATTTCTATGTACATAATGACCTCTATGACCTTGGACCTTTGACCTTGTGACCCCAAAATCTAATCAGATCATTGTCCCTTCCATGTGCATACATGAGCCAAGTTTGAAGCCAATCTGTCAAATGGTTCTTAAGTTATCGCGAGAACGAGCCATTTTATGTGTATTATTACCTCTATGACCTTGACCTTTGACCTTGAGACTCCAAAATCTAATCAGACAATTGTCCCTCCCATATGCATACCTCTGCCAAGTTTGAGGTTGATCGGTCAAATGGTTGTTGAGTTATGGTGAAACGAACCATTTCTATGTACATAATGACCTCTAAGACCTTTGACCTTTGACCTTGTGACCCCAAAATCTAATCAGATCATTGTCCCTTCCATGTGCATACATGAGCCAAGTTTGAAGCCAATCTGTCAAATGGTTCTTATGTTATCGCGAGAACGAGCCATTTTTATGTGTATTATTAGCTCTATGACCTTGACCTTTGACCTTGAGACTCCAAAATCTAATCAGATCATTGTCCCTCCCATATGCATACACGAGCCAAGTTTGAAGTTGATCCGTCAAACGGTTCTTAAGTTATCGCGAGAACGAAAACGGGACGGACGGACGGACGGACGGACGGACGGACAGCCATACGGACGGACGGACGGACGACCCGAAAACATAATGCCTCCGGCAACCACCTACGGTGGGCGGAGGCATAAAAAGCTTGGAAAAACTATCAGCAATTCCTAAAATTTGATAAACCATTCTAAAGTGTCAGTCTTTTGTAACTTATGGTGAATATTTATCAGTTTACATAGTGAATCTTCGGATGTGGCATCTTACATTCCGGGAAGGACAGTGAACCTACGTGTGCAAAGAGATAGAAAGTGCAACCAGATCAGATAGAGAACTGTCTGCTCTGGATATACATAGCCTGAAGTGACAACTGGCAGCCAGGGTAAGCAAGCATCCTCCATCTTATGTCCCCACTATTATTATCTCAGTCTTTCTGGCTTCAAAATTGTAAATGATCATCAGTAAGCGCACATCGGTGTTATCGCATGATCAACACCCAAGAATTGGATGGGCGATGCAAGGGATAGCCGGAAGAAATGTACAAGAGAAACAGACAAGAAGGAGGAGATGTAATTGATGACAAGATGATTAAAAAGTAGAGACATCTCTGGGGATATTATCTTCAGACTTCACCAACGGCTCTTTATTGCATTACTGACTATTCTTTTTTGTAATAAAATGGAGGATGTCATTAGTCTTTTTTTTTCAATAGACTGTTTCATGTTTATTCCTTTTGGTGTGGTCTTCAAATGTAAAATTTTCCTTAACTTTGAGTTCAGTATGATGGGAGGCCCTATGTCTGCACACCTAACATTTCTCATGAAACTGACAAGCCTTTCCTCTGGTATTCCTCTAATGGCTGACCTTATTTTAATCCTCGTATCCTAGAGAGTAATTGTGCCGAAAATCTCATTAAAATTCAAATAAGAACAATGTCGTTTTCACAAAGAAAGGCAATGGTGTCAATTTGACACTAAAATAGGGAAGGTTCCCATGTCTGCGCACTCATTCACTTTACACACAGTTCAGGATTTTTTTGTACGAAAGGTGGCATTTTCAAGGCATATGAATACAAATACATAAAATTGATGTTTCTCATCAGTTTTTCATCATTTTTTCACTGATACGTATCACTGAAATTGATATGAAGATGATGTGGTCATTGCGTCTTTTGTGATGATAGAATCGCACAGATAAGCGTATGCACAGACATAGGCACTGCACAGACATGGGGCACCAAACCATACATGCACCTTCAATTTAAAGTGTTATCCACTGAAATCCAATATGAAACTACTGCTCCCATTCTTTGTTTTCAAACTCAGGAATTTTTCGGTCTTGGTCTAAAGATTTCTTTGACTTTGCTTGACAGACAGAAGATAATAAAAAGTAAAAAATGTTAACATCCTTTGTTTCTGTGTCAATTTCATATTAATCTAGTGGCTGAAAAAAAAAATCCATTTAAAGTGAAACAATTGGCATCACTTTTCATTAAACTATCACTTTTATTACCCTAGATTACAAAACATATCTAGAGAAGGAATGCATGCATGTGAGATGTAAAGGAGAATGAACCCCACAGAAAATCAGTTTTAATGAAAAGAGAGGATAGAGAGAAGCAATTTTTTTAAAAGTTCCATAAAAAATGGTTATGAAATGAAAAAGTTATGAAAGTTTGAATAGTCTCAATTTACTTTCTATGACAACTCTCAAATTGGCAATGTTGCTTCAAAACGGTAGGTTCAAGACAACTCTCAATATGTTTTGTATGCAAAATTTCATAAATTCTCCATTATCTCTTAAGATGTTAATTGTCTCTTTGTGAACTCAACATAATGCTGTGTCAAATACATTTTCCCATGATATATCTTGAGCTAAAAAGGAGACAAGTTGCAACTTTCTCATTTCATAACTGTTTTCCAAGAAACTTTTTTAAATTGTCCTTTCTATCCTCTCTTTTCATTGAAATTGATTTTCCCCAGGATTTAATTCTCAATCATTCCCTAAATAATTTTGCTCTTTATGCAAGGGGTCCATACCACTACATTTTATTCAAAATAAAAGTTTCATAAAAAACATTTATAGAAATATGACAAATATACCGCATATGCTTACAAAACATGCTACACACAATCAAGTGTTACTGGTAGTAAAAAAAAGAAATAGTGATACCTATGTCTCGCTCCGCTACGCAGGCGAGACAAAAACTGTACATGATTCTTTTTTACATGAAAACTACAATAACTTCATATCGCAGTATTTAAATACACTCTAAAAAAAACTTAGAGTGACTTCAATATATCAGTAGAAAAAAATGTAGGATTTCTATAGATGTATTTTTATTTTTTATATTTATTTGTTTACCCATTACACTACAGAATGCCATGGAAAGTTTATTGGGATTATTTCATTTATGCTTACCATATGGAATAAAAATTCTTCCCTTTGGTGACTGGTTCCTTACAGGGCTTCATAATTTCATGTTCACATATGTACATGTACATGCAACATTAGGTTAGATATGATGTGAACAGAATATTCTACGGTTTGCAATACAGACTCCAATTTTGTCACCCAAGTTGTTTGTCTCTCATGAAAAATAAAAATCAGAATACGGTCTTCATCTTTAGCAAGATTTCAACTCTTAATGTCAACATTTTATGCAAGAGTCTCCATCGCATCAAAGGGAAGACCGCTCAGTGAGATTTGGTGTACCTTGCTGGAAGCATGTTCTGTAAACAAGTCCCTAAGGACAATTTGCCCAAATAAGATTGGAAAGTACAAGGAGGAGTGGTGCTATAGTGGCATGTTTGTTCCTTACAGGGTAGTCATTAATAATGAACTTGGTTCCAGAGAGTATTGGTTACTGCTTTAAATTGCTACATTCTTGTTCTTCCTTCCTTGCTCTTCTCCTCATCCCCCTCCTCTCCTGCCACCTCTCTCTCTCTCCCTCTTTCTCTCTCTCTCTGTCTCTTCAACCCCAATTAAGTCTGCTCTGAACTCTTACTAAAACCTTGGACACTGTGAAAAGT
This sequence comes from Echinometra lucunter, assembly GCA_029962745.1. Taxonomy (NCBI): domain Eukaryota; kingdom Metazoa; phylum Echinodermata; class Echinoidea; order Camarodonta; family Echinometridae; genus Echinometra; species Echinometra lucunter. The sequence goes on along the minus strand of CM057159.1, from coordinate 7,860,009 downwards.
ACAAAACTTTGGGGTATTTCCCCCTCCATATTGCATGGACACACTGTCCTGATTCCAGAAAAAGTATTTTAACAATGTAGGAAAAGTATAGTTCATCTCTACTTTGATCAAGGTCTAAACTCCTTTCTCCCTGGTCTTATCAACAAAATTGAAAATATCACACCATAAGCAAAAGATGAGATAACATGCATTGCTAATCACTTTTCAATGATTGGGGTGGACATATTTTCTGGGAACATTCCAAATGGCCTCCCATAAAGGCTCCAGAATGTTAAATACTTTCCAAGAGTTAAAAATATAAAAACTTTTGCTGAAGGGCTTGTGGAGGAAGACTCTCAGCTCCTTTTAATAGTGTCACTTTAACCTATGAAAATACTAGGGGTGGTGCCAGGGTATTTTGATAGGGGGAGGGGGCAAGATGACCCATAGATGAATATATTTATTTTATGAAAAAATAGGGGTATGATATTATAGTTATATAACCCAATCCTCTCTTTTCCTGTACTATTCTTTCTTCTTTCCATTTTTTTTTTCTTTTTGCTTTTTTTTTTTTTGTGTCACTTGAAAAATCATAGGGGGGGGGGGGGCATTCACCCCCTGCCGCCCCCCCCCCCCCCCCCCCCCCCCCCCCCCCCCCCGCAATCGCCCCTGGAAATTACCAATAAAATATTTCTGGTTGTGATGGATGTTGTGCAATCTTGTTTGTGGAACATTCTTTCCGAGGTGAACTCATTAGAATGTTCTACATTTTGGGGGTCAGTTGAAATGTCATGAAAACTCTGACAGATATTCCCCTTTCACACTTAAACCAACTACAGCTATAACTCAACTTTGATTAATGATTATGTTTATTGGATATCAGTTGAACCAAAGATTATAAAGAGGGGTTGAAACCGATTCCTTCATCGTCACTTACTACCTCACAAAGAAAGGAAAGCTTGACAGGCCACTCAATAAAAATAATGTTTTTAAACAAGTTCTTCATTTTGATGTGCTGTAGTTTACTACACAATTCCTCACCTCCAGGGCCTCAATTAAGGCAAATAATACAAAACAAGACAACCACTTTCAAAATACATATAATTGCTTTCCTTCTTCACAAGCAGCAACAACTGCTTTTGTTTTCTTTTACATGGATATTCATTTATATGCACAATTGTTCCTCGATTGGAGTGAGATTTTTGCGAGTGAATGGTCATAAAAAATTTTAATTTGGATCGCATTTTGAATCACAATCCAAATTTCAATTCCCCTTGTGTGTGAATGCCCCTAAATTGAGTAGCACATCACCAGTGCAACGGATATTACAATTGGATGATGTAAAACATGTATTTTATCAGTGTCATTATAAATAAAGAACTTGTACCCTTCCCCGGTACTAAGTGGTATTAAGGCGGTTTGCACTTGTGACATATCCCCTTATGACCAGTAGCACTTCACTCATAATATCACAATATCAATCAATACATTTATTTTAGACCATCATTAATTTTTTTCTGCAGGAAATCAATATTTCGAGAAAAATGAATGCATATATTTGTTGGAGTCCTCTTTTATATAATACTGCATGTGAATGTAATACTGGTAATAATGGTAGAAAATTGCATATTTTTTGTTACAAAATAAGCTTGCCCCATGCCTGATGGTAACTTTGTCAGTAGGTGAGTGGATAAGATGTTAAATTAAGTTTAGGGCCCATTTCAGCACATACATGTATATACCAGGTCACAGACTTGTGAATATGTCTGGATTTTAGGTGATTTTCCTAAAATGTGTATCAAATGTGATGTAATGGTTGAAAATAAAATCATATAAAATCACTGCTGTGATATATCAGATCAATGTTTCGCAAATGGGGAGAAGGCCCGGGGGGGGGGGGGGTCACTTCCATTGAAGAGTGGACAGCATCCGCGAGAAAAAAACGCAAAAAAAGGGTATTTTTTCAGGGGTAGGCGCGGAACACGCGGAGCGCGAATAGAGTGTCAATCCTATAACGCCTGTGTAAAACATAATGAGACAGTGAATTATCTTGAGATAAAAACGGCTCCAAACTTTCAATGGACCCCACTATCACTCTCAAGGTATGAAAATGGGAATATCCTCGTTCAGGGTATGAAAAAATCCCTGTTTAGGGTGTGCAAATCTTGGACATCTTCACAAAATCCGTGTTTAGGGTGTCCTATAGCGGCCTGCCCTTGAATCTTCGTTTAGGGTGCTTTTTTTAGGACGATTCTCGCGGATGCTGTCCACTCTTCAATGGAAGTGACCCCCCCGGGGGGAGAAGGAGGGATCATTGGTGCTTCAGATGAGCCTTTACAGACAGCTGGTACAAGAGATGAGGCAAAGAGCATTAAATGCTCAAGTTTCTTGCTATGCTTATTTCAGGCCACATAAAAGAAAATCGCACAGAAAAACGTGTCTTCATACTCACATAAGCCAGGGAGGACTCATTGTTAACACTGATTTTTTTGGTGATTTTTTTAACTTTTCATTTTGGCTCTACGGGGAAATAATGACTAGCCTGTGACCACAAGTGGATTCTCTATGGTCATAATTCGACAAAACAGGCTGTAACTTATAAGACCCAAATTGAACAAAATACCTTGAAGATGACAATACATTCAAACTATTCATTACCATCACTACATGAAATTATTTTGATGTTTGCCTCCTATAGTTACATACTTTTTTTCTGCAGGGATGCCAAAAGTATCCAATCTTGACAAAACTACTCCCCATTCCTTGCTCCTCATGCCAACTAGACTTTGATTTTTGCTACAATGATGTCAGTAGTTTTCTTGGAGGCAAGAGTGTGATTAGAAGATGTCAATTTTCAGGTCTGTCTGTGACATGTGAACCCGTTGACTACCAATTTCTAAATCTCCCATAAGATAAAAAAAAAAAAAGTTTGTTTGCTCGTAACCTGACCGACCCTAGTAAAACCTGCCGACTTTTATTTTTTTAATTGAAATTTGACCTCCCCCCCAAAAAAAATGTGCCGACCGACCCAAATTTTCATTGTTTTGCCTACATTTTTTTTTTTTTTTTTACTGGAGAATGGCGCGGGAGAACATCGTCCATATTATTATCAAACATATCGTGAGCAGAGGACTCGAGTGTCTGGCCAACCCTCGATCTCCATTTTACGTGTATCGTTCGAGTGCACGGTACGGATCTATGACATATGCGAGGAGTCCCCGCCGCGCGCACAACCTCAAACACAGTATGTGGGACCACAATACATGGGATGCCTGAGTACTGCGCCAGCATGTTGGGCAAAAAAAAAAAAAGTCCGACCGACCGACCCTACTTTTTTTCGTGTTACGGCAAACAAACATATTTTTTTTAGGCCTAAGCTTGATACAGGGGCCACATGAATCCAGTAGGCAATGGGTTAACAACTTCTGAAAGGGCAAAGTGAGACAGAAGGCTGAAAGCTCACAGCAAGTGTGGGTGGATGCATACGAAACTGATTCAACAACAACTACTGAATGTTGCTTTGAGCTATGGCATACATTTTACACTCAATCACTCAAGCCCTAAGCTATTGTTTTCACAAGTCAGTTTATTAGAGCTACACATTTAGTGATGCTCCAGCTATTCAAAGGTTTGGAGAAGACATGGTATGCAGGGAAACAGAGGCCAGTTTCTCGAAAACATCTTAAGTCTAACTTCTTGACGAAATTCGTGCTAGTTGGCTACATGTAGTTGTCCGAGAAGTGTTTCACGAAGCCATCTTTACCAAGATCAAAGACAACATGCCAGACAAGGACTTATGGCGCTTCCAAACCTGTCATATCTTTTTAGTTGACATGCGGCACCATCACATCATTGATCGGGTAGATTAGTATGGCTGGTCAAATGGGACCCTACACAGATTTTAAAATAATGCAGATCCATCTTTTCTACAGATTCCTGAAATCAGCAGTTTATCCTTGTTTTACATATATTACATTGCATATTGTTTGTATCAAAAGATCTGGAAAAAAAGGTGTCCTGAGGGATTTCTTTCGTGATTGTAACATCTCACAAAAGAACATACTTCTGCTATGGCAGGCAAAGCATAGTCAAATGCATAGTCTGTAGTTTTCGGACCCAATGGAACAAAGTACATGTATGTCATTCTATACATGAATCAGTGAAGGCTCTGTACTACTGTATGAGCAACTCTGTATGTAGGCTGCATAGGATCAAGCAAATCATTATGGTTGACAAACTTGGATACCTGTTCAGAAACAGCATTCTCAATCAATGGGTCTATATTGGAAGCAGGACTCGAACTACTAGAATCATCTCTGTAAAGAGAAGACTTCTTCAAAATGAGAGTAATAAAAGAAGACCCTCTTGAAGTCTTCATCCCTCTGTGATCACACCAATACACAATAAAAAGTTCAGGATATGCAACAGTACTGGATGAAGAACTGGAAGATGCATCTTAACTAGCCAAGCAGGTGTGGGATCTAATGAACAAGATTTGGAAGGACATTTTAAGATCATACATTTCACAAAATTTTCACCCGAGGATCAAACTCACTGAAGGTACAGTTGGGTTTACATGTACTTGATAATGTATTCATTAGGCGTCTTATCCTTATGTCGTTGTATGAAAGAACGCATCCAGAACGCAAAATAGAAAATGATTGAAAATCACATTTTTCAAACAATGACTGATAATTTCACAGGTACATGTAGCATGTAGACCTTGTGAAAGTTCTATATGATCTTTTTGTGGCATGATCTTTGCTAAAATTCCATTCCAATATGTCAAAATTTTAATTATCATTTTTGCATTTTGCGTTCCGGACGCATTCTTTCGCACAACGACATAAAGATAAAACGCCTACCATAAATCATGATTTGATTTGACTTTGAATTTATTTAGACAATATAAAAAAAAAATCTAGGGAAACAACAAAAAAAGGTGTCCACAATCCTATACAAGTCTGTTTCCCGGATATGAAAGGCACTTCACTTTACTTCATTTCCATATTTATGCAAATGCATATATGACAATGCAATACTCAGTCAGACGACTTCATCAAGATATCTTTCACCCTTCCTTCTTTCTCCTCTCACAATCAATCAATACCAGACCTGAATGAATCCTGCCAAGCCTGAATTAACCCGAGATGGGCCACCATAACCATCATGGCTCTGCAATTCTAAATATTTTCTCTGACCTGCCATAGCTGAGCCTCACTATCAGCTCATCGGAGAAACGTAAGACAACAACATGAAGACAGGCAAAGGACAAGGCTAGGATGTCATTAACACGGTGTAGCCGAAACATGCTTTGCCCCGATACAAGCTCTGTGTCAACATGACTCTATTTTCTTTTCCCCTAGGGGGACACAAGAAGGCAAGGAATAATATCTTGAGACACATCTTGTTTTGTTTTGCCAATCAAAATGATTTTCCCCTATTTCTCATTTCCTGGGGGAGCATTTCTCTTGCCTCATTCAGTGTTATATCTGTTCCTCTTCTTTTTTTTTTTTCTTAATCTAATCAAAGTATAATGTTTCGGGAGAAGAAAGTGGCACCTACCTTGCCCATCTCTTTCAATCTAGGTAGCATCCCTTTCTTCTATTAATTAAATCATGACATGTACATTCCTACTCGTACAATACTGCCAGCTTCATGCAAAGAATTAACTATAAAAGTGTATAACTAGGGAGTAGGATATTGTTAATGAGTATAATGTGTCCCATTGGCTGAAGAGTCATTGAAAACTTAAACTTTTTTCAAAAGTTCTTTTTTTTTTTCTTCAAATATATATACCAGTAAATCTTGCCTCCAAAGTAAGTAGCTTTTTTTTTTCCTTTTCAGAAATATTCTAAACTTATGTCTCATTGCATATTCTTGGATCCTATTCTATATGGAGCTTTAACTCTTATGCTCAAGGCAACATATCAATATACTGAGAGCATGTCTGTATGCAGCGAGGGGAGCAGAAATTTTCAAGACTTACTTTTTTTTACTGGAAATTTTCCAAAATTCCACCATAAGTGTGCACCAGACCCATCAATATCAATTTAAAAAATTCAAAAGCGCCCTCGTGACAAGCTCAGTTGCTCTGGTCCCTCGCTTTCAATGTTTCTTCAAAAATTTTATGTATTCTTGGCCCCCCCCCCCCCCCCCCCCCCCCCCGGAAAAAATTCTGCATATGGCCCTGGCTGAGAGACATATGAAAATGTTATTTTGACTTCGTCATATCATAATTTGATTGTTTTATTATAATTTGATTTATACATGTATGTTTCAAGGGCTTGTTGAGGAGCAGTCTTTTGAACTGATGTAAGTTTTTACCGTGATTAAATAAATTCAATGAATCAAGGGCAAGTAATGCAATTTGACCTTTCTTGCATTCCTCTTATGAATTCAAGAACTGCCGCTCTCATTTATTTTTGTAATTCTGAATTAAATGTTCATTTAACCACAGTTTCATCTATTTTCTTGCAATGAGAATACACAAAGGAATGGAAAAATGTAATGACAGAGGATAAGCATTAGTGGGAGCACTGTGGTCTATTGGTGAAGGCTCTTGATTCCCATATGAGAGGTCCTCGGTTCAATCCTCACTTGGTGCTTACATCCTTGGGCAAGATGTTTTACCTACTATTGTCCCATTCGACCCGGGTGTAAATGGGGACCTAGCAATAGCTGGGGTAATAATAATTTGCAGGGCCCCGAGGAAGAACAGCACTGAAGCTGATGAGGCTTCCCTGGGTAAACAAAATTATTATTGTTATCATTGTTATGATAAGCATCAAAGTAAAAATAAACATTCAAATTTGTACAAACATGAACAGATTTTCTACATACAGGTAAAGGCTTAGCTAAAGAGCACAAACTTACCTCGTACACATTCCATCACAATAGGCAGGTGAGGTAACTTCCTGCCTAGCTGTACTCTTATATCAGTCCAACTCATGTCCATTATCTTCTGGTTCTATTCATATCTAATGGGGAAAAGCAAGGCAACATGAAATCATCTAATACAGATCTTTGAAAGTTAACCCATTCGTGACAGGAATTATTTAAAGCCTAATTTGATCAGCTTTTATTCTTCAAATTGGAAATACCAACATTTTTCTTTTATTGCTACATTTTATTTATAAAACGTCATGTATCAGAAATGAATATAAATTGACAGAAATTATGATGAAAAGTCAAAAAGTTGCCAATTTGCAGGGGAAAACGGTGATTTTAAAATTTCTATCACATTGCCAATTTAAGGATTTGAAAGCTTATTTTCCTTCAAAAAAATTTTCAGCATCAAACAATGAATATTGATGCAACCAAAATGGGCACAGTTTGTGTAGAATTTTTTGCTCTTTCTGCTCATGTATTTGGTATGATTTTTAGGGCTTTGCATTAAAAGATATTAGGCCAAACCACAAAATGTGGACCTCTGTCACGAATGGGTTAATACATAAATGTTAAAATTGCATCATATAGTTTGATTCAGCCTAATATCTTTCCTTTTCATTTTGGTTGAATTTACAGCAATACTTCAAATCTTATGGTGCAAATTAGTACCAGGGCAGGTGAGATGTTTTGTTTTGTTTTTTATTTTATTTTTTTGGTGGGGGGGGGGTATAATCAGGACTTTATGATAACCTGTCTTTTTTCAGATGGTAATACTTTTTATACATCTTGAATACATGGATTTGTACTGATGAATAAAAGCTACATGCCTAAGGCTACATGTATGTTACAATCAGAAGACGATTTAAACGTGCAGTAGTCTCAATAAATAATTCAAAGCTTTTTGCTCCTTGCATCAAAAACATATATATAAATCAGAGCCAAATACACAAAGTAGAATATATGAAATAGCATACTTGGTAAAGAACTACAATATGGGTTATCCAATCAAATATATTGCATTAGCCCAAATACATTATATAAACATGAATAATGCATCTTTTGATGGATATTGACTAATACTTATACTCAAGTACATGCAGTACTGGATACTTCGGGAAAAAAATATTAGATTTGATGGATTCTCAACTGTGCGCAGTCGAAATTTATGCCTTTGCGCTTGCAGATCTGAAATATATCACACATTCTTCCTGAATGTTCATAAATTCTTGGTGGAGAATTTACTCAGTCATCACTCTAGTATGAGCTAAAATACTATTTTCAATGCAATTACTGCATGTATAGCCATGGATTGGTCTTGCACATCTTCACCCCAAGACCAATGTGTATGCCAAATTTCATGAGCATTGCTTTGAAAATGAGGAAGTAGTTTGATTGTAGTTTGGACCGACCACCCGACTGTACCCTTCAAACTTCGTTTGGCGGTGGTATAAAGACAGTACTGCAGAAGTGATGAGAGATGGAAAGAAAAAATACAGATGGAAAGAGATAAGACAGTTAGAAAGATAGGGGGCAGATAGACAAAAAGAGATCAAGTGAGCAAATGAAAACAAAATCATAAAAATAGACATGATCAAATTATTGAATAAAAAGTACATGAAGCCAGGTAGAAACAAGACAAACAAAAGTTTAGGTGAGAAAAGTTGAAGAAAAACAGTTTACAGGGGAAAACTTAACACTGCTCTACCACCACACAGGGGAGCCAAGTAGAAGAAGTATGTGGGAATTTTATGTTTCATCACAGGTTTGGTGAATAAGGTAAGAATAATAAGAGATTAGGCAGAGCTTATCACCTGGAGATTCCATGCACTTTCCTTGGTCAAAGCACAGCCATGATGCAAGGCATAACCATGGTGTTACATTTTCCCATTTGGTGTGAAATTTATCACCTTCTGGCTGGCAATCTAGGTCATACAGAATACACTGGCTAGGAGCAAGGGGTGCGCTGGGAGCGAAATGTAAAACGCAGAAAATTTGCAAAGCAGAGGGCTTGGGGAAAAATTAAAAGCCTCCTCTTTTTTTCCTTCCATTTTCTTCTCTCTCTCTCTCTCCCTGATCATAATATATTTTTCATGATGTGGAAGAAGAAAGTATTTCTTTTTATGTCTCCTTCTCCTCCTTGGATGTAAAGTCGTCAAAGTCCCCTGGCATGCGGAGAGCAGCTCGACTACTAATTGATTTGACAAGGGCTATTGTAGAGAGGAACAAACAAGGGACCAGTGGAATGAAAGAGAGGGTGTTTTTAGGTTAAATGCTGCCACAATAGGCTCCCCAAGGATTAGGAGGAAGAAGGAAAAACAGAGAACAGGAACAATAGGTAAAGAATGAGCATAGGGAACCACTGCGATTAGTGTACACTCAGAGAAGAGAGTATAGAGAGGAGAAAAAAAAAAGTGAACCATGAAATAAGAGAGAGAAAATAAAATCAATGTCGGTTCCATTGGGGAGCCATTTGGAGTTGTCGGATTTCAGGGTTGGTTTCCTCATGACTGAGGGCACAGGGGCCTTGTGGGATACCATCAGAGCTATTCAGAATGCATGTTGAGAGAGAATAGGAGAGGAGAAGAAGGAAGAGAGAAAGAGGGAGTGCAAGAAAGGGAGAGATCGAGGGAAAGGTTGGTATAGTCCGGGAGGCCTGTCCATCAGGAAGAAAAGAGGGTTCTTTGGGGGTTTTGAATAAACAGAGCAATTTATCCTTTTGAGTTTGCCTGCTCGACTGTGCTATTGTTGGCAGGTTAGCAAAGCTTCAAAATTTGTCTGAGTCTGCAAAATGGCCCCCTGTATTAAGGAGGGGGGGGGGGGGAGCTGAAGGATTAAAGCAGGAAATGCTGACAAGAAAATCTTTGAAAAAAAAAAATTATTGAATGTGCTTACATGTAACACCGCAACAGTTTATGTTAAATTACATGAGCTGGCAGATGAGAGAAGGAAGCAAGGAAGAGAGAAAGAGAGAGAGTGAGAGAGAGAGAGAAAGAAAGAAAAAAGAGAGACACAGATAAAGTTATACATATGTAGAGAGATCAGGATGAGGGAGGAAGAGAGCGAGAGAGAGAAATTGTCATCACAGGAGTAAGATAATTCTATGGAAGAAAAAAAATACAAGAAAGATCAAGAGGAAGGTCCTTCTTTTCAAAGTGCAGAAAGTGGCCATGCTACAAATACAAATAAAGAGAAGGAAAAAAAAAAGGAAACGAGGGGCAACTTTAGAGCTCTCTCATGAGTGGTTATTTTCTGACTTGCCTTTTCACATGGTGCATTTGTCTTCTGCTATATTTGAACAGCTTTGCCACAGTAACACACTTCCATTCAGCAACATCAAGTACACCATCTAACAGATGAAGGAAAAAAGCAGGAATGAGAGAATGAAGGTTTGTTACAGTGGAGATACGAAGCTCAAAAGTACGAATAATTGAATGAAATTAACATAAAATGATGACTAGGACAAGGTAAACTATACATCGTTCAGAATCACACTGGAACAAGTTCTCAAAATAAAGCTGGGAAGAATGTAAAATTTCAACACCAGATGGCAGCATTCCACAAAAAGGAAATACCTCTAAAACTCTTGAAACCAAAAATAAGACCTAAAACCAAAAAAAAAGATAATAATAAACACAAAAGAAATTCGACCCTGCACAGTTAAAAAGTACTGGTATGCCTCCGCCTCCCATGCAATTTTCAATTTACGCACATCTCAACAACAGCTCACCATTACCCTTCCTACCTACATGTACCAAAAAATCTAATCAGACCATCTCCCTAGGTGATACATGAACACACTAGGACCAGTTGAAGTTTCATACCCCTAAATGGTTCTCAAGATATCACGTTAACCAAGGCTAACACCTAAAATTTCAGATATGACCCTTGTGACCTTTGACCTTTGACCTACCTACCCCAAAATCTAGTCAGATCGTTTACCTATGGTGATACTAAACGGTTCTTGAAGATATCACGTTAACAAAAAAGCCAGATGGATGGACGGACAACCCGAAAAAACATAATGCCTTCGGGACCACCTTCAGTGGGCGGAGGCATAAAAAATGAATACAGAGAGTGTTTTGATCTTCCAACTGTTTTAATTTCTGTTCACCATGAGTGCAGAGGCTAAATTTTTCTGAGTTTATATATAAAAATATATATGCATTTCTCCTTGAAAACCAACCCCAACTAGCTACGTCGTCATTTAAAAAAGCTAATGATTACCTTTCTGATATATATAAATGTTCAGGAATGTCAATATACAGTTCAGTCTATGAAATCACAGCATATTTTCAGCATGCAAGCCACTGACAGGTTTGAATTTGTGGCATAGGCTCTTATAGACAAGGAAGCTGCAAGACATCAGTTGAACTACAGATGGCAGCATTTCACACTGTAAACTTTGCAACTTCTACTTGATGAAAGAAAGTTGGTTCAGTAATCATGCAACTCGATAAATCTCATTTTAAATACAATTAAGAAATAAGAGTGGGTGCATGGAGGGAGGGAGGGAGGGAGAACTTTGACAAACATGATGTACAAATTCACTAACCTTTCAGTTGTCTATCTGTATGGCCAATCTGGCATTCTTCAATATTACTAGTCACTATATGATGACAGCAAGGGCTATAACAATAATGAATTTAAACAGAGTTGGGGGTGAATAGCTAATATAACGATCAATGACTCATAAAGCATCAAACATGAAATAAAAAGTAACTAAAAGGATTAAATCAGTACCTCAAACATCACTGCAAGATGGGCATTCAATATATTCTGGATTCGGACTTCACTGTTTGTTTTGTTTGTTTTCCAGCAATAATTAACGTAGTGAATAGTGAATAATCTTTACATTCAATTCAAACAGGAATTACCCATTGCAATTCTCATCTACATTGCCTACAAGGGGTTCAAAGTCACAAATTAATCTACACATCAAAAGATATGAAAAGGTATTTTGTAGCTACTTTTTGTTACATTCCCCCATTTCTCATGCTTTTCATCTTAACAATCCATCACTTTTCTCAATCACCCAAACCAATATACATGCATTCATGGGTGAGTAAAAAAAAATTATATATCATGGCCACATAACAAATACTACCAGATGTACAAGCTTTGGAAATTTACAGCAATTGTAGCAAACAAAAACATGTTCAGTATTACTATTACTAGTGAGGCGAAACACAAAAATATGAATGATTTGGGAATGGTTTGGATACAGGCAGGTAATTATATTTCATCAACTACCACTGTGACATATTTGCAAGCTGCATTCTCTAGCCTCTTTGCTGCTATTTTAACTCCCTTTTTTTAGTGCAAAGTGACTGCTTTCTGCTAATATTCAACCAAATAAACATTAGCGGGGACTTTTCCTCTAGCCCCCACAGACTTCATTCTCTAATCCCACAGACTTCATACAAAGAGCCACCATTCCAGTAAGCAAAAGGTTTAAAATTAACCTCCAAGCAGTTCCTTGGATATCAGTATATTATTATGTGAAAGGAGAATGAAACCCTGAGGAAATATCCATTTAATGAAAGAGGGAGGATAGAGAGAAGCCAATTTAAGAAAGTTCCATCAAAATCAGTTACTAAAATGAGAAAGTTATGAAAGTTTGAAAAGTCTCAATTTACTTTCTATGGTGATCCTCCAAATTGGCAGTGTTTCTTCAAACTGGCAGGTTTAGAAGGACAAACTCTCAATTTCTTTTTTTTTTAAACACAAAATTTCATATTTTCTCCATTATATCTCAAGATGGTGCTGTGTCTCTTATTAGCTCAAGATATATATATCATGGGAAAATGTATTTGGACACATCATATGTTGAGTTCATAAAGGATCGAACAGCATCTTAGAGATAATGGAGAAAATATGAAATTTGTGTAACATAACATATTGAGAGTTGTCCTTCTCAACCGCCATTCTGAAGAACATTGCCAATTTGAGGATCGCCACAGAGAGTACGTGTAAATTGGGACTTTTCAAACTTTCATTACTTTCTCATCTCAAATCGATTTTGATGGAACTTTTTTTAATTGCTTTTCTCCGTCCTCTTTTTTCATTACAATGGAATTTCCCAGGGGTTCATTCTCCTTTGAAGCTTTTTTTTCCTCAAAAACTAAAATTCTTCCACAATGTTCATATAACATCACTAAATGTGGTCTTCCTGGCAGAAAATTTTCAGTATTAAAATTGAAGGTACTGTGCCATAGATTTTGTACATGGACTATGACCACTCCTAGAGCCAGGCAGGAGCTTAGCTTTTCAGTGCACATAGCTTATTGAGTATTGTAGATAGTGATAACAAATATGAATTATGAACATGCTCTAGAAACTAAGTTCTTTTCTGAGGAGGTTGGATTTCCTAGAATTGTTGTAGTATAGCTGCACATTTACAATGTAGGTCCACATTGAATCTACATGTAGTATTACAGGGGATTACAGGTTACAATAAAATATGATTCTTTTAAAGAATTCAGCCCTCCATCATAGTAATACAAACACTGATAATTTGAATAATTTGTACTTTAGTTGGCAGTTTGGGGAACATCTTTAAATTGGACATTAATCTGTCAGATTCATTGTTATGTAGAGACCAATTTGTATCTACACCAAAACATATGAAGTATTCATTAATTATTCTAACTTCCAAAGAAAATTTGAATGTACATAATGACTTCTTTTTTTTTTTTTTTTTTTTTGCTAATTACATCTAGTCACAATAACACATAGTAAAAACATAAAAGGGTTTAGTGCAACACAGGGCTATCTGCATTTTGGTCAAAATGAGATTTCGAAATTCAAATGATCCAGTAGAGACCAGGACCCATTGGTTGTAGCAAACTTTGCTATTTGCTACAGCTGGATATCACCCAAAATAGATATGGCTATCTGCTTAAAACTGCAGTGTGTCAGTGCAACAAATCTTCATTTCAAGATTTATCAAAATTGCCAAAAATGCAGATAGCTTTTCTTTGCACTGAACCCTCAATACACTTGCTTACAATAGGGAGCTTTAGATACGCGACACAACTCAGACGACACGGTATCTTGCCAAAAATGTTGTGTCCGCATGCGCGAGACAGTTCTTTTCCAATCCATCCTGCGTCGTTTGTTTTACACGACGGTTCTGGGGTCAGTTTACCGTCCTCCCCAATACGCGACGCGAGACCTTGTTGACCCTTTTTTCATGACGTAACAATGGTTCATTTTTGAGCGCGTGTGCTTTGTTTGATTAACTGCGTCCTCCCCAAAAATATAAAAGCCTCTTTGCAACGCGACACGAGGAAAGAGGAGAACGTAAGTCAACTCAGCAAGATTCTGCGTCGTCTGAGCTGTGTCGGGTATCTAAAGCTCCCTAATGCTTAAACAGAAATAGAAATATAACAATTAAACATTACAGCATCCAATATAGTCTTCCATATCTTTATTCCATTTCAAGAATACAAAGGTATTTCATTCTTGACTTTACAGTCCAATCAACACTAATCAAATAGCTGTTTCATTCTTGACAAGATTTTACATCACTATGACTATCACACCAATCATTTGCCAAAGATTGTTGCTGAATTGTGATTGTGCAATGGGTCAAGAAAATTTTCTTTCACTTATCCTCTTCCACATTCCCTCACATCATGGCAAATTATCTCTCTCTTTTTTTTTCTCTACTGCTCATTTGCAATATTTTCTCTTTTTTTTCTATCCAATTGAAGATCTTAACAAAACTACATACACAATGATTGCTCAGCTTGCTCAGGGCACCGTTTCGTGAAACTTGTCATTCTCTGACAATTACCATAGTAACAGTCACTGACCAGTGCTTCTCAGCCAATCAAAACCAAGGATTTTACTGAAATTGTCAGAGAATGACAACTTGTCAGTGCTGATGACTTTCATGAAATGGTGCCTGGAACTACTAGTAATCATTTCTTGTCTCTGCCTTACGTTTCTCTTTGAAATCTGATGTTATGCTCATGGCAAAGACAGCCTCAAAACTCAAAATTACAACTTTTCTGATTAATCTGCATAACAAACAAGTATACAATTTTCATAATGCTGAAATTAAACATGTACATGTATACAAATAAAATCCACTTTTGGTGGTTTATTTCATTCAATTCATCAAGCATAATTCATGGTAAACAGAGAAATGTTAGACAGTGGTCATATACATGCGGCCTGAAAATGTCATAAACAGAAAGATTCCATTTCATGACTCATTTTGTAATGTGAAACTTTAACAAATCTGAACCCTTGCAAAACTTTCCAAGTTTACAATAAGGTTGTTTTCCACACATATAGTAAGCAAACTGAATAAAAAGTTCTATTTTCTACTGTCAGCTTTGCTGAACATTTTGAAAAATTAATATTAAAAGTAAGAAACCTTAGTTTTGTGTTGGTGCACAATCAAAATAAGGAATATAACATCATTTCATATAAAGTTATAACACAATAATAAAAATAAGTACATGTACCAAAATACCAGATTTGGCAGAATACAGAATGTGCAAATGCACAGTCATATGGGAAGCACACAGGTACTTAAATGAAAAAGAAGTCTACACTGTCAACTGGATTTACTAAGACAATGTTATAAAAGAGGAAATCAAACTTTAATAATATGACATGAATGTTAGAAGTATCAAATCCTTCTCAGAAAACTTTTGTTTGATTTGGTTTAATCAATAATACTTTAAACTTAAGGTAGAATCCTAATCTTTTTTTTAATATCATTGTCATAATTACACTGCCCATATGAAAAAAAGAAGAAATTTATAATACTCAACATATGCATGGCAAATCTAATGCTATCCAGAAAGCATTCTGTCCAAACAAGGGTGATTATCAAATAGACATTAGGTTCTCCACACATCATAATCATGAATACATACCATAAAATGTCAAGTATTGAATGTGAAATTAAAAAAAAGAACCATTATTCAGAGTTCACAATATCCCCATCACAATAACCATAATGCTTATTCAAGAGTTACAAAAATGTATATCTGTGGTTAAATACTGCAGTTTTCCCTATCTTTCAAAATGCATGTAAAGATCACAGGATTTTTTTTTTTTTTTTTAAATTTGACATTTATGTGTACATGTAAAGCAAAGGGCATCTACACTTTAGTTTATACATATCTCAACAGTTTTTTCTATCTGCCATCACAGGGTATAAGATCATATCATTTACTTATTATGAACTTCCTTAAAACCATCAAGTTCTTACACTTAGTGAATAAGAAAAGCAACAAAAGCATTCCTTCCAACACTCCCAAAGATATTGATTGTATTAATTACAGGTAGTTTTATAGAATCTCAGTCATAAGCTGCAATATTGCATGACATCATAAATCTGCTTAATACAAGCTTTTATTTCTGAAACAGTGATATTGGGAAAAACATGAATGCAGAAAGTTCATTGACCTATGACTTTGGTCCGATTTGACTCATTTTCAAATTTGACCTGCACCTTTAGTATGAAGTCGGTGATTCTACAGAAAGTTCTTGTGATTACAGTGCTTCTAAGTGATGCCTAAAGTCTCACTTGGCTATGCAGGCGAGACAAAAACTTGCCATTGGCTTTTTGTACATTTGTGCTCCATGATATTAGGGAAAGCATTTATAAAAGTTCTAGCCTTGCATATGCATAATACAGTGAAACCTGTAAATAAAGATGGCTCAAGGGAGACAAGAATAGTGGGCGGGGCAAGTGGTCTTTATGTACAGGTTCCTTTAGTACATGTTTCGATGACAAACTTTCTTCAAGGGAAACAAAAGTTGTGGTTTTTCTATACAGGTGGTTACTATATAGCAGGTTTGACACATTTTTTTTTTCTTCAATTGACAAGACATATACAAGTATGTCCAGAGTTTGAATTTACCGATGCCATGATCATAGGGCAAACGAAAATGAGCTTACAGGCAAGTGATACATGTCAAAGTGCAAAAAGCAGCTGCCTGACTTATTCACAAATTAAACTCATAATATCTATATTCTAGTTCAAATTAAGCCTTGCAATTAAGCAGACCCACTGATCCATTGTACAGAAAAGTTAGATACGTGTACCTCCAGGTGAAATGAAATTCTGCCACTCCTTCTGGTTTGTGCAAGATACTAGGAAGAGAAATGCCCAATAATATTATCCATTTTCATACCAAAAGGATATCTTTTAAAAATATTCAAATACTGCTCTCACACTTCTAAACTCAGTGAGTTTCTCAGGTTTTTCATCTTTTACTCATCACATCCTTACTAATACAGGCGAACCTTATTATAACAAACTCCTCTGGACAAAGAAAATCGCCTCTTATATCGAAACCTTCTTATATCAGGGCTAAAAAACAATAAAATACAAAGAAGTGGGATTGGCAAAAATTAACAGTTTGTTAAAACAAGTTTGTTTTAACAGTATTCTTTAACAAGGTTTCCACTGTAATATAATGTTGATGATAATGATGTTCACAGCTTTTAAGGTTTACTAAACACCAATCTTGTATAATGGTGCACTTATTCTCCACATAATTCTGTATCTCCTTCAACTGTAGCAGTTTGAATCATTTGTAGCGAACTGTTTCTCACTCTGTAGGTCCTTGAAGTTGGTCCCAGGCATAGCATCTAGGGCTAGAGCAGCATGTGAACCCTATGCATGAAATCTGGTACACCTGGGGTTGGAGATTAGCAGGATATTGCACACAATGAAATGCAGAATAAAAGCTTGTTCCATATGACGCGACCAACCCCCCGCGACAACCCCCTACATTTCTTTATGTTCAGATAATAATAATAATAATATATTACATTTATATAGTGCTTACATGAATACTTCAATGCAGTTTACAATGTTACTACTATTACCCCTGATCACTGAATTTCAAGCCTGCACAGAAGTGTGCACCATCTCCACTCCTTAGGGAGCATTGCTACCCATGGTTCTCGCCAGTACATAACACCCATGGTTCCAATACCATGTGTAAAGGGTTTCAGACAAGGAAGAACCATGTGTGAAATTGCTGCACCACGCATGGCAACAGGGTAAAAAAATATTGGAGTATATATTCCTAACAATAATGATAAATGTCACAGATTGTTTGCTTTTGGAAATGTATTTTTACTCTTATGCCATTAGTAGACAACTCCTGCTTACCAAGAAGTATTTTTCATCCTTTTACTAAAGCACATCTGCCGCCACACCTAACTTTAGGTGTTATTCCGTAAAACTTCCAAAACTTCCGAGCTTTGTGCAGAGTGGGACTGTGTGTGGATTTTTTTTCTAGTGAGAACCCTGTTGCTACCATTTTGCACCGTTCACATGTGTATATGCAGGGCAAAGGCAAAGGCAGTCACATTGACTTTTGGCAATCCTCACAGGTACCCACTTGCTCCTGGGTGGAGAGTGGTAAATGTAGATTTTTATCTTGCCAAAGGACATTAGCGCTGTGGCGGGACTTGAACTCGGACCACAGTCTGGTGACAATATCCACTAGACCACGACACCTCTATGATATGGCATGGCAAACCATGCCACTGAACGGGCATTAATTTGTCAATACTCAAATAAAAGAGATTTTTGTCAAAAGTTGAGCAGACAAACTCATCACAATGTATTCTAATAGTTTGATTAGTCCTCAGCTTTTTGCCACCGGGAGGGCAAAAATATGCCTCTTGCCTCAGTGGTATTTTTTTGCCACCTTATATCCCATTCACTCACTACACAAAAAACCGTGGGAGTTTGTCACAGGGGTTTGTCACGTCATATCTGAACAAGCCTTAACTGACATCACTTCAAGTAATGCAAGATAATACAGATAGATTTTTCTACTCTTCTTATGTTAATTCTGACAATGACTCTAAAAGGAGCTGCAAATGTAAACCCATGGTTTTGGGTTCTGGCTAAATGCAACATCAGTTTCAGTTGGAAGGTGAGCATATGACCTATGACTTACATACCCTAACATCAAATTACTGTAGATCATCTTCCTACAGTGATACATACTATCGCCAAGTTTGAAGTTCATACCTCAAACAGTTCTTAAGATATCGCATTAATGAAAAAGCTGGACGGACAAAGGTCAACCCAAAAACATTAAAATGCCACCGGCATCAAATCAGAATCATCAGTGTGTGTCCCCCTCCCTTTGCTCTCTCTCTCTCTCTCTCTCTCTCTCTCTGATCTTTCATACATTATACTGATCCATTTCTTTTGCTCTACATGTACATCCATTTAAATAAACTTGATAATAGGTAATATTTCAAATTCTTGGAATAATTAACACTGCTGTTGGAGCAGGTGATATTAAAACTAAAATATCCTTTGCCACGCAACGGAAGTGTATCCCCGAGTCAATGTGCAATCTCTGCCGTATATATAACCTCCCACAATATAGAAAGGTTATTCCATGAAATACTACACAGCGCATGAAAGCACATCCTCAAAACAAGTGAGGGCACTAAAAGCAAAAGTTACAGGTAGCTAGATTTTTGAATAATACACTTCCATATCAAATTTGAATAAAATCTGTCAAGAAATGCAGCCCATAGGCCATAACACAAGACACCCACCAAAATATAACCTTTGACCCTATAAAAGGTGGAACACTTGGCGCAGTATCACCAAAAACAATAAGGTTCTACGTAACAGGGGATACATCTATAGCAGCTAAAGCTCTTATAACATCCCAGATAACTCACCTGTTGTGGCCATCCAGTTGATCGCAGTGGAAGGGATAGGTGCCTTGGGGTCATCGTGATACGTCAGCATGTAATCAAATCCTTTCTGTTGATCAATAAATTATTGCAAAAATGTGTTATAAACATAATACAATACTATTGTTAAGTCCCTGAAAAAAATTTGTTGGTTATCGTCAAACACTGATCAGTATCATCATACAAAGTTTCCTTAGCCTTACAGCATCAAAATAAAACACTATTACCCTCCAAACTGCAATAACATACTGCTTCAGATTTGATAGTAAATACAGTACCAAAATGATGATGTCATGGTCTTTTGTCATAGAATAGTGATGGTTCCAAACAAAAAATCCTTGCTCCAGGCTTTAATGAGTGGGTTTGAAGCCGGGGACTACATTACCGACTACTGTCATCCCAGATAGTCGGGCTACTTGAAACTATTTAGAACCAGTTTCCATAGTGAGGAATTGCTCCGTCACACTTCGGTACTCTAGCAGGAGGGTAAAATTTTCACCTTTTGACATTTTTTAGCTCAGAAAATTTCACTTGTCATTTTTAAACTCCTTTTTACCTCTAACATTTTTGCTTTTCTTTTCTTTTTTTTTTTTTCTGTTTTTATTGGTTTTCATAAAAATAACAGTAACAACAATATAGGCGACAATAAGTTCAAGGCTATTTAAACATATTAACAAGCTAAATTATCTAAAGTTTTGCTTTCTTTTCTTTTTTTTACCTCTAACATTTTTTGCCTTTCAATACTTATATTTTCTACCTCCATTTTTACCTGGCAGTGTGGAAAAAAACATTACTATTCTATTCTAAGAGAGTTTTATTTAGGATTTAATAATGGGGCGATTTCCTCTTACCTCATCAAAGCTTGTAAAGGTTTGATAACCATCTTAGAGGAGAATCTTGTGACTCGTACAAATTGCTTTGTCTCTGGTTTCCTGGGGTGGGTAGTGGCCTGGGAGTATATCACAATGAACACGGTGACGATGGAAAATCTTGGTGCGAGCGTAGACATAGTCACGGCTCTGCATTGGAAACTGCAAATAAAAAACAGTTGTACCACTGGACTACAAGCTTAAAGACATGGATAACTTGTTATGATTCTCAAAAATCTCACTTTGTTACTTGAAAATGGGATAAACATAAGGATATAGTGTAAAAATACCAGTCTGAATATATGAGGGTCGGTTGCACAGACTAGACGTAAAGGAGTGTGCATGCACGCATTGCTCACCAGACCATACTGTGTGTATTGGCGTATCACGCAGCGGGAGGCACACAACAGTATTTTTTAATTCAAGCAAAATGGTCCTCTTATTAATTGTCTCTCAAGACGAAAACTAAAAAAATCATGCTTTGCGTCTAACTTACAGTTTTTTATTCCAAATTATGGTTGGTTTCAGGGTTTTTTGAGTACAATTACAAGTACTCATACACATGTTTCATCTCAGTTTGAGAATTTTTTAAATCAGCTGCTCACAAAGTTAGCCAATGCCTTTAACTATGACTTCATTTTATTACCAATATTCTAATAGTCTTCTTCGAAATCATCAATATTTAAGAATTTAAAAATACCAATCACTTAAGGATTAATATACCCCCACCCAAATTTCATGAGCATTGCTGGGAAAATGAAGTATTTCGATCCACCAGATATTTCCGGATTTACTGCAATAATATGCTGTTACCATGGCAACGCAGTTTCCGACACATTCAAAAAAAATATTTTGCGCATCTTCATTGAAAGACTAATGTGTTTGCCAAATTTTATGAGCACTATTAGCGCAAGTCGAATCTGTTGGGACCATAAAAATATAGTTCGACTTAGGTAATGTAAATAACACGTTTGTATAGCTTGGTCAAAAAAAATTTATTCGAGTTAGGGAAAATTCGACTTCTGCGACTTCGAGTTATGCAAAATTAACTGTATTTTGATCTGCAAGATTTTCCTGATTTTTTTGCAATATGCTGTTACCATGGCAACACAGTTTCCTACACATGCAAACAGTGTGTCTTGCTTATCTTCATTCCAAGACTAATGTTTGTGCCAAATTTCATGACCTCTGCTCAAAAAATGACGAAGTAGATTGATCCACCATATTTTTCTGCTTTATTGCAATATGCTGTTACCATGGCAATGCACTTTCTGAAACATTCAAAAAGTGTGTCTTGCACATCTTCATACCAAGAGCAAA
>CM057159.1:7737033-7837741 GCA_029962745.1 Echinometra lucunter | reverse complement strand
GATAATAAATACAAAAGAAATTTGACCCTGCACAGTAAAAAAGTACTGGTATGCCTCCGCCTCCCATGCAATTTTCAATTTACGCAAATCTCAACAACAGCTCCCCATTACCCTTCCTACCTACATGTACCAAAAAATCTAATCAGACCATCTCCCTATGGTGATACATGAACACACTAGGACCAAGTTTGAAGTTCATACCCTAAACGGTTCTCAAGATATCACGTTAACAAGGCTAACACCTCAAATTTCAGATATGACCCCTGTGACCTTTGACCTTTGACCTACCTACCCCAAAATCTAGTCAGATCGTTTCCTATGGTGATACTAAACGATTCTTGAGATATCACGTTAACAAAAAGCCAGATGGATGGACGGACACCCGAAAAACATAATGCCTCCTTGACCACCTTCAGTGGGCGGAGGCATAAAAATGAATACAGAGAGTGTTTTGATCTTCCAACTGTTTTAATTTCTGTTCACCATGAGTGCAGAGGCTAAATTTTTCTGAGTTTATATATAAAAATATATATGTCTTTCTCCTTGAAAACCAACCCAACTAGCTACTCGTCATTAAAAAGCTATGATATACTTTCTGATATATATAATGTCAGGAATGTCAAATATACAGTTCAGTCTATGAAATCACAGCATATTTTCAGCATGCAAGCCACTGACAGGTTTGAATTTGTGGTATAGGCTCTTATAGACAAGGAAGCTGGAAGACATCAGTTGAACTACAGATGGCAGCATTTCACACTGTAAACTATGCAACTTCTACTTGATGAAAGAAAGTTGGTTCAGTAATCAATGCAACTCAAGATAAATCTCATTTTAAATACAATATAGAAATAAGAGAGGGTGGGAGGGAGGGAGAATTTGACAAACATGATGTAAAATTCACTAACCTTTCAGTTGTCTATCTTGTATGGCCAATCTGGCATTCTTCAATATTACCAGTCACTATATGATGACAGCAAGGGCTATAACAGTAATAAATTTAAACAGAGTTGGGGGTGAATAGCTAATATAACAATCAATGACTCATAAAGCATCAAACATGACATAAAAAGTAACTAAAAGGATTAAATCAGCACCTCAAGCATCACTGCAAGATGTGCATTCAATATATTCTGGATTCGGACTTCACTGTTTTGTTTTGTTTGTTTTCCAGCAATAATTAACGTAGTGAATAGTGAATAATCTTTACATTCAATTCAAACAGGAATTACCCATTGCAATTTCATTCTACATTGCCTACAGGGGTTCTCAAAAGCACAAATTAATCTAACACATCAAAAAGATATGAAAAGGTATTTTGTAGCAACTTTTTGTTACATTTCCCCCCATTTCTCACTGCTTTCAGTCTTAACATCCATCACTTTCTCAATCACCAAACCAATATACATGCATTCATGGGTGAGTAAAAAAAAAATTATATATCATGGCCACATAAAAAATACTACCAGATGTACAAGCTTTTGGAAATTTACTGCAATTGTAGCAATAAAAGCATGTTCAGTATTACTATTACTAGGAGTGAAACACAAAACTATGAATAATTTGGGAATGGTTTGGATACAGGCAGGTTAATATATTTCATTAACTTACCACTGTGACAGATTTGCAAGCTGCATTCTCTTGCCTCCTGGCTGCTATTTCAACTCCCTTTTTTTAGTGCAAAGTGACTGCTTTCTGCTAATATTTAACCAAATAAGCATTAGCGGGGACTTTTCCTTTAGCCCCTTGATCACTAAATTCTCTAATTCCCACAGACTTCATTCAGAGCCACTATTCTAGTAGGCAAGGGGTTAAATTAACCTCAAAAGCAGTTCCTCAGATATCAGTTTTTTTAGGAAAAAAGCCAAAGAGAATGAAACCCTGGGGAAATATCCATATTAATGAAAAGAGAGGATAGAGAGACCAATTTTTAAAAAAGTTCCATCAAAATCAGTTAAGAAATGAGAAAGTTACTTTGTATGGTGATCCTCACATCGGCAGTGTTCTTCAAAATGGCAGGTTTAGAAGGACAACTCTCAATTTCCTTTTTTTTTTAAACACAAAATTTCATATTTTCTCCATTATCTCTAAAGATGCTTCTTGTCTTCTTACTAGCTCAAGATATATAATGGGAAAATGTATTTGACACATCATATGTTGAGTTCACAAAGAGTCAAACAGCATCTTCACAGATAACGGAGAAAATATGAAAATTTGTGTACATAACATATTGAGAGTTGTCCTTCTCAACCTGCCATTTTGAAGAAACATTGCCAATTTGAGGATCGCCACAGAAAGTACATGTAAATCGAGACTTTTCAAACTTTCATTACTTTCTCATCTCGAAATCGATTTTGATGAAACTTTTTTGAATTGCTTTTCTCCATCCTCTTTTTTAATATTACAATGGATATTTCCCCAGGGTTTCATTCTCCTTTGACTTTTTTTTCCTCAAAACTAAATTCTTCCACAAATGTTCATATAACATCACAAATGTGGTCTTCCCTGGCAGAAAATTCCAGTATTAAAATTGAATGTACTGTGCCACAGGTTTTGTTACATGACTACGACCACTCGTAGAGCGAGGCAGGAGCTTAGCTTTTCAGTGCACATAGCTTATTTGAGTATTGTAGATAGTGATAACAAATACTGAATTATGAACATGCTCTAGAAAACTAGTTCTTTTCTGAGGAGTTGGATTTCCTAGAATTGTTGTAGTATAGCTGCACATTTACAATGTAGGTCCACATTGAATCTACATGTAGTATTACAGGGGATTACAGGTTACAATAAAATATGATTCTTTTAAAGAATTCAGCCCTCCATCATAGTAATACAAACACTGATAATTTGAATAATTTGTACTTAGTTGGCAGAGTTTGGGGAACATCTTTAAATTGGACATTAATCTGTCAAGATTCATTGTTATGTAGAGACCAATTTGTATCTACACCAAAACATATGAAGTATTCATTAATTATTCTAACTTCCAAAGAAAATTTGAATGTACATAATGACTTCTTTTTTTTTTTTTTTTTTTTGCTAATTACATCTAGTCACAATAACACATAGTACAAAACATAAAAGGGTTTAGTGCAACACAGGGCTATCTGCATTTTGGTCAAAATGAGATTTCGAAATTCAAATGATCCAGTAGAGACCAGGAACCCATTGGTTGTAGCAAACTTTGCTATTTGCTACAGCTGGATATCACCCAAAATAGATATGGCTATCTGCTTAAAACTGCAGTGTGTCAGTGCAACAAATCTTCATTTCAAGATTTATCAAAATTGCCAAAAATGCAGATAGCTTTTTCTTTGCACTGAACCCTCAATACACTTGCTTACAATAGGGAGCTTTAGATACGCGGACACAACTCAGACGACACGGTATCTTGCCAAAATGTTGTTGTCCGCATGCGCGAGACAGTTCTTTCCAATCCATCCTGCGTCGTTTGTTTTACACGACGGTTCTGGGGTCAGTTTACCGTCCTCCCCAATACGCGACGCGAGGACCTTTGTTGACCCTTTTTCATGACGTAACAATGGTTCATTTTTGAGCGCGTGTGCTTTGTTTGATTAACTGCGTCCTCCCCAAAAATATAAAAGCCTCTTTGCAACGCGACACGAGGAAAGAGGAGACGTAAGTCAACTCAGCAAGATTCTGCGTCGTCTGAGCTGTGTCGGGTATCTAAAGCTCCCTAATGCTTAAACAGAAATAGAAATATAACAAATTAAACATTACAGCATCCAATATAGTCTTCCATATCTTTATTCCATTTCAAGAAATACAAAGGTATTTCATTCTTGACTTTACAGTCCAATCAACACTAATCAAATAGCTGTTTCATTCTTGACAAGATTTTACATCACTATGACTATCACACCAATCATTTGCCAAAGATTGTTGCTGAATTGTGATTGTGCAATGGGTCAAGAAAATTTTCTTTCACTTATCCTCTTCCACATTCCCTCACATCATGGCAAATTATCTCTTCTTTTTTTTTCTACTGCTCATTTGCAATATTTTCTCTTTTTTTTTCTATCCAATTGAAGATCTTAACAAAACTACATACACAATGATTGCTCAGCTTGCTCAGGGCACCGTTTCGTGAAACTTGTCATTCTCTGACAATTACCATAGTAACAGTCACTGACCAGTGCTTCTCAGCCAATCAAAACCAAGGATTTTACTGAAATTGTCAGAGAATGACAACTTGTCAGTGCTGATGACTTTCATGAAATGGTGCCTGGAACTACTAGTAATCATTTCTTGTCTCTGCCTTACGTTTCTCTTTGAAATCTGATGTTATGCTCATGGCAAAGACAGCCTCAAAAACTCAAAATTACAACTTTTCTGATTAATTCTGCATAACAAACAAGTATACAATTTTCATAATGCTGAAATTAAACATGTACATGTATACAAATAAAATCCACTTTTGGTGGTTTATTTCATTCAATTCATCAAGCATAATTCATGGTACACAGAGAAATGTTAGACAGTGGTCATATACATGCGGCCTGAAAATGTCATAAACAGAAAGATTCCATTTCTGACTCATTTTGTAATGTGAAACTTTAACAATCTGACCCTTGCAAAACTTTCCAAGTTTACAATAAGGTTGTTTTCCACACATATAGTAAGCAAACTGAATAAAAAGTTCTATTTTCTACGTCAGCTTTGCTGAACATTTTGAAAATTAATATTAAAAGTAAGAAACCTTAGTTTTGTGTTGGTGCACAATCAAAATAAGGAATATAACATCATTCATATAAAGTTATAACACAATAATAAAATAAGTACATGTACCAAAATACCAGATTTGGCAGAATACAGAATGTGCAAATGCACAGTCATATGGGAAGCACACAGGTACTTAAATGAAAAAGAAGTCTACACTGTCAACTGGATTTACTAAGACAATGTTATAAAAGAGGAAATCAAACTTTAATAATATGACATGAATGTTAGAAGTATCAAATCCTTCTCAGAAAACTTTTGTTTGATTTGGTTTAATCAATAATACTTTAAACTTAAGGTAGAATCCTAATCTTTTTTTTAATATCATTGTCATAATTACACTGCCCATAATGAAAAAAAAGAAGAAATTTATAATACTCAACATATGCATGGCAAATCTAATGCTATCCAGAAAGCATTCTGTCCAAACAAGGGTGATTATCAAATAGACATTAGGTTCTCCACACATCATAATCATGAATACATACCATAAAATGTCAAGTATTGAATGTGAAATTAAAAAAAAAAGAACCATTATTCAGAGTTCACAATATCCCCATCACAATAACCATAATGCTTATTCAAGAGTTACAAAAATGTATATCTGTGGTTAAATACTGCAGTTTTCCCTATCTTTCAAAATGCATGTAAAGATCACAGGATTTTTTTTTTTTTTTTAAATTTGACATTTATGTGTACATGTAAAGCAAAGGGCATCTACACTTTAGTTTATACATATCTCAACAGTTTTTTCTATCTGCCATCACAGGGTATAAGATCATATCATTTACTTATTATGAACTTCCTTAAAACCATCAAGTTCTTACACTTAGTGAATAAGAAAAGCAACAGAAAGCATTCCTTCCAACACTCCCAAAGATATTGATTTGTATTAATTACAGGTAGTTTGATAGAATCTCAGTCATAAGCTGCAATATTGCATGACATCATAAATTCTGCTTAATACAAGCTTTTATTTCTGAAACAGTGATATTGGGAAAAACATGAATGCAGAAAGTTCATTGACCTATGACTTTGGTCCGATTTGACTCATTTTCAAATTTGACCTGCACCTTTAGTATGAAGTCGGTGATTCTACAGAAAGTTCTTGTGATTACAGTGCTTCTAAGTGATGCCTAAAGTCTCACTTGGCTATGCAGGCGAGACAAAAACTTGCCATTGGCTTTTTGTACATTTGTGCTCCATGATATTAGGGAAAGCATTTATAAAAGTTCTAGCCTTGCATATGCATAATACAGTGAAACCTGTAAATAAAGATGGCTCAAGGGAGACAAGAATAGTGGGCGGGGCAAGTGGTCTTTATGTACAGGTTCCTTTAGTACATGTTTCGATGACAAACTTTCTTCAAGGGAAACAAAAGTTGTGGTTTTTCTATACAGGTGGTTACTATATAGCAGGTTTGACACATTTTTTTTTTCTTCAATTGACAAGACATATACAAGTATGTCCAGAGTTTGAATTTACCGATGCCATGATCATAGGGCAAACGAAAATGAGCTTACAGGCAAGTGATACATGTCAAAGTGCAAAAAGCAGCTGCCTGACTTATTCACAAATTAAACTCATAATATCTATATTCTAGTTCAAATTAAGCCTTGCAATTAAGCAGACCCACTGATCCATTGTACAGAAAAGTTAGATACGTGTACCTCCAGGTGAAATGAAATTCTGCCACTCCTTCTGGTTTGTGCAAGATACTAGGAGAGAAAATGCCCAATAATATTATCCAAGTTTCATACCAAAAGGATATCTTTTAAAAATATTCAAATACTGCTCTCACACTTCTAAACTCAGTGAGTTTCTCAGGTTTTTCATCTTTTACTCATCACATCCTTACTAATACAGGCGAACCTTATTATAACAAACTCCTCTGGACAAAGAAAATCGCCTCTTATATCGAAACCTTCTTATATCAGGGCTAAAAAACAATAAAATACAAAGAAGTGGGATTGGCAAAAATTAACAAGTTTGTTAAAACAAGTTTGTTTTAACAGTATTCTTTAACAAGGTTCCACTGTAATATAATGTTGATGATAATGATGTTCACAGCTTTTAAGGTTTACTAAACACAAATCTTGTATAATGGTGCACTTATTCTCCACATAATTCTGTATCTCCTTCAACTGTAGCAGTTTGAATCATTTGTAGCGAACTGTTTCTCACTCTGTAGGTCCTTGAAGTTGGTCCCAGGCATAGCATCTAGGGCTAGAGCAGCATTGTGAACCCTATGCATGAAATCTGGTACACCTGGGGTTGGAGAGATTAGCAGGATATTGCACACAATGGAAATGCAGAATAAAAGCTTGTTCAGATATGACGCGACCAACCCCCGCGACAACCCCCTACATTTCTTTAGTGTTCAGATAATAATAATAATAATATATTACATTTATATAGTGCATTACATGAATACTTCAATGCAGTTTACAATGTTACTACTATTACCCCTGATCACTGAATTTCTAAGCCTGCACAGAAGTGTGCACCATCTCCACTCCTTAGGGAGCATTGCTACCCATGGTTCTCGCCAGTACATAACACCCATGGTTCCAATACCATGTGTAAAGGGTTTCAGACAAGGAAGAACCATGTGTGAAATTGCTGCACCACGCATGGCAACAGGGTAAAAAAATATTGGAGTATATATTCCTAACAATAATGATAAATGTCACAGATTGTTTTGCTTTTTGGAAATGTATTTTTACTCTTATGCCATTAGTAGACAACTCCTGCTTACCAAGAAGTATTTTTCATCCTTTTACTAAAGCACATACTGCCGCCACACCTAACTTTAGGTGTTATTCCGTAAAACTTCCAAAACTTCCGAGCTTTGTGCAGAGTGGGAACTGTGTGTGGATTTTTTTCTAGTGAGAACCCTGTTGCTACCATTTTGCACCGTTCACATGTGTATATGCAGGGCAAAGGCAAAGGCAGTCACATTGACTTTTGGCAATCCTCACAGGTACCCACTTGCTCCTGGGTGGAGAGTGGTAAATGTAGATTTTTATCTTGCCAAAGGACATTAGCGCTGTGGCGGGACTTGAACTCGGACCACAGTCTGGTGACAATATCCACTAGACCACGACACCTCTATGATATGGCATGGCAAACCATGCCACTGAACGGGCATAATTTGTCAATACTCAAATAAAAGAGATTTTTGTCAAAAGTTGAGCAGACAAACTCATCACAATGTATTTCTAATAGTTTGATTAGTCCTCAGCTTTTTGCCACCGGGAGGGCAAAAATATGCCTCTTGCCTCAGTGGTATTTTTTTGCCACCTTATATCCCATTCACTCACTACACAAAAAACCGTGGGAGTTTGTCACAGGGGTTTGTCACGTCATATCTGAACAAGCCTTAACTGACATCACTTCAAGTAATGCAAGATAATACAGATAGATTTTTCTACTCTTCTTATGTTAATTCTGACAATGACTCTAAAAGGAGCTGCAAATGTAAACCCACTGGTTTTGGGTTCTGGCTAAATGCAACATCAGTTTCAGTTGGAAGGTGAGCATATGACCTATGACTTACATACCCTAACATCAAATTACTGTAGATCATCTTCCTACAGTGATACATACTATCGCCAAGTTTGAAGTTCATACCTCAAACAGTTCTTAAGATATCGCATTAATGAAAAAGCTGGACGGACAAAGGTCAACCCAAAAACATT
Source organism: Echinometra lucunter (assembly GCA_029962745.1). Classification (NCBI taxonomy): domain Eukaryota; kingdom Metazoa; phylum Echinodermata; class Echinoidea; order Camarodonta; family Echinometridae; genus Echinometra; species Echinometra lucunter. Next base: position 7,829,297 of record CM057159.1, on the reverse strand, counting down.
AAAATGCCACCGGCATCAAATCAGAAAATCAATCAGTGTGTCCCTGTCCTTTGCTCTCTCTCTCTCTCTCTCTCTCTCTCTGATCTTTCATACATTATACTGATCCATTTCTTTTACTGCTCTACATGTACATCCATTTAAATAAACTTGATAATAGGTAATATTTCAAATTCTTGGAATAATTAACACTGCTGTTGGAGCAGGTGATATTAAAACTAAAAATATCCTTTGCCACGCAACGGAAGTGTATCCCCGAGTCAATGTGCAATCTCTGCCGTACTATATAACCTCCCACAATATAGAAAGGTTATTCCATGAAATACTACACAGCGCATGAAAGCACATCCTCAAAACAAGTGAGGGCACTAAAAGCAAAAGTTACAGGTAGCTAGATTTTTGAATAATACACTTCCATATCAAATTTGAATAAAATCTGTCAAGAAATGCAGCCCATAGGCCATAACACAAGACACCCACCAAAATATAACCTTTGACCCTATAAAAGGTGGAACACTTGGCGCAGTATCACCAAAAACAATAAGGTTCTACGTAACAGGGGATACATCTATAGCAGCTAAAGCTCTTATAACATCCCAGATAACTCACCTGTTGTGGCCATCCAGTTGATCGCAGTGGAAGGGATAGGTGCCTTGGGGTCATCGTGATACGTCAGCATGTAATCAAATCCTTTCTGTTGATCAATAAATTATTGCAAAAATGTGTTATAAACATAATACAATACTATTGTTAAGTCCCTGAAAAAAATTTGTTGGTTATCGTCAAACACTGATCAGTATCATCATACAAAGTTTCCTTAGCCTTACAGCATCAAAATAAAACACTATTTACCCTCCAAACTGCAATAACATACTGCTTCAGATTTGATAGTAAATACAGTACCAAAATGATGATGTCATGGTCTTTTGTCATAGAATAGTGATGGTTCCAAACAAAAAATCCTTGCTCCAGGCTTTAATGAGTGGGTTGAAGCCGGGGACTACATTACCGACTACTGTCATCCCAGATAGTCGGGCTACTTGAAACTATTTAGAACCAGTTTCCATAGTGAGGAATTGCTCCGTCACACTTCGGTACTCTAGCAGGAGGGTAAAATTTTCACCTTTTGACATTTTTTAGCTCAGAAAATTTCACTTGTCATTTTTAAACTCCTTTTTACCTCTAACATTTTTGCTTTTCTTTTCTTTTTTTTTTTTTCTGTTTTTATTGGTTTTCATAAAATAACAGTAACAAACAATATAGGCTGACAATAAGTTCAAGGCTATTTAAACATATTAACAAGCTAAATTATCTAAAGTTTTGCTTTTCTTTTCTTTTTTTTACCTCTAACATTTTTTGCCTTTCAATACTTATATTTTCTACCTCCATTTTTACCTGGCAGTGTGGAAAAAAACATTACTATTCTATTCTAAGAGAGTTTTATTTAGGATTTAATAATGGGGCGATTTCCTCTTACCTCATCAAAGCTTGTAAAGGGTTTGATAACCATCTTAGAGGAGAATCTTGTGACTCGTACAAATTGCTTTGTCTCTGGTTTCCTGGGGTGGGTAGTGGCCTGGGAGTATATCACAATGACACGGTGACGATGGAAAATCTTGGTGCGACGAGCGTAGACATAGTCACGGCTCTGCATTGGAAACTGCAAATAAAAAACAGTTGTACCACTGGACTACAAGCTTAAAGACATTGGATAACATTGTTATGATTCTCAAAAATCTCACTTTGTTACTTGAAAATGGGATAAACATAAGGATTATAGTGTAAAAATACCAGTCTGAATATATGAGGGTCGGTTGCACAGACTAGACGTAAAGGAGTGTGCATGCACGCATTGCTCACCAGACCATACTGTGTGTATTGGCGTATCACGCAGCGGGAGGCACACAACAGTATTTTTTAATTCAAGCAAAATGGTCCTCTTATTAATTGTCTCTCAAGACGAAAACTAAAAAAATCATGCTTTGCGTCTAACTTACAGTTTTTTATTCCAAATTATGGTTGGTTTCAGGGTTTTTGAGTACAATTACAAGTACTCATACACATGTTTCATCTCAGTTTGAGAATTTTTTAAATCAGCTGCTCACAAAGTTAGCCAATGCCTTTAACTATGACTTCATTTTATTACCAATAATTCTAATAGTCTTCTTCGAAATCATCAATATTTAAGAATTTAAAAATACCAATCACTTAAGGTGATTAATATACCCCCACCCAAATTTCATGAGCATTGCTGGGAAAATGAAGTATTTCGATCCACCAGATATTTCCGGATTTACTGCAATAATATGCTGTTACCATGGCAACGCAGTTTCCGACACATTCAAAAAAAATATTTTGCGCATCTTCATTGAAAGACTAATGTGTTTGCCAAATTTTATGAGCACTATTAGCGCAAGTCGAATCTGTTGGGACCATAAAAATATAGTTCGACTTAGGTAATGTAAATAACACGTTTGTATAGCTTGGTCAAAAAAAATTTATTCGAGTTAGGGAAAATTCGACTTCTGCGACTTCGAGTTATGCAAAATTAACTGTATTTTGATCTGCAAGATTTTCCTGATTTTTTTGCAATATGCTGTTACCATGGCAACACAGTTTCCTACACATGCAAACAGTGTGTCTTGCTTATCTTCATTCCAAGACTAATGTTTGTGCCAAATTTCATGACCTCTGCTCAAAAAATGACGAAGTAGATTGATCCACAATATTTTTCTGATTTATTGCAATATGCTGTTACCATGGCAATGCACTTTCTGAAACATTCAAAAAGTGTGTCTTGCACATCTTCATACCAAGAGCAAATGTGTGCCAAATTTCATGAGTATTGCTTGAGAAATGAGGAAGTAGTCTGATCCACAAGATTTGCAATGGACTGACTGCCCAACCGACCGACCATACGCTAATTCCTATATACCCCCTTCAAACTTCATTTGGTGGGGGTATAATAAGAAAAGTTACAAGGAAGAGTGTATGCAGTTCCTTTCAAATCTTGCCCTATACAATTCTACAACAAGAACTTATAAAGAGTACATATTCACTTCACTTGCAAATGTTTTCCTCACCATTACACATGTATGGTACATTCATTTTCATACTTCATTTCGGAATGATGTCCTTTAGATACATTCAGTTGTGGGCTTTCATGTGGAGTGGATCATAATTTGCTGACACCAGACTTTGTGAAAAGTACTGGAAATACCTGTAATAGAGCTACATTTCTGGAGCACAGCAAAACAAGCTGCCCCACCATAAACATTCTTCGGCCTACTTCGGGCATTCTGGAGCCAAGGAAAGTGAGATAATGACTTTGCCATATAGGGCAAAGGGTGGATACACAGCATTACATAAGGTCTGTTGGTCATAGAACTCATAGTGATGGACAACACCTGTTAGGGTAAGCCCACGACTGAGCGTCTTTAATAGACAGAAATAAGCAGCTTGAGCCTCTATTTTCAAATATCCAGCACCTTTCCTTTTTTGTGTGAAATACTTACTGGATAGTGAGTAGCCCAATACACAATTTCTGTTCCTGTCTCGTTATCTTGATCAACTACTCCTGTTTCAATAACATGTTTGTCCCAGACCTTCCTGTAATCCAAGTCTGTTTGAACCTTGAAGAACGATTTGGCGGTGCAGTCAGTGAATGTTCCAAATACTACAAGAAGCAAGATGAAGAAAATCAACATATAGACATATTGGCATGCTGGATGAAAATAAATATGAAAAGCCGCTTCACTAATGAATGCTTAAGTATATACATACATGTAGGAAATTTCTTGATACTGTGTAGTACTGTAGATGTGGAATATTTTGCGGTGTAGAAATTTTTGCGCATTTCACGTGGCACGACACTCGCACAAAAATAAAACTGCTCAAAATATTTTATTTTGCATGTGTATACAGTTATCCTAACTTTAGGTGAATATCAAACATTCATGATTGTGTTTAACCCAGCTGAGCGCAAAATATTGAAGGTGCGAAAATTTCCACTTCTGCAGTAAGCTGGAATGTTTAGGGCAACAGGAAGGATATGCAGTTAGCATTTTGTAAATTATGTATCACCGATACCATCAGTAAGAATTCTTTCCTGCTTGTATGATTTGAAGAATGGCATCGATCTCTACTTGCTAATAATGATAGCTTTCCTCATTAACATAACTAGCCCTTGGCTCACCATCCTGTAGGATTTTTGGCAGGTCAGGTCAGGTTCTTCCTGCTATTGGTAACCAGCATGTAAAACAGTACTACCGCGCTTCACGTTGGAGGGTGCACAGCCCCCCTCCCAACCTCCTCAGGTCAGGTTCTTCCTGCTACAGGTAACAAGTATGTATAACAGTACTACCGCGCTTCACGTTGGAGGGTGCACAGCCCCCCTCCCAACCTCCCCCCTCCCCCTGCGTAACAAAAGCTTTGTGTCGATCTTGCTTGCTGACAACCATGAAAGTATATCTGACAAGAAGACTGAATGGAGTGATGGAGGAACAAGAAGGGATGTACATGTATATAGAAGATGTTGAGAAGGTTGATAAGTTTGGGCATACAATCAACAGTGGTGGGACAAGATGGAGAGTAGGTTGGATGAAGTTCAATGAGCTGGCCTCGATCCTAGCAGGTAAAAGGCTTACGATAAGGTTAAAAAGCAAGATTTATAAAGCTTGTGTTAAATTAGCCATGGTGTATGGCTTAAAAACTTTGATTGTGAAGAAGGGATCTCAAGGAGAAGTGTAAGAGCCATGATATGGAAAATGTATGATAGAAAGAATGCACATGAGCTCTTTAAAACTTTGAGTCTGGAACAAACTGGTAGAAGTAGTCAAGATATTTACTCTTTGCATGCTCAATCAAATTTGAGGAGAAAATAATCACAATTGATCTTCTGATATCTTATTTAAATTCTAGTTCCCTTATTGCAGTATCGATGCTGGTAATTATTCTATAGATATCACTTATGCACACTAGCTATTTCATAGTTCACTGATACGATGGTAAAGGAGAAAGCTAAGTATTATGACTGTTCAGTTTGATTGTATGGATGTGTACTAATGCAAAAAAAAAGTTTATGGAGTTTAGGTAGATTGAGATGCATGGGTCATGTGTAGAGAAGGGAAGATGACGAGCCTGTGAAAAGAGCGAGGGATCTGGAAGTGGATGGCATAAGGGGAAGGGGAAGACCAAAGACTACATGGAAAGAAATGGTGAAGAGAGATGGCAGGAGGGTTGGGCTAAAAGAGGAGGATGCTCAACACAGGAACAAGTGGAGAGAGAGAGGAGCAGTGTCATCATGACTGGAAAGCAGTGACCCCTGGAAAGAGAGAAGATGCTGACTGTAATAAACGATGACATTAACCCTTCAGCACTAAACATGCTGGCTCCTCCCACCACCGCAGTGAGAAATTAAACACTTCAAATGGGGGTGCATTTGGCTTTTTCCCAGTCAATTTGTTTTTAACTGAAAAGTATGTTGCAGTTTATACTTTTTAAAAGAATTCTTTGTCCACCTAATTCTGTTAGTTCTTGAAAAAATTACTTCCATTTTTGTGTTATCATTTTTTCATTTGTCTATTTTGCCAAGGAAAACAAAACAAACAAAATTGGGCCCTCTTGCATAAAAAGTTGCGATTAAATGCAACTAAAAAAACAGAATGCAAGTCCAAAATACTAAATTCTGAATGGTTGAAAATCAAGTTGTGTTTAATTTTTTGAGTTGCGTTTAATCGCAACTTTTTATGCAAGAAGGCCCTGATTATACAATGAATGTAAAATAGTAAATACACTGTACAATCTGCATTTGCTTATGGGAATGACCAAAAAATACAAACTTACCTTTATATTCATACAAGTAGTCATGATCCATTTTCCTTCTCCACACCATCATCTCTGACTTTGCCATGACCTTCTCCCAAGAGCTTAACTGTGGTAGGTCTGGATTTGGGTCTGACCTTAGAATTCTGATCAGATCTACGTCATCCAGGCACCTACATGACCAAAGGATACATGCAGAATAAAAAACAATGGCGAACATGTATGATAAAAATAAGAATATAAATAATGTGCATGTCGTGTTTGTACTGTAAAATGCCGTGTATAAGGCGCACTCTCATGCATAGATGTAGGTGTAGGGCGTACCCACCTGAAGAGCTCTCCGAATGTTGCTGAGATTTGTGAAGTCAAAGGTTAAAGGCATTGGTTAACATTGTTATGATTTTAAAAAAATCTTGTTTTGTTACTTGAAAAAGGGATAAACATAAGGGTTATAGTGTAAAAATACCAGTCTGAAAGTTTCAAAGTATAATATCCACAGGAAGTATGTTTAAATATCAAAAATGTGAACCAATGTTTGAAAAATATACAAGAGTCGGTTGCACAGAATAGACATAAGGAGTGCGCATGCGCGTATGACTCACCTTACCGTACTGTGTGCATTGGCGTATCACATAACGGCATTTTCAAATTCAAGCAAAGCGGTCCTCTTAATGAGTGTCTCGTGAGACGAAGGATAATAAAATTGCCGTTTGCGTCTAACTTACACTTTTTCATTCCAAATTATGGTTGATTTCAGGGTTTTTGAGTACAAATACAAGTATTCATACACATGTTTCATCTTAGTTTGAGAATTTTTTAAATCAGCTGCTCACAAAGTTAGCCAATGCCTTTAAACATGGTTTGCACAAGCAGACAATGTCCAATAACATCTTACCCATTTTCAATGCCTTTTTTGTCACTTCTCTTCGGTTATTTCTCTTACTTCACTAGTGTCAGTCTAAATTTTTAATCTATTGCCTCACTCTAACCCCCTGCATGCCTGCATGATTATTTTGATGAAAAATGCAGTGTTAAAAACATTTAAAGGAATCAGTCGCTTGTAAACAAAGTATGATTCCATTGTATTTTCAGCTGCATACACCACGGTATGTTCGGCATTTAAAGAGGGAATGAATACCGTCCATGCTATCATTCGGGTTTTTACTTTGAAAATGTGGTTTCTTTGATTATTCATTAACATCAGGCTCATCCTGTATATAAATCTACAAACAAATGATTTTAGTTATCAGAACAGGTTTCATGTTTCCTTTTAGAACGGTGTGAAATGCGGTCAAGTTGTTAAATACACTAAACTCTTAATAATCTGAAAAACAATTGCATTGCAATTACATACACACATGTACGTATGTTCAATCTTTATGGGATGTCATCTGCTTGGGCAGGATTGGTGCATTCTATGACATCATTACAACACCGTTATTCTTCTGGCAAGCTATACCCCAGATGCTGGGAGGTGGTATTATTTGTATCATTTTTTAATAACCCGATACTTAGTAGAGGTAAAACTTGTACAACTGCCATCTGTTAACTTACCAGTTTCTAGTGATACATGTATATCATTTGCCACATTTGTGATTTTCTTTGAATGGGCACTTTAACATCTAGGAATTTCTAAAACTGAAGGCTAAAGCTGCTGTCGCAATCTACAAATCTGGATTTGAAGTCAAGAGGATACTATAACTTACAGATTATTGAAAGACGACCTGACTGATTAATTCTGTTAACCTTCTTTAAAAAACCACTGAATTTGAACATTTCAAGACCAAAATTTTTACATAAATTCATTCAAAAATACATTTCATATGACTGCATTAAATATCATTAAAAGGGGGAGGGAATAAAGAGGAAAATCAGGAAATGCATGCTTGATGAACTGTCATCATTAAATTGATACAGACTGCTCTGTCTTCTATGGTACCTGGATCATGAATAAAAGGCAAATTTCATCAATCTTGTTTACTTGCTGGAGGGTTAAAATGTCATAAAATGTAAAGGGAATATATGAGGTATGTTTCTATCAACATCAGTTACGAACTTCACCCACACACTCAGTCACTGACTCAGAATCAGATATCAGATCCACAAGGTTTCAAGAATGCAAGGTATTTTCATATCAATCATTTTTCAGTTCATGTAGGTTAGCCAAAGTCTATGACAAAATAGTAAAGGTTAGAAAGGAATTCCTTAATGTTAGTATCTTATCATCTGCACAGCACTTAATGATCACTGATCTAGCAATTAGACAAGTTCAAAATTGCTAACCCATCAATTTGGCTATTGGTGATTTTCTCCTGATCCCATGCAAACAATGCACCACCAAATATCACATAATTCCGCCTCTTGCCCTTCAGGTATCTCCTGGCGAAACCGACGGCAAGGGATTGAAGTGATCTTTCCGAGTATATTGATCTATACAAGCACATCATTTGTTCGAGCCTCCTCAATCTTTGAGCAGCATAAACATTGCACTGCCGGGTAAGTAGGCTGAAAATGGTAGCGACGTGCTCAGAGAACGTCTGCCCCGACGGTCCCCGCATGGCAATTCGGAGTATCCGTCCCAGGTCACTGCTGCTGCTGCTTCTGCCAAAGATATTGGAAGATCCCCACCTCCAGTGGAAGTCTCTACAGTTTTTAGATACATTGCCTGTATTTGCAGTGATAGTGTTTCCCGAAAAAAGTACTCGAAATCTTGAAAGTGATTGAAAAACGGCCATACTGTCTCAAAAGGCCATTTAAATGGCAGTTTTGAAGTCAGGGTAGATTTGCGTAACCCCTGCACATGGTCGTAATCGATACTGCTATCGACAACGGCTAGACTTGGGATCAAGGCTTTTTTTTTTTTTTTGTTCGGTTCGGTTTTTATTCTTTTCTGAATAAAATTCAAGTTCAAGTTCAAGTTTCTTTCATAAACAAAATTACAAATTTTCATATAACAAAACCATACAACAAAAGTACATTAACTCTTCATATAACAAAATTATTTTCAACAAGATGACTTTGTTCGACTTTTCATTCCATGCATGTCAATTTTCATACCAATAACAGAAATTCACATTTCATAAAGAATCACATAATTTTCACAAAATAACCGTATTTAACATCTCAAACTTCTATTAATTAAAAGTTGTAGGGTTTTTTTTACTTATAAGAAAACAGAACTCCACTTCCCATTTGCTTAAGCTTCAAGTTGAAAAACAACGAAAAACGAGGAAAAGACATCAGAAGTGAAATAATGGGGGAAGAAAAGTCCTGCTGAAACCCTCTTCCCTATCAACCTAAGAGCATGCACCCCGAACCCCCTTTCCCCACCCCACCCCACCCCGTTTTAATACTACACTTGTGATACAGGGGATAATTCCCTAATCAGCTGTTCTTTGTAAAGGAAAAAAGAAGAAAAGAAAAGACAAAAAACAACAACAACACCATGCAAGCTCTATAGCCCCATACCTCGTTCTTCCTATAACTTTCCTTCAATTTATATTTTCCCATTTCCTCAAATGGAGAGAAATTTTGCCTCTCCAAGGCTAACCTTTCTCTTCCCATTCTTCTTCTTTAAACTTTCTTTTAATTTTGTCCACCGTTATGGGTGAAGTTGGTGAACTCCTATCTCTTCCCTTAAAAAAATTAACACTTTTACAAAGATCGGAAGATTGTTTACCAAACATTCCTTTCCACTAATTCTATCCGGCCCGGCCCCAAATATCTCTTCTCAACTTAAATTACCAGTCGATGACCACAAAGGTTATTTTGCGAAATTGCAGAACGAAACAAAATTTGTGTAAGAGTATATAATTCCATGCAGCATTTTAATCAATATATACTCGGTACACTGTCTTGGTTTTCTAAAGATGTTTGGAATTTCTTTATAACGAAAACCATATTTATCTTTAATCCTTTTAAAAATATCCGGCGCAAAAAAGTGCAGAAAACCAGCTTATTTCTTTTTTTAACATGATTTATCGTTATAATTCTTTCTCCCAATACAAAAGTTATTCCTTCCCCATCCTGAGTCTAGTATTTCTATTCACATTTCGTTTCCAGCTTACTGGAATTGTGTTATAAACTGTCTGTATTGTTTGAAAGGGTTACAGTTCGTTATTCCGAAGGTTCGTTAGTCCGAAAATGAAAAAAAGGTTAGTTATTCCGAAGGTTCGATAATCCGAAAATGAAATAAGGTTCATTTAAGTTTTGTTAGTTATTTTCAGACTAACGAACCTTATCATATTTTCGGACTATATCGAATTAACCTTCGGAATAACGAACCTGATTTCATTTTCGGATATACGAACCTTTTTTCATTTTCGCATTAACGAATCTTCGAAATAACGAACCTTATTTCATTTTATGACTAAAAAACCTTCGGAATAACGAACCTTCGGAATAAAGCCACAAATGTTTGGATTAACTAACCCTTTTTCATTTTTCGGACTAACGAACAGCGAGGCGTGTTTCGGAATGACGAACCTTCGGAATAACGAGCCTTCGGAATTACGAACATCACCCGTTTAAAAGTGCATTCTCATTCAAGCCCAAAATTTGAAAATGTGAAAACGATCTTAAGTTTTATTCATAATCCATAATATGTGCCAATCTATAAATATTTTCCCATATATTTTAGGGGTAAATATGCATTTCCCCTCATCTCGTATAAATATGTTGTTAAAAAATATCTCATTCCCTTTAAATATCTCATATTCAAACTGAAAATCCCTTTTATTCATCCACACTTCTAATAAATTCATAAAATTGCGGCAGTGCTACTTTCAACAGTCCAAGCAGATAAATGTTAATTCTCTCCCCATTATCGCATATGTTTTGTAGCATATTTGAAACACTGTTCTCATTTCAATGATTTATTTTGCATGAGTCTTTTAAAAAGATAACCTTGTGTGCATTTGTCTTAACCAGCAATTGAAAATTCATCATTTTCAGGCCACCAAGATGATTCTCCCACGCAACAAAAATGCAAAAGTTGAATGATCTAGTTCCTCGTACCCATCTTGGAATTGGACCGCGTGAGTGAAACATGCCACACTGGAAAAAATAAACAGCTTTGACAACTGTATTTTTATACCCATCATCTCTATTTCCACCAGTTCAATATTCTTCATACACATGTAGTTTAAAATTTATTTCACTTCTATATCTAAGGACCCGATGATTCTTTTTTTTTTAATTCTACCTTTTGACTTAAAGGTATGAGGAGCCTAATGGTGATACCTTTGTCTTATTTGTTAACTCTAAGCCCTGACAGTTTTCTAAAATTCCTTAAAATGTTCTATTACATTTTTTATGGATTCCACGTCGCGAACAAAATAAACCTGCTTTACCTCTTCATCTCAGAGAGAAATCCCTTTGACATCATTGTTATATCGTGCATGTGCCAATACTTCTGTGCACATATAAAAAAATATATGGACACTGATGATGGTAATAGAGGACCCCCCCCCCCCCCCCCGGCCTAACTCCTCTTTCCACTTTAAAATAGTTTGCCGAATTCCCTCCATATACTAAAAATATAGCTTTGGTTATATTTTGACCCATTTCCGAAACTGTCGACCCAACCATAAGAAAGTAACGTATAATGCTGTAGAAAATTATGGAATATATATACTTAAGGCCCCTTAATTCCGAATAGCAGCACTATATCTTGTAAGTATACTGTTGTGACCAAGTAAGCATGAATGGTGTATTAAACCTTGCTCACTTCTTTATTATGTCTCTGAGTCTGTCTTATACAATCCATTCATAATCGTGCCCTAAACCCAGGCCTTCACCCCCCCCCCCCCCCCCTCCCAGTCGGCCTACCGTAAATCCACAGCACTATGGTATAGAGATCTACGGCTCAGTTTGATATCACGGGCGGCCAGCCAGTGTACAGATGTACAGCAGTGTACAGACCAGGAAAGCGTTTCATCAAGTGTCTTCTCAGTGATGTTTTTTTTTTTTTTTTTTTTAGCGACAACTGTTATAAGCTACTGAAATTCTTGAATCTGAATTATGGCTGAGAGCAAATTTGTCAGTAAATATCAATTAAAACAACTTTAATGAAACGCCCCCCCCCCCGAAAAATGCGTGGACGCAACTATAGGATTTGAAAAAGGCCAAAAAAAAATGAGAGAAAAAAAATTATGTTTTCTTGAGTTTGAATTTGGTAAAACGCATTTAGGTATATCCCTTTCCCGATCTTTTAATCTGGACTTTGTGCAGATTTTCTTCTAAAAGCGAAAAGAAAGAGACAGAGACCTAGGCTTACTTAGGGTGATAATATGTTCATGGTGTCAATCCATTAATTCCGTTTCGTTTGTTTTTTTATTTCTAAATTTTTTTTAGGGGACCTATATTAATTTTCCGAAGGGTTTCATTCGCTGACAAGAAAAATAAAAGGGTCCTCGGTTTTTTCAGGTGGTTTTTTTTTATTTTTGCCCCCAAATTTGCTTACAGGCTACAAGACTTCCATAATATAGGGGGACATCCCCGGCCCCACGGGAGGCAGGGAGGGGGATGAAAAGAATCTTTCACGTTTCTCAATTGCCATCGTTTCTTGTCTGCTCCTTCTCCTCCTACGTTCTCTCACCATTTCCTCTTCATTTCTTTTTTTTTGGGGGGGGGGGGGGTGTTCCATAGAATGGGTTTAAAAAAACTCGAAAAGGGTGTGATTTTCATCAATGTATAGAACTCGTTTAGGGTGGTTTTGGAAAACCATCAACTGGGATCAAGTAACGCGCGAGATGAGATCAGGACGTTTGCTATTATTGTTTGATAAATTTTTTCAGTTTACATTTTTGTTGTTGTTTTAATATATATTTTTCTTAAGGAAGGAGATTAAAAATAAAGGAAAACCTCTCTCTCCGAGTCTCTCTTTATTATGTTTGAGTGATTAATATTCTTATACTATATATGAATATTCTTTTCCGGTAATTAGTTTATATATTCATCATGATACTGTTTTTTTTTAAATATATTAATAAAGATACCATTGTCATTTTTGTTATTTTTTGTCAAAGTCTACAAAATTAACCTAGGAAACCAGTCTTAATTGTAACTGTTTCTTCTTAACCGTGTACATGTATAAATAAAGATATCAATCAATTATTCCAACGTGACGTATGTACAGGAATGTATACTGACTGCCCCCCCCCCCCCCCCCCCCCCCCCGTGTACACCGGAGTGTACATTATCGTGGGGGGAAGTGTACACTCCCTTGTACACTAATTGCGTAGATCGTGACACTGACGTGGTCGGTATACCACTGAACTAAAAATATTTTTAGTTCAGTGGTCGGTACATGTGCACTCACTAGGTTGGCAATTCTAAGCATTTGAGAATTTGGACTGGGCTACCTTCATCCCCGCATGATTTGGTGAGAAACATATAGCTAGCTTCACCGTACACACATCCATGCATGCACGATCCGTACGGATACTATGTGTTAATTCACGATCGATCGCGCGCGCGCTATGCATGCGTCTGCTGCAAAGTATTTCAAGATTTGACTTTGGAACGAAATGTGAATTTTTGACTGTGGAAATGGAGTATTTCAAGAGAATAGCTACGGGATCTGCCAGGCATTCTAAACCCATCAACCAGAAGTATTCTTATGGCACCGCAGGGTTTCGTTGCAGGTAAATTGATAGCGTTCACTGTTTTTGGACGGTGTTACATGTAGATTTTCATTTCAACATGTGTCACGTTCAAACTTCAAGTTCAACTTCAAGTCTCATGCCATGGTCGATAACAATTAGATCTAGGCCTACCAGTACACCCAGTTGTTGTGTGTCCGGACCGGTTGTGTATCCGGACAGTTGACTTTAAACAGCCATTTGAAAAAGTTTACAAGCAATATTTCCTAAATTTTTAGCCCCAAGTGTAAGACAGTATTATAAAGAACAAATATTGATGATGATTAGCACCATTCAGTGCATATTTTTTGTTTAATCCAAAGACAAAAAAAGGCTTATTTTTGTTACGTGTCCGGACACCCAACCCCCCATCCTACCTAGCTATAGGATAGCTATCGTGATTTTATTCTGATATTACACGATAACTATAGATTGCTGACATAGGCCCCAGTGTAGACAGATGTGACCTTGAAATATTATGCCTCCAAATCACACTTTCACATGCCCGGTTAACCCTGCAAACTACCTTCCAAGTTCGCCAGTGGACCAGTCGATCAAACTGTGATATAAGAACCTTAAATTTATTTTTCAAACTCAAAATATCAACTTTTGATTGATACGGGATCCTACCTTCTTGTTGATTTCGCCACTTGATTAATTTCCATTTCAATAGCGCGACCTCCGACGCGACATCGTGAGTTCACCTACACCCGCTGGTCTCGGCCACAGGCGCTAGGCGAAGCAGCGTCGCACTCTCGCATGTGTCGGCGAACGCAGAGTGCGTACGAGAGTGCAATGCTGCTTCGCCTAGCGCCTGTGGCCAAGACCAACGGGTGTAGGTGAACTCACGATGTCGGAGGTCACGCTATTGAAATGGAAATTAATCAGGCGGCGAAATCAACACCGGAGGACTACTGCCAAACCACAGTGCCAGCCTATGGTAGGTCTACTGAGTACTGTATCCCTCGAATGATCTATGGAGCAGCCATCATGAACCTCACCAAAGCGATGTGCAATAGACTCAACCAGGCACAGCATCAGCTGTTCAAGCAAATCTTAGGCCTCCCTAACTCAGCTGCTGATGAGTCAGTATACCTCCTTACTGGTCTCATACCACTGAGCATGCAAGTGGACTTAGAGAAGCTCCTTCTAATAGGGCAGCTGCTCGATCTTCCCCATGATCGCTTTGAGTATAGGACATTTCTGCATGCTTTATCTAGGCAAACCAACTCCATCAAAGCCTGGCAGGTCATCCTGTGCAGGTACAAACTACAAGACCTACACTCTCTCACAATGGAACCAATCCCATATAGGCACTGGAAGAAGATGGCAAAGGCAGCAGTAAGAGACATGGTGGCCAAAAGTACAGTAGAGGCAGTTCATGCAAAAGCTACACTGGCACTTTGGAGGAACATCACCATCCCAAGCCCAACTCACCTGTATCCAAGTAGCAGCAGTTCTAAATTTTTGCGACAAGCAGTAATAATCAGATCACAACTCCTGTGCCAAACTTACCCAGTCCAAACAAGACTTCTCACCATTAAAAGGGCTACAATAGCCACTTGCCAGCTCTGCTGCAAGGAAAATGAGGATACAGGCCACTTTGTGGCATCATGTGCCTACCTCACAGCCTACAGACAGGACCTTCTTGAAAAACTGAAAAGAAGACATTTGCCAGAAGAGATCTTGTGCCTCTACAACCCTCTCAAGAACAGCAATTTTACCAGAGCTATACTTTTGCCAAACTCTCTTCACTTCCCATCATCAGTATGCAGTCAGCTGATCATAGCTACTCTACTATACCTATACAAAATTCATGTAAACCGTATCTCCTTCCTGTCCTCTCCTTCACTGAAAGAAGTATCCACCTATATATTTTCATAATGAGGAATGGTTTCTACATGCAGCATATATTCTGCCGCTGATCTCCGACAAAAGCGGAGGGAGAACAAGAAGAAGAAGAAGAAGGTAGGATCCCGTATCAATCAAAAGTTGATATTTTGAGTTTGAAAAATAAATTTAAGGTTCTTATATCACAGTTTGATCGACTGGTCCACAGGCGAACTTGGAAGGTAGTTTGCAGGGTTAACCGAGCATGAGAAAGTGTGATTTGGAGGCATAATATTTCAAGGTCACATCTGTCTACACAGGGGCCTATGTCAGCAATCTATAGCTATCCTATAGCTAATCCTACCACTACCAGGCATGCCAGGCATTATGCCAGTATCAGAATTATTCAGAAAATGAAGGGGTCCTAACGTTAACTGTTAATTCCTAAAGCTTTGCAAATGTAAAGTGGAAAGAGTTCCATATGTACCCCCCCCCCCCCACTAAAATTTAAAGAAAAAAATTAGAAGCTCAGAGTCACAGACACCGTAATTTCCACTTTCTTCTTCTTAACTCTTTGTTTTTTTCCTAACGTACCATGTCCATGCTTTACGACGTGCTTCGAACCCGGGACATCTAATGTTAACTTTCAAGACCGACGCGCTACCTATGGCACTAGCAAGGGATCACTGGACATGCTGAAAGTGGAGGGTCTCATAATGATTAGACCTATACATGTCTTTGAATGTTGTTGTCGTTGGTTTGGTTTACTTTTATTTGGCAATTACTCAGAATTGACTATTTATATTCACTACAAATTTTCTTTTATTTCATATAAAATTACATAGACCTAGACCTATTCCTAATCAAATATTTTTTCCAAAATTTACTTATTTGTATGTTTTTTGGGGGGTTGCTTTCCCCATTTCATCTCGGAAGAACTAAATTGGTAGAGGTCTACTCATACATCGATCTCAAATATAACGCGCTCCAAATTTATCGCCTCTACTCGCACATGTCCGTTTCACACATTCCCTCACCCTTTTGATATGCCATCTTACCAGCCATTCATTGAAGTACATCTCGCAGGCTTTTGGTTAAAGAAAAAATGCAGGTCACTCTGGCATAAGTGCGGGTGTGTCAGCAAACCAAATGCTAATAGGGGGCAATCACCAAAATTCTTTGCAATAGAACAAATGCAAATACCAGTCTAAAAGTTTCATAGTATAATATCCACACTCCCACAGGAAGTATTTTTAAATATTGGAAATGTGAACCAATGTTTGAAAAATATTACATAGACTAGACCTAAGGAGTACATTGCGCATGTGCGGATGGCTCACCGGACCGTACTGTAGCCTGCAGGCTCCTGGAGAGTAAAAAAAAACTGAACACGAGAATGAAGTGAGAATATTGTTTTGTATAGTATGTAAGTAAAATCGAGAGATAAAACTTTTGTGATAAATTTTTTCAACACGTACCATCGCATGAATGTACACATTGCTTGTGCAATGTGCTAGCAATAGCTGCTGCGGCACAGAGTATACATGAAAGTGCCGGAGAGAATTTAGACCCATGTGGCTGTATCCTCAGTCGATGCTGTGGATACAGCCACACATGGATGGCTGTAAGGTAAAGACACATGCGTGTGGCTGCATACACTGCCAACTGAAAATGCAGAAGAGGCATAAGACAGGCAGCCAGACTCTATCTGACTAGAGCAAATAGTAATAAACTCACTGGGAAAAGAGGAAGCCATAGAATGTGGTACAGACTCACTTGGAAAAGAGAACATCATAGAACATGTCATAGAGGCAGAATGTGAATCAGAAGAACAAAACAATGAAGTAGGGCTGTGACTAAAACCTGGGTACCAGGGTCCCATCCAAGAGCCACAGGAAACAAAAACAAACAAAAAAATGGTTTTATTAGGCATAAACGTTTTTGATACATAATATAAATCATTTCACATGAAAAACAGCCGAAGCTGGATTATTCATGTTTACTGTTTGGCATGATAACAATTTAAAAATATACATGTATCTAAAACATTGTCAATTTGCGAATAGTGGCAAGGCATATAAAGTTGAATTCATGACAAATTGTAATGTGTCAAACGGGTAGACCCATTTCCTGAAAATGATACAAAAGAAAACACATGATCTGACTGTCCCCATGAATATACTTACATGTAAATTTTCAAATTTAAAGCAGATAAAGAATTTCAAGAAAATATGAATACGTTGGCTAATATTGAAAATACACTTTGTCTTCCAAGAAATATGAATACGTTGGCTAATATTGAAATTACACTTTGTCTTCCAAGAAATTATTAAATCGGTACATGTGAATAAAACTTTTTAGGGAGCCATTTTGTTATTCCAAAATAATTGTACTTGAACCAGATGATTTTATCACTCATAAAGCAAAATACTAGTAGTGGCTCGCGGAACCTCTCTCCATTTTTACACCAGATTTCGATGTAAAGAGGCAAGATATGGACATTAATCATCACCTAAATTGGATGGAAATAACTTCATATGATAAACATGTATTTCAATATATTAGCCAAGGAATTTATAGATCCTCAAAATTCTTTAGCAGCTATAAATTTGAAAAAAAAAGAAAAATCAAGCATATTTTATAGGGACATTTAGATACATGTATGTTTTTTCTTGTGTATCATTTTCGGATAACCGTGTTCCTACCCAAAATTTAGGACAGATACCCAAGCTTAAAGAAATACCCGAAATTCCCAGCCCTACAATGAAAAGACCAGAAGTAAATTTTGGAAGGGAAAGAAGGGCTTTACAGATGATGAGAGAGAAAAGAGTTAGGGCTGTGATTAAAACCCGGATCCCGCCCGAGTGCCATGGGAAATGGGTAGAAAAAATAGATGACTGTTTCCCAAAAATGATACAGAATTAGTTTTGTTTACTTTATGGGAGGAAATATATTTCCAGCCATGAATATTTTTTCCCCCAATTTTATGGTGGGGGGAGGATACAAAGGGAAGACTTCCTTTCATACCCCCTCCCCCTCATAATGTTTTAGTTCCTTCCTTTAATTCACAATTTTTTTGTTCACTCATTTCAGGGCTAATCTGCTAGATTCTGTGATGTACAGGATGGGTATCCTTGCGGCACTTCGGTCGAAACTCACAAAAGGTATGTTCTTACCATCAGCACCCTTCAAGGCTTAAAAATGAGTGATTCCATCTGTAAGAATACCAAATTTCCATGACATTTACTTTAGGATCTCTCACTCCCAGTTTTCCTTCTCTCAATCTTCGTGTTGTTCTTTGTTTTTATGCCTCCGCCCGCTGTAGGTGGTTGCCGGAGGCATTATGTTTTCGGGTCGTCCGTCCGTCCCATTTTCGTTCTCGCGATAACTTAAGAACCGTTTGGACACATCAACTTCAAACTTGGCTCGTGTATGCATATGGGAGGGGTAATGATCTGATTACATTTTGGGGTCCCAAGGTTAAAGGTCAAAGGTCATAGAGGTCATTATGTACATAAATGGGTCGTTCTCACGTTAACTCAACAACCATTTGACGGATCAGCTTCAAACTTGGTTCATGTATGCATGTGGGAGGTTTAATGATCTGATTAGATTTTGGGGTCAAAGGTCAAAGCTCATAGAGGTCATTATGTACATAGAAATGGTTCGTTCTCGCGATAACTCAAAAACAATATAACGGATCAACTTCAGACTTGGTTCATGTATGCATATGGGAGTGGCAATGATCTGATTAGATTTTGGGGTCTCAAGGTCAAAGGTCATAAAGGTCATAGAAGTCATATACATGAAAATCGCTTGTTCTTGCGATAACTTAATTCTGTGACGGTTCAACTTCAAACTTGGCTCATGTTTGCATATAGAAGGTCTCATGATGGTGTCATTAGATTTGGGGGGTCACAAGGTTAAAGGTCAAGGTCAAAGATGTCATTGTAAACATGAAAATTTGAAAAAAAAATCACCATGAATGTGCCATATGTTTCTGACCTGGCAATGGCGGACATAAATTTCGACCGCGCGCGGTCGAGGATTCATCTAGTTTCTTCTTGCATCCTCTCTTTCAAAATTTCCTGTTACAGTGTATTTGTATTATTCTTCTATCTTTGCTTTTCCATGTTTCATTGTGTTAAAGTGTACCAATCACCTGGAAATCTGCTATAAGCTACATTTGAGTAGCTTTTCATGAACTTTTACTTTTAGTAGCTTTTTCAGTAGCCTATGACAGTTATTGCAACTTGTTATTGATAAGTTTTATGAAACAGGGTACTGTATTTTGTTTGTACATAGGATTTGAAGGATAGATATTGGGGCAGTGAAAACCAAGCTCCTGCAAATGTTTTATCTGCATTGATTATCTTCTTCCTTCCTTATCCAGCCACCGTTGGTGTGATGATAACTGCATCCCACAACCCAGAAGAGGACAACGGTGTAAAGCTGGTCGAGCCAATGGGTGAGATGCTGGTATCAGACTGGGAGAGTTATGCTACACTGATGGCAAATGCTAGGTAAATAGATTTTAAACAACCACTTTACATAGCTTTTGTGCATATTAGTGGGGACTGGTCCAATTTAGATCATTCATACATAAGATGAAAATGCCTATTTGAAATTTCACTTTCAAATCTGAAACCTCAAATTTGTAGCATAGTAAGAGTTGAGTCCCTGAATCAGGTAATCTAGCAAATTTAAGTAAATTTACAGTGTAAGTTTGCTTTAGAGCAATTTTTGTCTGTTTTTGATTGCTGCAACAGTGAATGTTTGACACAGTCCCACATAGGCATAGGCTTATGAGTTGTAAACAAGTGCAATTCACAGGGCTGTCCTTTAAATGTAGGTCTGAGTGTAAATGACTTCCTCAGATTTAGATGGACCCTCACAATTTTAGTTTTGTTCCATGAAGATATACCTTGTTTAAACTTTAACCCTAAAAAGTAGTGCTGTAAGTCAAGTGCCATGTTCCGGTTCGGTTCGGCACAGTTCGGCAATTTTTTTTCCCGAACTTTAGTTCGGTTCGGGGTTCAGTAACATCTTAGAAAGGCTAGAGAAAAGGGGCCAAATATCAATATTGGACGATCGCCAGAACCCTTACCGTTTGAACTTCAAATGGAAGTCACTGTAAATTAAATTATTTTCTATGACAAAACAGTTACTGAATTCATTTGATGACTCTTTGTTATTTATTTTCTTTTCTGAACAACAAAGAAATATTTTTTATATACTGAATGATAATTTAAAAAGAAAAATTTAAAAACTGAAATAAAGGAGAGGAATGAATATAGGACAAGAAGTAATCAATTAAACAGTTTTTTTTTATTTTGAATTATGATCGTTTATGATCATGATCGACTACAATTTTATTAGGATCAATTAGGATCTTTGGACACATTTTCAAGCTTCTAACATTATGTTTTTTGAAAAACAAGTTACAACCCAATTTTGTGGTGGTAAATATTATGAAATTACATGTAATAAGAATTAAAGTAGAGATGAGACACAAGCTTTATTTAGTGGTTTACTATTTTTTCTAAAAATTTTAAAACATGAATTTCATGAAATCTTGCACAATAAATGTAGGTATTAACTTTTATATAAAATTAGGGTGCATCTCAATTCAGCACATTGTTAATAAGGACAAGGTCCTCACTGAGGGCTGAATTAATGATCCTGTGTTTAAAAGTGCCGAGCACCCGAAACACGGAACCAGGCCTTCGATTTCGGTTTGGTTCGGCCCTGTTCGGAAGTGCCATGTTCGGCGAACTTCCGTTCGGTTTGACGGTTCGGATGGAGCACTACTAAAAATATTGGGCAACTTTAGAGGTCATAGGACTCCCCCTCCCCCCCCCCCCCCCCCTCCCCCATATTTTGGGCGTGAAATTTTGCACAGCCCTTGAGAATCATGTAAAGAATACAAATCCATCCTTATTGTTTTGGTAAATCTTTATTTTTTTTCATTTGATGTAATTTATGCAAATTATATGCATAGATACAGTTTGTATGATAATCAGGCAATGAAAGGCCCTAAAGATGAAATTTCTATGCTGGCAGTTCTTTATAAACATAACAAACATAAAAAAAAATTTGAAAGTGATTTAAATCCTCATGTACATGTATTTTGAAACCTACTTTCCATAAAATTTTCTACATTTCGATCTCACTTTCTTTAGTCTCGAGCACATTCAGTGTTAACTGTATGCCTCAGAATGGAGAATGTCAGTAGTCATATTTACCAGCAGTAAATGACTGTAAATTGTCATTTCAATAACAGTGATGAAAACCTAGAGTGTACAGTGAAGACAGTGATAAAGGAAGCACAGGTAGACATCTCAGCACCTGCGACTGTCTTTATAGCCAGAGATACAAGGTAAGCCGTATCTGCTCACTGTATACAAACGCACACGACAGCTTCAATCATGCACACAGAATCTGTTTATCATACCTCCTATTCAAACAAAAATATATGGCAAACGTTCATTTGCTCATGCTGCATCAGTTTTATGGAATAATCTCCCAAACTCTCTTAGAAACATTGACACAATAGAGAAGTTTAAATCTGCACTTAAAACACACTTATTCAAAACATATCTTAGTCTAAAAAAGTGAACTCAGTAACCTATCTTTCAGTCATGTTTTTCCTTTCTTTGTTCTCTCTCTTAGAGCGCATAGGGACATACAGACGTAATGTGTTATGCGCTATATAAAAACTGTTCATTATTATTATCATTATTACTTGAAATAAATGTTGAATATGATTACATTGTTTGATTCCAACTAGAGAACAGGATTGATGATTTACCTTTTTTATGCCTCTGCCCCGAAGATTGCCGGAGGCATTATTCTATTTTGCAAGTATTTTTTTTTCCAAGTAGAGATAACAAAAGGCTCAACACTGTTATCCACAAACACATTATTGCAGCCCCCAAATTACCTTCATATCTTTTCATATTGTATAGGTACATGTAGATGATTAAGATCTTCCCTCCATATAAAAAAACTGTAAACTTCTTGTTAATGGGGAAAAATGAACAATAAATTTCATTTGAATTAATGACATGCCTGCGTACAAATTATGTGAAGGGACATGTTTTCCATTTCAGTGATGTACATGTCTCGGAATATCCTAGTGAAATTACAGTGTAATGTTCAACACACATTACATGCATCCATGCATAGTATAGTATTATACACACACTGATCTGGACACATTTCCTTGTGCAGGCATGAATCTATTCGACGTTTGAATTCAAACTCTTGTAATAGTTAAGAGGGATTGGGTGTAGTTTTTCATTTCTTACAAGAAAGTTGCAAAGCCTATGGCTATGATATATCATACTCATGATCAGTATTGTATACTGTTCTACTCTCATAAGTTTCAGGAAGTTAATTCAATTGAAATTTATTTTCAATTTTTCTCTCTTAAGAAGTTTACAGTTTTGTTATTTTAAGGGAAGATCTTAATCATCTACCTCTACAATATGAAAAACTATGAAAGTAAGTTTATTTTCGGGGTTGCAAAAGGGATCCTTTACCTTTAAAAGAGTCACTTGGAAAAGCAAGAAAGAGTCTAAATATTTATATTATATTGGAGGATGGCTGTGAATGGGATACCAGAGAATATTCCACGAGTTAAGACCAATATTGCATGAGGAGTGGAATATTTCTGGTATTCCATGAAATATAGCCATCCAGTATAATTATTATAATCTATACCCAACTGAAAAGTGATTTTAAATTCAATAAAAATCATTTCAGCAACCAAATAGGGCTCCTCATCAATGTTGTGAGCACACAAGTTTGATTTGCCTCTTTATGATGTCATCTAAGTATCATTTGCGCATTGTGTGTATTGCGTATCCATGCATTTTTGCATATGTTTGTTATGTTGCTTACGTGAAGAGACCATGCAAAATACGGTATAATATTGCATGGCAAATTAAGTACATTAGGTTTGGTGTGTAATTGAAATATGCTCTGATATTGCATAGGCAAATCGTGCAGACAAAAATATGCGTTTTTAATGTGCACTAAAATATCTTATATAGTTTGTTATTCCTATTCTTATTTTTTATTTTGTCTTCATATATGACATGAAATTTGGAAATTTTGCATGTTGGTTCCAGTGATATCTTAAATTTCATTGAAGAATTTTCATTCCAGATTTGCTATCAATTATGAACACAATTAAAACCCTTTGCAGATTTTTTACATTTCATTTACTGTGTGTACAAGTTGTATTTCATGGTTTATTTCATCAGTTATGAACACAATTAGAATCCTTTGCAAATTTTGTACATTCGTTTAATGCATGTACAACTTGTATTTCATGGGGGCATTTCAGCTTATTGATTCAAGGCCACAAAGGCTGTGACTAAAACAAATTTGCTTTAACAACATGTTGTAAGACAGGCTCAGCTGTATATTTACACTGTACTCATTTACCTGTTATATTTGTATGCCTGTATATTGAGGGAAATTATCTGCTGTAAAAAAGAGAAAAGGTTGAAAGGAAAGTCCTTCAAGACTTTTCTTTAGATTTATTTTGATTTTAATCTAAAATTCTAGCTATAAAAAAGTTCATGTGACATATTTTCTCTTTAGTTTCATGGATTGATATATTTGTTCATGGTTTGATACAACTTTTGATTAGCAGCCTGTGGCTGAATTGTGAACCGTTTTCTAACAATATTGTTAAAAAATACTTAAAATATATTCAATAATTGGAATGGCAATAATTCTACAAACAAAACAGTCCAAAGAAATGATCAAGGTTTATAATATACAAATAATGCACATTACAGAAGGCATTAAGTAAGAATTATCCACCCTCTGTAACTTTGGAACAGTCTGAAACACATGAGGTGAAGTTGAGTGTGTTTTGGACTGTTCCAGAGTTGCAGAGGGTGGATAATTCTTTCTAATGCCTGATGTGTTCAGTAATGTTCACTCCAACTTCTTTTTTGCTGCCATTATCCTATATTATCAAAAGTATTAGAATGATAAGCTTTGCAACTTCATGTTTCAAAATTCAAATGCATTTCATCCCCCCCCAAAAAAAATATCATGTATTTTTCATTCCTAGAATATGTGACCTCCTACTTTAAAAATTTACTAATTGTGACAATTGTTCTAAAAATCAGAAAGCTCTTCTATTTCTGTAACAAAAGTAGTAATAGTTGTAGTCGTAGTATGAACATGTTTTTTGTTTTTTTGTTTTTTTTTTACTCCTTTATGCAGACCCAGCAGTGTAGGTCTGGCTCAATCTCTGAAGGACGGGGTCATTGCAATGGAAGGTCAACTTACAGATTATGGTATGTCATGAATGATCTGTTTTCTTAAGAATGATCAGAATATTTGAGCTGTTTCTAACAGTGTGAGAATTCTCACTGTACACGGACTGCATGAGATTCAACAAATTGAACAGTAGAGGGCGATACTGTGCAGGTCAGCCACAGAGATACGATGCATACACAGTATGCCTTCCGAAGGAAGGCTAGAGAGGCAACTAAAAATTGACCTTTGACATACCATAGGCTTTTGCATTGGGCCAAAATGGCGGCCGCGGCAAAATTGAAGACGACTTCGGAGGGTCAATTATTATTCATGAGATAAAACTCTCAAATACCGTTCGATGATTGGGTAATTGCCTTCATGTTTAATGCATAAGCTCATACATAAAACATTTTTGCCTTCCCACAATTCCCTACGATTTGAGGCAGCAATTCGGATAAATGGCGGCTGGCAGAGGAGTGCAACTTTTTGACCATTTCAGCACAAACCGCTCAAGAAATTTGTTTCAGGAAATCTGCATGTTGTGAAAAGAATTCAGAGTAAACCCCAAGGAAGCAGAAATTCTTTAAAGGAGCATGCAGAATGGAATGAGATTATAAGATGACCTGAAAAGTAAGTAAAGCGACATTTTGTTAACCAGTCTTCATCGTAGTTGTTAATCGTCCGTCAAGCAGTGCGTAGGCTACCTGTACAAAGTGCATGGGACATCACCTCCAAAGCCCAAACTTAGGAAACTATTCTTGTATACAATTGAACTCTAAATCATGAGAGAAAAATAATGTAATGGCGATATTTTTCAAAGAGATTACACTTATTCCGTAGAGAACTGTTTGTAGAATTTTCTCCGGTGGATAAAGTACTGAAGCTAGCTAAATCAGCGATAATCAGCGGTAGATGTTGACCTGTTAGAAACTGGAGTCGAGGCTGAGTGCACTGCAAGACGGACGGCTACGATATTCCCAAGCGTAATGTTAATTCTGATTAAGCCGTTACTGGCCGGCTGGAGTGAGTGTCCCTGTGCCCCTGGGGCCGGGCCTTGCTGGGAACATTGATCCGGACTAACTCTAGATCTAGACTCTAAGTAAAACTTTAGCCATGATTGTTCATGTTGAGCTATACCTTGGTTTGAATTCATGATACTCCTATATTGGACCTTCCTTTGACTAGTTGAACTTGATGTTTTCTTTGTCATGAAAATCACCCATCATCGGACTAGTACTAGTAGTAGACGGTAGACCTAGAGTCTAGGCCTGGCATATTTAGACAAAGCCTGGCTATGTATGGGCTAGACATCATTCATAGACCTGTTATCACCACACTGCTTTGAAATAATCATGATATATACCTCTTTCTCTTTTTAATTTTTAAAGGGGACCTGAACCTGATGTAGTCTTCAGATGGTACAATACAGGCAGATTCGGTTATCAAGTCAACTCCACTTGATCTAGAAAATCTACTACTGCCACTGGCAAGGTATGAAGTAAGCCCATTATGATTTGTAGCTTTGAAAAGTGTAGATTTTTAAAGTTTTTCATTTCTGTAGTACGTTATTTAAGCTAAATTCTAGACAGAAATATCCATGTGCCGTAGATGTTTAAAAAAAAAAAAACCCAACGTATTTTACTACAGAGTAGCCATACAAAGTAAAGACTAATGAGTCTTAGCCTAATAACAACATCCAATATTATTATTATAACAGACTGAAGCTTGCAGTCTTATGTGCAGACCTCCTAGTATAATGTACTGAACTACTTAGAATAAAGTTTCAGGCAGGTTCATCACGTCATTTATTATGTACTTAGAGAGGAGCCTTTCTTTCTTTCTCTCTCTCTCTCTCTCTCTCTCTCTCTCTCTCGACTCTGCAGCATGCTTACAAATTTTTCTCTTTTCTTTTGTTTTCTACTTGCAGGTTGTCTAAGAAGTTCAAGTACAAGGCTTGTAGAGTATCCAGCTGCTTGAAGACTAAGGAATTGCACCCTTCCCCAAGCCCTTATTTCGAAACTTCATTTGCATTTTGCCTAAAGATGTATACCTAGATTAAAATTTGAGCCTTATTTCATGACAGGCTAATAAAATGTATTAATCTGTGAATTCAATTGAAACATGGACCAAAACCATTTTAACAACTATTAAAAAGAAATAAAAAAATCAGGGAACACAAAAATTGTATATAGAAGTTGTGCCTTCAAAATCAACAGTTCTAGGACTATTATTCCTCGGGTAATTACCTCCAGTGTACTGTCCCCCCCCCCCCCCAAGAAATAATCCTGAGGTCAATTACAGTAAGTAACATTTCCAAGTTAGGGGATGGGATGGGCATTGTAATTGGCTTGGGTTGATTGTCCAGGGGTAGACACTGAGGGGGGGGGGGGGGGTGATTGTTTGGAGGGTAGTTCTGGAGCAAGTCTAGTCAATTATTAGGGATGGGTTGCTTCACGCTGTTACCTGAATTTACAAAACTACCTATGCAGGTAGGTGGGGAACCATATGAACCAATATCTAAGTTTTTGGCTGAATTGTTTCAGAAATTTGTCAAACTTATCATTATTCTTTTTTACATTTTTATTATTATTATCATTATCATTGTTATTATTATGTAA
This sequence comes from Echinometra lucunter, assembly GCA_029962745.1. Taxonomy (NCBI): domain Eukaryota; kingdom Metazoa; phylum Echinodermata; class Echinoidea; order Camarodonta; family Echinometridae; genus Echinometra; species Echinometra lucunter. The sequence goes on along the minus strand of CM057159.1, from coordinate 7,802,101 downwards.
TTACATTGATAGGCTATATGGATTCACACTGCAAGAATGTTTAAATAGTAGGCCTATTATAAGTATTCCAACAAGAGCTCTCTGCCTCCAGAAATGTTTGCTGATCTCTTGCTGCATTGAAATTAGAGTTACACTTTTTTGCTAATAAAATAATTTTCTTCTCTCTATATTCTTATTGTCTTTCAATTTCTCTTAACCTTGAGTGAAATCTGATGTTGATGTTGCTTTTGTCAGTGTTTTTGATGATGATGAGGATGATGATGCTGGCACAAGATCATATGAAGTTGGTTTGTAATTGAGGTTGATTGCAGCCATATGGAGGGGGGGGGGGGCACTGTCTGAAAAATCACTGACTAGCAAAAGAAAGAAGAAAAGACAATGATGATGAGGTTGAAGATGATGCATGATGCAGGCATAAGATCATATGAAGTTGTTTTGTGACAGAGGTGTGATTGTAGCCATGTGGGGGGGGGGGGAAGGGGCTGTCCAAAAATTCAGGGACTAGCAAAAGAAAGGACAAAAAGCATTGTTGACGATAATGCAGGCACAAAATCATGAAGTTACTTTGTAACTGAGGTATGATTGCAGTGCATACAGGACGGGGGGGGGGGGGGGGGGGGGGGGGGGGTGGGGTACTGTCCTAAAATTCACTGACTAGCGAGTAAAAAAAATGCTCCTCAGCATTTTTTTCTTTGGGGGCATACACCTTAATGGGTTTGCAGAAATGAGAAAAAAATCCTTGGATCAAATTCTTTAGGGGGATACATTTATTATATGTGGGGGACATACCCTATTGTGTCAACCCACTCTTAAAATATTAGGGACGCATACCGCACCATGCCCCTCCCCCCCCCCCCCCTTCCCACATTGATGCCCATGATTGTAGCAGCCATATGCGAGAGGAATTTATCTGTTTGGTGGAGGGGGCCAGGAGACATGCATGTTACTGTTTACAGGATACGTTTACATAATTTGAAATATGAAACAAAGTTAATCTACAAAAGAATAATACAGTAGCCTATAAGCTCTTATGTTATGGAAATGGAGGTGATCCACTATTAAAAAAAGCAATGCTTGTAGAGTGTGGATTCCTCAAATAATAATATTGTAAGCACAGCTTTTGTTGAATTTAGTCTGCAAGTGATCAACACAAAATAAAGTCAGAATCAGAAATGCATGTCTAACTGACAGCATCGGCATCAGATAAATAGAAGTGAGTGTAAGCTATTGGGGTAAAATGATTGAAATGAGAGAGGAAATTAAATTAGGGAAATTCTCACGAGTCTGGGCGACGGTACGGTAAATGAATGAATGAATGAATAATTCAGTGCGCATGCGTTATTATGTTAATAAGTCACAAAAATCTAATACATATTCATAAATATTCATGAAAATGTGATACGCGCTGCGCGCAAGGCAAAACAAGCCTGATTTTCGCTGATACTCGGAAAAATGGTCTGCGCCATAGGTTTATAAAATTTTGTACATAAAACGCGGGATCAATTTGACCCTCCGTACCCCCCCTCCATGGCTGGACGGATGCAGAAGCGGAGTTTCAGCCCCCTGAGGTCAGCACATGTGCAGATACAAACCCAGTAGAGACAATTTGACAAGATTTTTTCTGCCTTCCATAGAAATGTGCGGCTAGGTTAACAAATCCCTCATTTGACAAAAATATGGTTCATGTTTCATAAACTCTACTGATAATTTTATTTGATCAACACAGGTAACATCAAAATTTGTTGCTTGCATTTTCTAGGCTCAAAAACTATCATTTTTATGGGACTTGTTAGGATTCTACCCATTATGTTTGCATGGAAACCGGAAGTGCCTTTGCCTTCGCTGTGTGTGGGAAATATCGCCCTCTACTGTTGAATCTCATATTTGTGGTTAGGAGAATTGGGGGAGGGAAGGGGGGGGGGGGGGAGAGGAAGGGAAATGAAAGAGAGATTCTCCGTTAAGCTACATGTGCCATGCCCAGGTCATGAAACCGCTGTTCCAGATGACACCTACAACCAAACTAGGGCCTGTGAATAGGCACATTCTGCACATTTACAGTATTCTTTTTACCCATTGACTTTTGAATTCATCAATTCCCATAGATTTTATACAGGGGGCACCTGCCTCATACAAGCAGTGGGTTAAACTTGATTTGTCATATGGCTGAAGGTTTCTGACTGTTTTGAAATACTAGATTTTGTGTCTCCAACTTGTACATGTTTGAGGATCCCTTTTCTTTTCTTTTCTTTTTTTCATTTTTCTCTATTTCATGTATTGTACTGTATTGTATTTATTTATTGAACTTCAGTGATATATATCAATATCCTGTTCTCCTTTCAAACATAAACATGAACATTATTATAAATCAATATAGAGTAGATAACATTACATTTATAAACAAAAAGAAATTAAATAGAAAGAAAGCAAAACATAAAAAGAGTATTTGTAGCTGTTAATTAAGAAGAGTAACAAAAGTTTATGAAATATTAATTTGCAGGATTGCTGTCAACACCACAGCTTCATTATATGGTGAGATGCCACAACACCAAGCAAGCCTATGGACAGCATACAGAGCAGGGTTATTATCAGAAACTGGCCCATGCATTCAACAGCCTTCACAAACTGGTAAAAGAGCTTATCTGTGTTTGATATACAAGTAAACCAGTTCATGGAAACAATCTAAGCATGAGCAGATAAAGGTCATTTAGGACAAAAATCTAAAACCCACTTACATAAATACATGATATGTGATAATAAATATGTATCCATGGTGCATCCATTATACCCAGGGGGAAGTATTCTTTTCAAAAGGGGAAATAAAAGCTATTCATAGGCGCCTCTGTTACTTTGGGAGTGACCATTCTAAGTGCACAAAAAGGGACCTCTCTATGTTTGGTATATCTGTGGATATTTGAGGTCGTTTGTGACATGAGCTAACAATGGACTGGCTTATTGCTTGTGTCCATATATAGTTAATCCATACATTATACTCTGGAGGCAACAGTCTTTTTAAATTTGATAGTGTATTTTTTTTTGTCTTGCCTACGTAGGAAGAGCGAGATATAGGCGCTGCTTTTCCAACAGCGACAGCAGTGTCAACATAAGAAATACTTTTTCCGAAAGTATTTGTTCAATTTTCATGGAACGTATGCACAAGGCTTATAAAGTATCACATATCATGTGGAATAAATTAAGGTCACAAAGTTAAGGTCAAAGGTCATTTAAGGTCAATTAAGTTGAATTATGTTGCAAAAACATAACCTTGGGTTAAGTTTTTGTTGAGCCACCAAGGTGGAGTGAGAGTAAGGAATACTTAACGGCGTCCGTCTGTCGTCCGTCATCCTTCCGTGAGGCTTATGAAAATTTAATAATTTGCAACCATTTGCCCGTTTGTAACCAAACTTGGATGGTAGATGCTCTATAGGGGTCTCAGTGTTATTTGGGGGTCAAAGGTCAACAAGGTCAAATGTTATTTACCTGCTAGTTTCTTCTGGGGTTGTAACTTTTGAACCATAAGCCCATTTCTAACCTAATGTGGATAGTAGATGGCTGACAGGGACTAATTATTTAAAGGCAAGAATTTGCCTAGTAAGTGAAGTCTTGTAAGATTCATGTAATCTTTAATATGGTAATGGTTAAATTCATTTTTCAGTTTCTAGAAATTAAAAGGTAAGAGTGATGAAGCTTAAAGCTTCATTGATTTTTATTTACCTTCATGTCTTTCACAAATGATATTTTTTCTTGAAACCTCTCTCAGAATGATCTTGGAGGTGGAGACTACAGCAGTCAGATATTGTTGGACGGAGCTAATGGTGTTGGCGCCCTCAAGGTGATGCAATTCCTCAACCATCTAGAGACTTCTCTTCTCAACATCACCATCTATAATGATGGATCAAACGGAAAGCTCAATGAGATGGTAAGGATTTTATGTTGATAGATGACATATAGGGGCAATTCCTCATGGGAAGCACCATCAGCCTACTTCAGATTTTTAGTCTGAAAAATCACTTTGATAGTCCTGAATAGCCAAATCTTTAAAAAGAAGCTTTAAAAAAAACAGAAGAAGAATTCCACCATCTTAGTCGGCATTGGTATAATGCATGTTTGATTTTACATGACATTTTTGTCATTTGGAAGTGACACTATTTTCTGGTAATTCTGTTTCCGAGTTACAGTATCCAACAGAAGTGAGTGCACCCTTTACAAAATGTTGAAATTCAAATGTATATTCTTACATAGATTTATTACAACTGTGATAGAGAAGAACAAAATTCTGTGACAGGTGTATTGATAGGAATCATCTCTTCCATAACAATAATGTAATAGCTGAAGGATTTTGTTTAGATTTGTGGCAACAGAAGTTAAGCACACCCTCAAGGGTGTACTCACTTTCGTTGGATACTGTACTACTTGTACTACAATATCATGAGTGTAAGTAAAAACTAGTGGGAATGTAATAGTCCAGGTCAAAAAATGGGCATATTTGTGGAGTATTAAATGGTAAGAAAAGGGGCAGAGTAGAAAATGCACATAAACTCTTAAAATGTGAGCTTTCTGTTTGTGTTACTGTGCTACTTCCGTTACTGTGGAATTGCTCATAGGTGAAATATTTACAGTCAAATCTGTCCAGTTGATTTGTGATTAGAGATGCGGCTATTGCGTGGCGATTGAGGCACACTCTCTCACACACCCATTGACTCTTGTACAAAGTTTTGATTTGTACAGAAGGTTGGAAATTGAGCGAAATCTGAACCCTGATAAAAAAAATAAGCATGAATTTCATAAAAAATGATTCATGATATCATATTCAAATCACTTCCAACATAACTGTACACTATTCAGCTATAGCCCATATCAATTCCAGTATTATCTGATGTATAGTTTTGGGGGCTTTTACAAATCAAAAGTGGGAAATGTTTTTTAAATACCTAGTTGAAGAGATATTGAATGAACCTGTAACTAAAAGATTGTATCCTTTCCCTGATCTTGCTATACATTTTCTTTACTCTCTTCTATACTGTCCTGTCCATCATCATCATTTTCAAATGCAGTGTGGAGCAGACTATGTGAAAGTACAACAGAAACCATCTTCAGGTAAGCCTATTTAACCACAATGATATAAATATTTATCTTATTTCCGGCATGTGTTATTATTATGAATTATTTTTATCATTTCAATAGGATGTTCCGGTTTATTGTATTTGCAAGTAGGATAATTTGAATAGAGGTCATACTCTACACCTTCTAGCACTGAATATGAGTCTAGTTATTTGAAATATCTTCTTGATTAGTATCATGTGATAAGACAGATATAAATGGTTTATAAAGAAGGCTTTTTTCTTTTTAATCTTGATTACATTTTTGATATGTAATATAGACATGAATGTATTACAGAGAAATTTGATACAGACTCATATAATCTCTCCATCATTCTCCAGAAAGAAAAGACGTCTGATTCATGTACAAATTGTTTTTCCTTTTACTTACAAGATTTACCCATTAAATGAAAGTGAAGTGATTACTGTGGCCAAATGTATAAAATAGTATGGTGCATTCAGGGTAAAAATACTTTTTTTCCCACGAGAGCTGTTCTCTGAAAAAAGATAGCCCCGTGGACACCTTATTTGAGCTATTTTTAGGCCAAAGGGAGCTATGTTGAATTTTAGTTGCTGATATCTCAATTTTCTCCTTGAGAGTATTAGTGCTCAGTTGAGTATCAGTATGATGCATCAGTGCCTGTGTTGCTTCAAGAAATATTAATTCTGCTGCTCTTAGATCACTAATGGCTTATTTTTGGAGCTGAGGCAAGGGCGACTTTGAAAAAATGGTGGCCCCAAAGAATTGGGTTTTGAGAACTTTAGGGAGCTATTTGAGCTCTGCCGAGGGCTATATTGCCTGTTGCACCCGGGTATTTTTTACCCTGGGTGCATTCCCATGCCATGTACTGGAAAAAAAAATCTGATTTAACAAGAAATTCTCTGAATTAGTGGATACACAAAATCTATTATATCGTTGCCCAGCTGGCAGAAGGGTCTTAGCACATGCGCATGCAATTTTACACATCCCCCCGGCTGGCAGAACGGCGTTAGCTCGAGTGCGCTACAGTGGTACAGTGGGTGCGCACGTTAATGCCCTTCTGCCAGCCAGGCAATGATATGCTCACTAATTCCTACTGAAGAGAGTTGCAACCCTCTTCCCATTATCTGCTAACAGGTATGCCAAGCCAGGTTGGAGTGAAGTGTGTATCTTTTGATGGAGATGCAGATCGCATTGTTTACTTTTACACAGATGCAGGTATGAATGAATTGGATGACTTTTACTTCTCTTCAGGTTTATTTTTAATTCTTTATTTGTTCTTATTCCCAAAAGGTGAAAATAAATTGGAGAAGTTTATAAGGAGATCATAGTACCACAACTTTTACTGTTTCGATTTAGCAGCATGACTCATTTTTTTCACTTTTAAAAACTTTTAGATAATTTTTGTTTTTCTTTTCCTTTTGCCAATTTATTGTTGAGCCCTTGAGGTGGAGCAAGACTAAGGGCTCCTTAGTAGCGTCCATTCTTCCGTCGTCCATTTGTAATGCCTATGAAGCTTGAATAACTTTACGGCCATTTGCCTGTTTGTAACCAAACTTGGATGGTATATGCTCTATTGAGACTTCAGTGTCATTTAGGGATTAAAGGTCATGTATGTAGGTCAAAGGTCAAATTAGGTCAAATGTTAACATTTTCCTGCAAGTTTCTACTAGGGTTTGTAACTTTTGAACCATAAGCCCCATTTGGTAACCAAACTTCAATGGTAGATGCCCTATAGGGATCTCAATGTTATTATGGGGTCAGAGGTCTTATAAGTAGGTCAAAAGGTCAAATGAGGTCAGATATTTCAATTTACCTGCAACAGTGATGGGGCGAGACACATTATGGCTATAGCCTTGTTATACAAGATTATTAAAAGATGTTGATTGAGGTACCTATGCTGTTGTACTTTGAAAACCAATAATGTTTCATCATGCAATTTAGTATGTAAATAGCAGCCTTATCTCAGTTTAATACTTTTTTAGAATGAAGTTTCAGAAAATTTCAAAGCAAAGTTTGCATTTCGTGATACTTGAAATATTTTCCTTTTATTTTTCTTCAGATCAGAACTTCCGTCTTCTTGATGGTGATAAGATAGCAACATTGGTAAGAACTACTCAATAAGTAGGTTTGTGTATCATTTGCTTGTCCGTCAGATAATTTTTATCTTCAATTTTCTTTTTTTTTTTAACCCAGTGCAATATTATTAGTGAGAGCCAATATGGATTTAGGGGAGGGCACTCAACATTGTTTGCCTTAACTAATATGATTCATTAGTATCGACTGCACTTGATAATAGACTATCAATCATAGGTTTATTTGTAGACTTGAGTAAAGCTTTTGATACATTGGATCTTAGTATTTTATTGAAAAAACTACAAAATTATAGTGGTTGAAAGTTATTTATCACATCACAAACAATATGGTATGATGGACAATTGCTTCATCTCCTTTTCTTCTTTTTTCCTTACCTCTCATTTCCTGCCTGTCCCCTTTGCTTGTTTTGACCTCATTAATGCAGGATCTCAAGAACTGTTTGAATTATGAACTTCAAACTTGATGCTAGTATGCATCATCACAGGAAGACAATCTGATATAAGTTATGTAGGTCAAAGGTCAAAGGTCACAGAGGTCAATTCTGCAATTGCTTGTGTTAGCCTTGTTAACATGATAGCTCCAAACCATTTGAGGTACGAACTTCAAACCTGGTACTAGTATGTACCTTATACATTTTTCTTTCCTCTGTAGATTGCAGGTTATATTCAAGAATTACTTACTCAAAGTGGATTACAGCTCAGGATGGGCCTAGTGCAGACTGCATATGCCAATGGAAGCTCCACAAAATATTCCTCAGAAACTTTGGTGAGTTCTGTATGCCTTGCCTAGTGGACTGAGTCTTGTGTGTACTTTACGCACAGGGTTAGAAATTTAAAAAGAAATATTTTTTTTAAAAAGTGAAGAAGAGAAATGACAAGCCAAACTTTGATCCTCATGCCCTAATTTCTTTCTGCCATAATTATTTAGTCACTGAATTTTTTGTTATTATGTAAATGCATTTTATTATGTAAAGGCAGTCAGTTATCCAACTGTTTAGTGAGAAACTTGTCATAATTGTTGTCTAGAATAAAACATCTCCCTTTTGTCTCGCCTGCATAGCAAGAGCAAGAAACAGGCCCCTCTTATCCGGCGAGGCGATGGCAGCTTCAATATTTTAAGAAATACTCTTTTTCCAGAATGGTTTGTTCAATTTTTCATGTTTGTTCAATTTTTATGGAACTTTTACACAAGGCTATTCAGGTAGCACAAATCATGTGAAACAAATCGCAGGTCACAAAGTCAAGGTCAATTATCTTAAATTATTATGTTGCATTAACCTAAGATAAAGTTTTTGAATTATTACAGTCATTTCAAAAGTATTTTTTCGAATTCCATGAAACTTGTTCACAATCATTATCAAGTAACACGAATTATGTGGAACAAGTTTCAGGTCACAAAGTCAGAGGTCAAAGATCACAGATGTCAATTCTGAAATTGCTTGTGTTAGTCTCGTTAACACGATATCTCAAGAACCAAGTATGTATCACCATAGGAAGACGATCTGATTAGATTTCAGGTAAATAGGTCAAAGGTCAAAGGTCACAGAAGTCAATTCTGAAATTTCAGGTATTACGCTTGTTAACGCGATATCTCGAGAACCATTTGAAGCGTGAACTTCAAACTCACTGCTAGTAAGCATCACCACATGAAATGATCTGATTAGATTTTGGGGTACGTAGGTCAAAGGTCACTGAGGTCAATCTGAAGTGTCGGGTTTCAGCCTTGTTAACTAAAGTTAACTGAATATAGGCCGAGGCATACAGTCGCATTCATCTTGTTATTAATGTAATTGTAATGCTTGCCTGGCCTGAAAATTTGATTTCCAAAGCCATCAAGTGAGTGTTTGTTTAATATGCTGCTCTCTTATTTTATCATTCTTACATCCAAACAGAAAGTGCCTGTTGCTTGTGTTTGTACTGGTGTAAAGCATCTTCATCATAAGGCAGAGGAGTTTGATATTGGAGTCTACTTTGAAGCTAATGGACATGGCACAGTGAGTATCCTAGAATAATGCAAGATATGAATCAACATTTGCCACTCTCCACCCAGGTGTGAAGTGGGTACCCGGTAGGATACAAAAGTCCTTGTGATTTGTTTAGCATTGTGAGGGCCTGCAAAAGGCACCTGGATAGAATGCTCCCTATAGGGAGTGAAGAAGGTGCATCCTAAGATCGGGATAACGATATTTCTGTAAAGCGCTTAGAGACATCAGAGAGATGTATTAGGCGCTATAGAAATTCAGAATATTATTATTATTAATAATGTCCTCACTATGAAAGGCTAGACCTTGGGTTCTTAAACTGCAGCCCATGTCTGGATCCAACCATGCGGATAAAGATAAAGCAAAAATCATGGTTGAGGTTGAGATAGTTAAGTGGATGCCTTATGCACCCACCTGATTTTTCATTTTACAAGTGCACACATGCCAATCTAATTACACTGATATTTGCATCCTCTCAGGTACCCATTTTAAACTTTGGTAGAAGGTGGTATATATGGATTAAAGTTTTGCCAAAAGATGTTAGTGCTGGGCTCTGTTTCATACAACTTGTTATCAGTAACAAATGCCACATTTCTATGACAAATTTGCTCTCAGCCAATCAGATGCAAGGATTTCAGTAGTTTATAACAGTTATTGTAACATTGTTGTTGATAACAAGTTTTATGAAACAGGGCTCTAGGCTGGGATTCAAACTCTCAACCCTTTGAATGAGGGTTAGGTGAATGAATCACTACACCATGATGCAGCCTCCAAAAAGATGATTCATCTCTTGTATGTACTAAATGCATACCGGAAACTGTTAACATCCCCATTCCACAGAGGGCAAGACTGCTCAAAGATCACTGAAAGACCAAAAAAATTGACAGATCTCTCAGTGATCTTTCAGTGATCCCCGAAGTCTTTCATGATTCCTCAAGGATCTTTCAGTGAATTTCATGGTCTCTGTGGTCTCCACCAAATTTTGAACCGGTTCAAAATAGTCTTTCAGCGGTCTTTCAGTGGTCTTTCAGCGATCTCTCAATGAGCGTTCAAGGGTCTACTAGTCTAACAATGATCTCTTGACAGTCTCTTATTTGAGAATTTGAGTTAAATGGTCTTCCAGAGATCTCAGTCGTTCTCTCAGAGTTCTCTCAGAGATCTCAGTCAATCTCCCAGAGATCGTCAATTGATCTATCAAAGATCTCAGTCTGTCAGATGATCTTTTAGTAATCTCTCAATAGTCTTTTTGGCCTCTCAATGAAAGCCTGGCGATCTTCAAGGTCCCACAGAGATCTCGTAGAAATTTTACTGGAAAATTACTTTTTGGTCTTTCAATGATCTTTCAATGGTTTTTAGAGCCATTCCACAGAGACACTTTTTTTCTGGTCTTGCAGACTGCTGAGAGATCTTGCCAATTTTGGCCTCTCATTGGTCTCTCAAGGGTCTCCTCTCTGTGGAATGGGGCCTTGATAAATTGGAAGATGTTGGTTTATCTACTCTTTGCGAAATATACTGTGGTACAGGCATGTAATTTGAGTAGTAGCACATAACGTCAGTTGCCCGGCAGAAGGGAACGAGCGCCCTTGACCAGCAAAAGGGAACGAAGAGACATGCAGTCAGATACTGAGATATTTTAAGAAATCTATGAATGATTACTTCAAGAACATTCCAGAATGGATCTGGTATGAATTTCATGAAGTAATTATTCATAGATTTCTTGAATATCTCAATATTTGACCACATGTCTCTTTGCTCCCCTTTTGCTGGTAAGGGTGCTCGTTCCTTTCTGCCGGGCAACTGACGATAAAGAGTTGGCATGAAAGAATAATAACCTTGACCATAAAGGTAATATTTGCTCTCCTTTTACCATCATTTATTTGTCCATATTTGATAGGTACTCTACAGTAAGAATGCAGAGGAGAAGATCCAGCAAGCCAGCCAGGATCAAAGGTAGGCAAAGCCTTTGAAATGAAAAGGAGAAAATCAATTTGGAACAACTTGCCTCAAGTGATGAAACAGCATAAAAATTGCATAACTCTAGCCCTAACCCTTACTATAAGCCTTACCTAAAACCCAACTGCAAACCTGACCATAACATTGTATCTTTGATGAATAAACCCCTTAGTAATTGTCACTGGATCATATTTCTGGTCACCATTGAAATCATGATTAGATTGGATAACATTTCAACAATTTCAATCAAGAGAATATTAAAAGCTTGAGCAGAATTTGTCATATCACTATCAGACTATTCAGTTTTTATTTAGTGAACATCTTTTGAGAACTGATATTTTAGTATTTGTTTCAAGACTGATAATTGCTGTACAACATAGTTCAGCTGTTGATTGAATTGAAGGCCACCTAAGGCAGAGTATTTGCAGTGATTATTAGCTCAGTTTAGGTGGAGATGGTTTTTTTTTTTTTTATTCATCGTTCTTCTTGAATTTCTGTGTTTGTCTTTGAAAATGAGTGGTGTAAGCAAAGAAAAGAAAAGAAGAAGAAACTCAATATTTTTTTCATCTGATCTTTTCATCTGATTTGTGAACCAAGGGTCTCTTGAAATGTTGTCATTAATGTCAAGTGTCTTGATTTTTCATATCTTTTACAGCCTTTCAAATGATCAAAGGAAATCTGCTACTATCCTGAAACATTTCATCAACCTCACAAATCAGGTAAGATTCATTCTTATTCACATCCAAATGTGTGTTATTGCCTATAGACTGATCTGGCTAATCGTTGAGGGCAGCAGATGATGAGCCAAAACTGCGGTGTACCCATACAGTATAGTGCAGTGCATTATTGCAGTGTCCCGCAGCTGTATGAATCACGCAACGATTATAAAGTGTGCGCTTTATGATCTTTGGTAGCAAGCGCAGGAGAGAAATCCATTCCCAACCATAGAGCTACATATGCATTAACTTGGGGACACCACAGTAATGCTGCTGAGACAAAAGGATTCACATTTATCATTATTAAGTTATTGTTGTTGTTGTTATTAATTATTATCATACCTGTGTATCCCACTCAAGGCAATTCAACATGATATGATTCTTTCTAACAGACAGTTGGAGATGCTCTCTCGGACTTGCTCCTGGTAGAGACTATTCTCTGGACCAAGAGATGGACAGTCGAAACATGGAATGCATCTTACACAGACCTACCAAACAGACAACTTAAAGTCAAGGTTGGTCCTGTCATCTAATTTCAAAAGACCTGTTTATTAATGGTATTCAAATTTATGCATGTTTCTCTCCAGAACCCTTGGTTACCAACTATTCAGTTCACTTGTTATGCATAATGGCATCTGAATAGAAGGAATCCAGTTTGCATACATTAATTGTTGCTATGTCAGGCAAGCCTCTGGCAAGCTTCTTAGTTGTCAAGGGAAACTTTTGTTCAACATCTATGCATGAAATTAGTAAACAGGTCTATTTGTTGTTTGTCAAGTTTATATAATACCATTTGATATCAAATTTGGCATTTGTTTCACAAATTTCAGCTTTTATCTTGTACCAGTACAGTGATTTCAAGTTTGGTGTTTACCTTTTGGTGCTAGTGTTGAGTTGATTTTTACATCAGTGCAGCTCCAAATTGAAAATAAAACTGGTCTTGGGACAACTGTCACTTGGAGTTGAGCTGTCAATAATGTCATTTGGACCACTTTTGTAAACTCAGATTAGGTGTTGGAGCTGTGGAAAGCAATCTAAATTGTGTTTCTAACACCAACACCAGCACCAACACCAAACTTGAAATCTTTGTATGTAATCCATGTGAATGAAATTAGTTGACATTTTATTTACAGGATTTGGGTGACACAAAACCCTTAGAAGTCACACAATCACTGTAGCCATAATGGAGTAAAAGAATCATATTTCATTTTGCTTTCAAACTTACCCTGACAAACATAAACAAAGTCATATTCTAATTATATTCAGTTATTTTAATACCAAGCAGTAATGTAGTACTATAAATTTCAGTATTTCCCAGTATGAGGAGTATAATGTCATATTATAGTTACAGTATACTATGTAGGAAGTAAATTGCAGCAGATACTCTTTAAAGAAATCAAAAGTTATGTATAGTAACCATAAAAATGATATGATATTTCACTAGTAGAATATTTTCAAAACTTTGAAATCTGTAGAGATTGAAGATGTAAATGGGCAAGTCCAAGATATTTGGTCATTCGGGGCCCGTAACACAAAGGCTTGCGAGCAGTTGCAAATTTAAAACAACCGTTCTGATTGGTCCAGGGTCACCTTTTTTAATAAGATATGCATGCATGAGACAATGGTTTTGATTGGCTGTTACAACTATGCGATTAATTGCGAATCTTTATTTTACGGGGCCCAGATGTCCCATAAAAATGCTTTATATTCTGATGCAACTGAAAGATTGGTTATAATCCCATTTCAGGTGGCAGACCGTACAGCTATACAAACTACAGATGCAGAGAGACAGTGCACCAGTCCTGCTGGTTTGCAAGATGCAATCAACTCACTGGTAGCAAACTACCAATCAGCACGCTCGTTTGTCAGACCATCAGGAACGGAAGATGTGGTGAGGGTGTATGCCGAAGCTCCCACAAGAGTGAGTAGATTGGGGGTCATCCCACAAGCTCGACACCCACAAGCCATACGGCCCACGAGTTAGACATCGATAAAAGGTCCACGAGTCATACAGCCCATGAGTTACAATGTATACAGCCCGCAAGCTAGACACTAAATGAACAAAGCCCACGATCTCAGTACTAAGTAAATTATGCCCACGAGCTTGACACAATGCAAATAGTGTCGAGCCTGTGGGCATAATGTACGTAGTATCGAGCTTGTGGGCCTTATTTGCCTGGTGTCGAGGCCATGGGCCTTGTTCACTTTGTGTCTAGCTCGCGGGCCGTATGACTTGTGAGCTGTTTAACTCGTGAGCTGTACAACTCGTAGGCCAAATGACTCATGGGCTGTAGGATTCGTGGGTGTTGAGCTCGTGAGCTGTACCTGTAAATTGATGATTTCTAACTTTGTGTCTTAGAATTTAGTTGTCGTTTCTTATTGTGTACAGTTGTGCTTACTGTAGATTAATTCATACTCCTTCTTAAGTGCAGTTTTTTTCTTCAAGGACTAAAAGACTTTTATACATATATTTTCATCTACAAATGAATGCTTTTTAAAGATATATCATTCGCATAGCAGTGGAAAATGTTATCCAGATTTTGTGATGGTCAAATTTATTCATACCATACCATTTCTGTTTTATTGACAATTATGGGCCATTCTCGGTCACGTGTGTGACCCAAATCATGAAAAATAGCCGATTCAAAACTAATTTGTCATTATTTATCTTGTAGCAGAAGTCTCTCATTTTGGAATTTTAAATAATTGTAGTACCACCAATAGAATGAACTTAGGCAATTATTTTAGAAGAGCATACATCATCTTTCTTTCAGAAGTCAAAATAGGTCGGTCACGTGTGTGACTTCGCACGAAAATGGGTCTTACATGTTGGTATTCAAACCTATTTTTCTTGCATTTCTCTGGGAGTGTAAGTTTCCACTTTTCATTACTGCATGATGGGGATTGCTCTAAACAGTGTTGAAGTAATTTTCCATAAATGAATGAACATTCTGTTCTTTTAGAGGTGAAAATTGGGTCGGTCACGTGTGTGACCACTCAAAAAGGGGGCATTTTTAAATGACTCTGTAAGCACATTATTGTTGAGAAATTATTCATTCTTATCAAAGAAAGGGGAGCCTTTTTCATGTAAATAAAAAAAATTGAAATACCTTATCTCTTATACCTTATCCCTTATTTTCAAGCAATGCGGCAAAATTAGATGGTCATGTGTGTGACCAAAAGTTTCACTTTCCAGAGAATGGCCCTTATGTGAATTTTGGTTTTGTTATGTTTTGTTTGTGGTTTTTGTTTTTGTTTGGTTTCATTGTGCTATCTAATTAAAAGCTCTCAAGATAAAGATCTAAGATTTAGAAACACCATTTTGTTTTCTTCTTTTCTTGTCTTTTCCCAAGAGAGGATCTTAATTACAGATGATTGAAATGTGTACATTGCTTTCACTTTTGATGTAGGAACAAGCAGACAAACTGGCATATGAAGTTGCAGGGAGAGTTTATGATCTGGCTCAAGGTGTCGGAGATCGTCCAGTAGCTCCACCAAGCTGAACATTGTAGACACAAATGTACACACTTCTTAATACAACTCTAACTTTCAATGTTGGGAAGCCCTTCCCTCACATCAACCGTATGGATTGAAGATTCTCCAGCAAAAAACAACAAAAACGACAAGGAAAGAAAAAGAACACAGTAAAACTGCTGACTTGCCTTTTTCTTATGAGTCCATCAACAGGAGACACTTTTTATTCCATAACATTTAGTAGTTATGAGAAAAATGGGGGGGGGGAATCTTGTGTCTACTTGTGTCAACCACTGAGCAATCTTGTGTCTTGATTTTTAAAGGTTTAACATATGATTGTTAGTGTCAAAAGTGACCCTCTATTTTGCATTCTTTCAAGAACGTTTTCTTCAAATTTCTGCACTTTTTTTTAAAGTGAAAGCATGTACAGTTTGGGCTCTAAATATAAACCTAATGTTGGCTTATTGAATATACATTCACAAAGAGTACCCCTTTTCAGGAAAACAGGCATATTTTCATTCGCATGTTTGTAAACATTATAAACCCCCCCCCCCCCAAGAATACTTTTGAAAAACATTCTTGAAAACGTGACCTATTTTTCACATCAGTGAACATTTTCAACGTTTGCAAATATGCAGAAAATTACCCCTTTTTACACAAAATATCTCAATTAGTGTAAATATAGTCAGCATGAAGTCAAATTTCTTGGTCCCCTTTAGTACAGGCGAACCTCGTTAAACAAACTCCTTTGGACTAAGGAGTTCACCTCTTTATATCGAAACCTTATTATATCAGGGCTAACAAAGAGTAAAATACAAAGAAGTGGGGCTGGCAAAAACAAATAGTAAAATACAAAGAAGTGGGATTGGCAAAATTGCCTTGTTATTACTTGAGTTTTGTCTTTAGCCCAGCCTGCAGGATATAGATAATATTTTCTATATTTCATGTTTATGAGAATAGGGTAGTTGAGGTAAGGGTAGAGCACATTCTGATAAAGAGGAACATATATGATGAAACACTGACATTCAAATGGTTCTCACTTTATATCTCACAAGTGAATGCTTTATCTTGATATCTTATGTGGGAATGCTTAGAGTTTGAGGCGATAAATTGGATAAATTGTTTATTGCGTTCTGTGAGCTAAACAAGTTTTTTTCATATTTTGCCTAGAAAAGTACAAGGTCCTGGAAAGTATATAGGTATTAAGTGTTATTATACAACTCAATTCTAGATCCTAATCAAATGATTGGTTAAGTGCAGTCATGTGTGATTCAGTTTTTGAGCCTATCCCACGTTTTTCTGTAAAACGTGCAATAGTTCACAGTCCTATTCAACATTTTTGATTGTTTTTTTCTTTTAATCTTTTGTTGTGTTGTTGATGCGCATACTACTAGGAAGCACATTACACTTAAGCTAAGCTGCGCTTATTATACGTGATGTACGCCACACAGGAAAGCAAATGACGGCTTCCATGACTGCGAATCTTTAGGATAAGTAGAGAAAAAAGTTTGTAGAATAGATCTTATTTCATCAAATAACAGGATCTAGAAGAGTCGTTGCATAAAAGAAATGATGCATGTCTTCATTTGTTCATTGTATGATCTATCCATTCTCATTGAGGCTGTTTGCATCTAAAGCACTCAGCCTAACGGCTTTGTGCAGGTAGATGCAAACAGCCTCCACTGGAGTGCGGATAGATCATATAAAGAATTCATGGGCATGCATCATTTGTATATCAATATTTTTGCTCAGGTAACATTTACATTTTGTTCTATTGATGAAGAAATAGTAAATGCTAACTAATGTAATGAAGTTGATTTGTCAACATTCCAATTCAATACATGTTTCCTGATGTGGGCAACGGTAAATTTTTGTATTATTATGTCAGATAGTGAGTGATGTCTTCGTTTTATTCCCACAATGTACACAAGTGACCATGAGAGACACTTGGAGTAATTTTAGTTGTATTTTATCATAGTGTATTTTATTATAGTTGAATGAACACGTTTCCAGGTAATACTATCTCAAACGTGGATTAATGTCCCAGTATTAGGGAGTTTTTGCAACCAAGTACGCAACTGCTAGTTGAGCGTGTCGTGTGGGCCTGCTCAAATCCGAAGAACAAAATCTTTGCATACTATTTGCTGGCTACAGAGTAGTAGTATTAGGGAGTTTTTGCAACCAAGTACGTAACTGCTAGTTGAGCGTGTCGTGTGGGCATGCTCAAATCTGAAGAACAAACTCTTTGCATACTATTTTCTGGCTACAGAGTTCTTCAGACTTGATCATTTGAGAGTGCAAAGATTTTTGTTCTTTTGGATTTGAGCATGTGCACGTGACATGCTCAACTAGCAGTCGCATCATCATTGCAAAAATTCGGTATTAAGACAGAGAGAGCTTGTGGGCTTATTTTGTTCTGCATCTTACAGTGCTATGTAAATAAGCAGCTATAGTGTAGGCAGCATCTTGTACATTTTACAGGTAACATTTTAATTTTCCAGATAGTATTAAAAGGAACAGTAATTTGTGTTATGAATTTGGTTTTTAAGAGAAAGCTTCCAAAGTTGTTGCAGCTTTGGTCTAGTTCTGAGAGGGACATATTTATGTACTTGAGATTAAATACACTTTTGTATCATTTCAAATTTTGAGTTTCATATTCTCTTCTCTTTTCGTCTCAACCTAAAAATGGATGAGCATGTTATACAGGTTTTTCTGTTGTTAAATGTCCTTACATTAGTGTTTTGAAATATCACACGAACGCATTAAGCTATTTCACTTTGATATTTTACTGACATATGATTTTTCTTTAACCAATGTTATCATGTTCCATTTGCAGAAAATAGCCCATTCCTGCCATGTCAATGCAGTTACATAAAGATCATTGCTATCTATATTTTTTTTATATGTGATAGGTATGGTTAAGCCCACAAGAAAAGCTTACAGCCTACATGAAATTTTTTAATAGGCCTATGTATGATGTGTAGGGCCTCACAATATTGCATGTAGGCTGTAAGCTATTCTTTTGGGCTCAACTGTAGTACTCTATCCACTACAGTGAGTAACTGTTCTATTAAATGAGACCAAAATGAAAGTAACATTCCTATAGTGTTATAAGTGAGAATGGATTGGAAGCTGTCCCAATGTCAATGTACTTTTTGTTTTCTTGTTTTGTTTTGTTGTCAAGCCACCGAGGTGGAGCGAAACTGAGGGATGCATGGCAGCATCCGTCGTCTGTCCGTGACGCTCATGAAACTTGAATAAATTTGCGACCATTTGCCCATTTGTAACCAAATTTGGTTGGCAGATGCCTTACAGGGACCTCAATATTATTATTTGGGGTCAAAGGTCACATATGTTGGTTAGAGGTCAAATGAGGTCAAATGTTAAAATTTACCTGCAAGTTTCTATTGGGGTTAGTAACTTTTGAAGCACTAGCCCATTTGTAACCAAACTTGGATGGTAGATGCCTTACAGGGACCTCACTGTTATTATTTGGGGGTCAAAGGTCAAATGAGGTCAAATGTTAAAATTTACCTGCAAGTTTCTACTGCGGTTTGTACATTGTAACTTTCGAACGATAAGCCCTTTGTAACCTAACTTGGATGGTAAGTGACTACAGGACCTCATTGTTAATTGGGGTCAAAGGTCATGTATGTAGGTTAAGGTCAAATGAGGTCGAATATTACAATTTACATGCAAGAATGATTGCACACGAACTTGGTGAGACACATTGTGGCTATTGCCTTGTTTTTGTTCCTTGAAGGAAGGTAAATGAAATTTTCAGGTGAATTTGAAGGAAATCTCTTATGCCAAACTAGATAATCAAAATGACAATTTATTTGTTACCATAGTGGTAGGATGAAAAGTCATCATAGAATTGTAAGAAATTTCAGTTATTCCCTTGCTTTTAAGTTTTTATTTATTTTTTTTTCTTATTTCTGTAGTGCAATAGTCATGTTGTGGAGTATGTGTACATTTTTCAAAGGAAATCACTCTTAAATATACCTTTAGTCTTAATGGTATGCCCGGTAAACGAAAGAGCATGATAAGTTCTTTTGTTTGAATTAAAGTTTTGTCATGGTAGCACAAAAAATATTTCTGAAGATAAAGTTGATTGTATAATTTTAGCAGGTGAACATTTTTTTGTGGAATTGCCCGGGTGCATGTATTTAAACTTTTGTCCCTAACTGTGTATACATGTATGTCCCAGTGTCCAAACCATTACTGACAAAACATGTTTAGTTTCTTGTAGTCAAATGGATGTCCTTTTTCTCTCACTTTAGAGATCTTGTGCAAGGGGTCCTTATGAATGTTGAGCCTTGCTTATGGCATAGTTGCTGTCTCTGATATTTCTTGTACATGTATATGTATATTACTGTAAGAAATGATGCATTAAGTTGTAAAGTATGGTCTATGTAGAATTTTAGTCGATAAGTTCAAAAGTTACAAGCATCAAATCAATGTGAAGTTACACTTCAGCATGTGATCAAAGTACCATGTAATTGTGATGTGTTTGGTACACCGGTTTACCAATTAATAATGTTTTTTCAGCACTGTACCCTGGCCTACCAAAATATGTTTGGAAGTAATTTTTTATTTAGTATATTGATTATGCAAGAAGTTTTTAAAGAATTTCAGAAATTTGTTGTCATACTTCGTCATGTGCCATCATACAAGATAGAAAAATTGGCATTGGGATCGTTATCGGCAAATTTTTAAAAAAAGTCGCCTTGACAGTATTTGCATAACTGTATTCTTATGGACATGAAGTAGTGATAGTACCCCAGATTAAGGCGTGCGGAATCATATATTAAATCAAGATAACTGTAGAAGAAATGTGTTCTCTCATGCTCCGTCTGTCTGTAAAATAGACTTTAAAAAAAAAACTTCAGAGAAATCAAAGGTACTTTTACGAATGTGATTCTATGCTTCTGCCATGTATTCCCATGTAAAGTGTGTGTTTTAATTGATCAACAGTTGGACACTGTTCGTTTGAGTTCCAAAACGGTTTTTAAACTTAGTAATTATTTTTTTTAGTTTTTATTTAGTATCTTTATTGCATACCTGAATGGTGAATGGTTTTTAGTATTTTTAGAAATTTTTTGGTTGCTTAGAAAGTCTGTAGGCGATATAATCTGGAAATTAGATCAAACAGACTGAACAGTTTTCATTCCTTCTTATGTGTAATACCTTTGATATCTTATGAAGCCAGATTTGCACAAAGTATTGTACAAATGGATTGTTGTAATTGCATTTGTTTTGACAATTATATGACTCTTTTGAAAATTGATGTATATATATTTTTTGAATGGATTCCAACCTTCCAAAGTAGATGCTTAATATTGGAACAAGCAACATTGTGGGATGAACTATTCCCTACCATTGTTTAAAGTTGGCTGGGTTTGGTATATAGATGGCGCTTCACGCAATGCTCGCAAAAATTTCACTTCAACTCCATAATCACTTATGATTAATCATCAGCATACTTTTTTTTTCCATATTTTTGCCCCAATGGACACTTTTATTTACAATAAATGAAAAGTTGCACGTTTACAGAAGTCAAGTCACATCACAATTCGAAGCATCATTTCACTTTTCTTTGTTACCAAAAAATATATTCTGTGGAGTGGAGAGTAAACATAGGAGATGATATCCACTTTTCTACTTTACTCTAAATATTTCTACTAAAAATACAGAAATGAAAAAAGTTTTCAACTGTTTCCCTTTCAGTATTACAAAATTTACAGAACTCAGTATTGGTGATATTTAATTTAAATAGAATGTCATTTCAAAACACAGTGCTATTGAAAACTTTGTATTGGAAATACTTCAGCCGAATGTCCGTTGTGAAATCTGAAAATCATCCTATTAAAATTCCAGTATTTTAGTATGACTAAAAGATTATCTGAATTCTTTCACCATTTTGTTGCAAAAGTGTTTTGCAGAATCTTTATCAGCATACGTGTATGTACCTGTGACTCTTGTGTCACATTTACCATTTGGCTATGAAACTGTGTATGTGCCTTCATAGGGGCAGTGCCAGGTTATTTTAAAACAGGGGCAAGGTGATAACAGGTGAGTTACAGATAGGGCTATTATATAGTTGAATGACCCTGCCCTCTCTTCCCCCATACCCTTCTTTCTTCTTTTTTTTTTTTATCACTTGAAAAATGATAGGGGCACAGCAGCCCCCCCCCCCCCCCCCCCCGTAGCACCGCCCCTGTGCCTTCATGAAAACAGATATTTATGTACACATTTTATGTTTATGTCTCTTTTAGATAATTCTGCACAGCAGTACTTTTGACCGAGTGATTTTTTTTCTCTCTCTTTATTGTTATATGGGAATAATTAACTGATTTTTCAAAAGTTATGTGTTAACAGCCAAAGATAGCTTTTTATGGAGCAATGAGAGCAAAAGGATTTCCATGTATTTCCCTGTTGATATATATGTGTAATTTATTAAGTTTTAGGCCCTAGTCTTGATTTTGCCTTTGTACATTGGAGCCTTGAAAATATACAACTCATTTTCTGTGGTTAAATTTGATTTATTCAAGATAATCAAGTTGATCAAATGTATTTTCATGTATCATTCATTGATGAATACTATCATGTTTGGAACTTAATGACACCATTTCCATTTGTACTCATTTATTGTTATGTGTAGCCTTTGATAAAGACTAATTTTGCTCTTCACAACATTAATGATCAGGGCTGATAATAGTAACATTGTAAAGCGTACTGAAGTATTCACAAAATGCGCTGTATAAATGTATATTATTATTATTATTATTATTATTATTATTATTATTATTATTATTATCATTATTATTAGTATTAGTATTAGTAGTATTATTATTATTAGTAGTAGTAGTATTATTATTGTTATTATTATCATTATTATTATTATCATCATCATGAGTGACTTTCAATTTCGAATTTGATTCAAAATTCAAGGACCATTCATTTAAATACGTATAGGAAACTTCAAGCTCACTTGACAATAATGACCAAAATATGCCCACATTGATGCAAAATGACAATCTTATTCTGCAGATGACCATCTACCATTATTGAAATAAATTTGCACTAAGTGCTATATGTTGTACTTCAAAAGTGCTTTGAAAATTCGATTTTCTCTTTAAACAGTAACAAAGTAGAAGTATACATGTACTGTCAGTACATGTATAGAGAATTGAGGGGGTGGCTTCGTCCAGTAGCATAGCTCCAGTGGAAAATATGAAAATGTATTGAAGAAGAATGGTGAAAAGGATTGGTGAAGAGGGGTGGAGTGCAGGGGTGGCGCTACAAGTAATCAAAAGGAGAAGAAGATGAAGAAGATGAAAGAAGAAGAAGAAGAAGAAAGAAGAGAATGGGGGAGAGAGGGCAGTTTCAAGTAACTATATTATAGCTCTATTCATTTAAAATGTAAATAAACTCACATGAGTTAGAATACCCTGGTCTGCCCCTGGTGAAGGGTTAGGGTGAAAGGACCCTTCCTACACCCTGCTCCTAATCATTGGCCTTCAACTGAAGATGGTGCTCCTTCCTCTTGGTACTCACATAGTGGCTTGGCTTATGCTCCAGACCATTTTATTAAAGCTATTCGTCCTCTTTTTTTAAAAAAAGTATTTTTGTAGCATTGTTATTGATTTCTTATCTATGTCTTGAACAGTTCACTCTTCAATATCTGTATATTGCTTTAAGTGCTTAAGGGTCAAAATATGATTATGTTCTTGTTTTATGATGTCATATGTGAATACTATTTTGCATATCTCAGTAGACTTTAAATACTAGTTATTCAAAGGAGGTATGGTACTTATTGAAATTAAAAATAGATGTCAGAAAAAAAAAACAATTGAAATGTTCATGTCTTCTGTTTAGATACAGGATGTGGGTCCATTTTTGTCTTTGAGTTTTTTTTATGGAGCAAGGAGCTTCTAGGTTTGCCTCAACTCTTCGGGCTGTCTGAGGCTTATATTCAACCGCAGAATTTTAGTGGGACCTGTCCACTCAACCGATTAGCCATTCGTTTCCCATGTCCTTCACAAAATATTTTTCAAGGCATGGGCAGGAGATTGACAAAAATTTTTTTTTAAAGGGTTGGGTAAAGGAAGATTCATTAACCTCTAGATGTTTGCTTTAGCCTCTTGGATCTCATTGGCATTAATGGGGGGGGGGGGGGACACATCCCCCACCTGGGGGACATAACTTTTCCCCAAAATTTTAAGCCGAGGACTTTTCGTGTAACATTCCTAGAACTGAATTGAACAATTAATAATTAGCTTTCTCCTTCATCATTGTTAAACTAAAAAAAATAACTCTTGTGCTTTAATGATATCTATAGAATAATTACCAGTATCAATACTGCACTAAGGGAAGTAGAATTTTTAGAAAATATCAGAACAAATGTCATTGTTTTCTTCTCAATATTAATTAAGCAAGCAAAGAGTTAATTTCGAATGCAGTCGAGAATCCATCTATTTTTTTGTTGTTGTTGATTTTTGCTTGCCAGCAAATTTTTTATTTATGCCCCCCCCCCAAAAAAAAAGATTATGTCCCAGAAAAGTCTTAAGCGGAGGACCCTTTTTATTGCCCCCCCCAAAAAAAAACATAATAAAATGAATAAACAAATAATTTAAATGAATGAAATAAATAAAACGAATTGACTCCACTGGAATATATGCGTCATTTCATTCAGCATATCTCTCTAAATTCTTTAAATTGAAATGAGGGACCAATCCAAAATTAGATTGAAAATCTCAATCTAAGAGATTCAGAAGTCATCTTTTTCTCAATCTAATTTTGGATTGGTCCCTCACCACAATCTCATAGATTGATTTCCAATCTAAGGAATTTAGAGGAAGGAATCCTCACATCCTTCCATTATCAATTCACTCATTTCCTTTCCTTATTCTTTCATACTATTCATTTGCCTTTTCATTTATTTTCTAATTTAATCAACTCATTCATTATTTAATTCATTTTTATTTTGTTAACACAATTTACATTCATTACATTACTTTTACATCATTATTATTCCTTATTATTATTATCATCATTACATTCATTGTAATTGTATTATTATACTATAAGTACTATAAATCAGTAATATTATTATAAATATTATTTAATATTAGTTTTTATTATTGTATCATAATGTTAACATATTTCATTAATATTTTTACATTATCATTTTAACATTATCAATGTTGTAATAATGACACCACTTTAATTATCGACCTCCTTGGTTCACTCATTCACTGCTTTAGTTCACAATTAGATTATTCATTATCTAATTCATTATGACTTCAATTATAATTGACATTGCACATGTGACATTATTTTACATTAATTATGTTACATTACTCATTTTTCTTATGAGATTATCATTTAACTATTCAACTGACTGAATATTTACTATATATTGAGACAACTCTGCTCCTTTGCGTTATATGTAAATATGTAAATATGTGTTTATAAATTTGTGTGTGTGTGTGGGTGTGTACTTGTATAGCTTTGCAAGCGAGGACAGTGAACAAAGAAAATTCCTGAGAACAATAGTCCTCGGTTGGTAAACAATAGTCCTCAGTTGTCAAACAAAGGATTTGGGTTTATTCCGTCAGCCTTGAGAGGACAGGGGACAATAGAAGTCCAATTGTTGTGCTCGGTAGTATAGTGATGTACAGCTGTATGTGTGTGTGTGTGTGTGTGTGTGTATATGTATATACACACATATTTACATATAACGCAAAGGAGCAGAGTTGTCTCAATGTCTGTTTTCATTTTCAACCTTTGGGGAAATAGACGCCTCAAAATATCACACTATTCTGACGATCTTCACCCTCGAGATTGGGCGCTATTAAACCTTTTGCAGTACCCGGTTTCTCCTGTTTTACTCTCGGCATTTCAAGTGACAACCCCCCCCCCCCTCCCCCGATACGCCCCAGCTTTTATGGTACACACTCCTCCATCACAATACACTCCCAACCTTTTCACACCAAAAACCAGGGACCTACTAGGAACCAGGGACCTGTAAAAAACCCCCACACCACTGTAATCCCAGTCATATATCAATGACAATTTTCGTATTCTACCATATACCACCATCGATGCAGAACGTTCGATAGGTAAACAAAATATGGTGTAACTGAGTTTTTAACAGAAGGTAATTGTCTCGTGATCGCCGTCGCACGCGGTGTTTGTTACGATTCAGGTCTGTGATCATAATTTTGGCGCCACTGGTGGCGGCGCGATATATCATCCGCAGAATCACTGATAACAGTTTGACGAGAGACATTTCTCGTGTGGTCAGTGTTTGGGCTGTCATGGGGACAGCACGAGAGTGAGAATAATAAAAAAAAACAACATAAAGTTATCTCTGACCGATCTCTGATTAAAAAAAAAAGGGGGGGGGAAGAGAAACTTAAAATATAATTTCTGCTTGTTATTGGGAACTTTGATAATATTTTTGAAGCTGACCATTTGCCTCTATTTTATTGTGCATTCTTTATTGAGATGGACAGGATTTGATTTGACATTGTTCTGCCTTAATAGATTTTACAAATTAGTGGTTAGCTGAGTTTTGCCCAGTATGGGCGTGTATGTACAAGTCATTAGAGAGAGTGTGTATACACGTACAAATTCAAATTCAAATTCATATTGACATAAAAATTGAAACAAAACAAAACAAAAATTTCACGGAAACACATTGATTAACAAAATATAACAAAAAAAAAGATTATATCAAAACAAAATTGTACATGACTTGAGCCGAAGTCATCAGGTTCCCTTTTTAACGAAGTAGGCCCCCCCCCCCCCCAGCTTCCGCGGCCCCTGTTTATTACTATCAATACAAGCAAGATATGAAATAATTAGCTTGTTTCTCTTTCTGTTTCATTGATACAATGTTATCCCATTGAAAGAAAAATCTTTTGAAGACGTGGTTGATTGAGTTTCGAGTTAATGATAATAATAATAATTTATCCAGAAAAGCCTCCTCAGCTTCAGTGCTGTTCTCCCCGAGGGCCCTACAAATTATTATAATTATCCCAGCTATGGTCCCTATTGAACCTGGGTAAGGACACTTGCAGGTAAGATCTGCCCCCATCGTTGCATTGTAAGCACCCAGCGATGATCAAACTCGGGACCTCTCGGATCGAGAGCCTTAGCCAATAGACCACAGTGCCCTCACTGGGTGTAATGTTAAAATGTTGATCGGGTAGATTTAACTTTGTTAATCAGGTATGATAGTTGGATTATTTAAATATAGATTCCTACTATGAGGTGTTGGAATCATATTTTAACGTCACAGAATAATTCATTCTTGCTTATCTATTTATCTCTCCCTCATGTTCTGTTTTGTATTTTGTTGTGATGTAACATTCCACGTAATTCAGCTCCAGGGCTACCCCCTTACCTTTTTATTTTAAATCCATGTAGTTCAATATCACACATAGCTGTTCACAATTGTATTATGTGACATCAAAATTGGCTTGAAATTTTAAGCGATTTGAGGTGTTTGAAATATGGAATTCTAAATCTCTTAGAATTGGAGTTTGCTGCTATGATATTCCTAATTCCGCACAGTTAATGAAAAAAGTAAAAGCGTATATGGAGTGGTGCATGATAGCACGCGCGGTGACATAATAGCAGTGCATCATATGCGAGCAGCTCTCCATTCACTTTGTACATGAAATTTCACATTTTCTCAATTTTCTTGGAGGTTACACATTTTAGCCCCCTTAGTCGATGTATGTTCAGAAGAATTGCTTTTACATAACATACTTTGACTATGGGGTGAGGAGATGTGCAACTTCCAAGAAAATTGAGAAAATGTGAAATTTCATGTACAAAGTGAATGGAGAGCTGCTCACATGATGTCATCAGTGTTGCCAATTTGCAGAGCCGAGAGTAATTTATTAGAAAATGTAAACGAGTGTAATTTTCTTATTCTTTGACCGATTTTGCTCATTTCTTTTTTTAAAATGCTGTTCAAATCAATCGCCTTTTACTGAAACAGTGAAACTTCTGGGGTGGACTTTCCCTTTAACCGTTACACATAAGGTACATATCAGTCCTTCGGATAAGACTCTGTAGGACCTGTGGTCCATCGGATTATACCCCTACAAGTATATGGCTGATCATGGAGTCATATGATTTACGATTTACTCTATAAAAAGGGCTGACCAACATTACTGGTCTATTTGCCCCCCCCCCCCCTTTACACTTTTGGAAATAAGGGTTTGCTGTTGACCAGCTGTGAATGTATCCGAAATGGCTATACATGTAGTTCACTATTGCACAATGTTTTCTTACAAAATCTAGCAGTCACTTAAAATAAACCATCAATTTATTATCATTATCACTGAAAGAGAAAGAACAAACAAATATAACATCATTGTATTTTCTACCGACTTCCCAAGAACTCAGCCCCTTCTTTTAAAAGATTTTATCCCGGTCCTTATGGGTGATTGGGGTCTAAAAGATCTCATTAAAAACATAATCATATTCTTCCATAATTTTCGTGTATTTCAAATGTAGTTCACTTCTATTTATTATTAGTATAGCAAGTACATGAGGCATGTACATATACATCAACCTCTTGCTATACTTTCGCGTACACGTCATCAGGCAAATAAATTCCGCTTTCTTTCGACCACGATTACTTCTAACTTGTCCCTGTTTCAACCATAAACACTCACTTCTGAGTCTCTCTGCTTTATGCAAATAATTGAAATTTGAGAAATAAACAACGTGATGTTCATGAATCAAAACTTGGGAATCGGATACCAGTCATTGCGGTCACTTGACATTTACCAGAATGTCAAGTCCTGTCATTGACAAACTTTGACTTGGTCAGATAAAATGTTTCCGAAGTGTTGATGGAAAAATAGCATACTAAAGATCCAATTTTGGTGACAGGTTTCAAGGAGATATTGTAATTTTATCGAACTGTAATAGGAAATTAATCGGCACATTATATACTGGTTTGTCTCTCTCTAGCTCGTTCATTTTTCAACCTATTACACCGTTTGCGAGATTTCTTTCTCCATCATTACATTCATTCTCTCCTCTCTTCCTCTCTCTCTCTCTCTCTCTCTCTCTTTCTCTAATTACTGTCTCATTCTCTCTCTCCCTTCTTCTTCCCCCACCCCTCCCGTCCTCCCCTTCTTACTCCCCACTTTATCTCTCCATCTCTCTCTCCTCCTCACTCTCCTTCATCATTACTCTTCTTTCTCTCTTTATCTCTCTCTTTCCCTCTCTCCCTTTTCTATTGCCCCACTAACATATGGGATAATATCTGTTTTTTCCTCTCCTCTCATATGTCTACCCCACCCACCTATTCCCCCCCCCACCCGTTTCACATTCGACTCCTTTTCGCTTTCTTTTCTCAGTCTGCTCTATAGACTACCACAAATCCGTAAGCTTATTTGTCGTATCTCTCATTCCACCAAGAAAAGAAAATAAACTTTCCCTATCTTCTTTTCGAGCGACAAGTTTCCCACCGTTATATAATGCCCTTGCACCTGATCGCCCTTAGGCAATTACGTAACGTGTCGGCTTCTCTAACGGGTTGGTTCTTAGATTTAACATGAGATATAATTATTGTTGATAATCACAACTGATTAGCACAGTAAATCGTGCATGATAAGCGAAGTGCTTGAAAGAGTTGTTGTGGGAAAAAGCTAAGTGGCCTTCAGCGAACAAATTTATCAAGTTGTACAGTATCTGAAGAAAGTAATTACCAGAAATTTCAGAGGGCGGGGGGGAGTTGACCTTCACGAAAGTTCAAGACATGAGCTATCCACACAAGGGCGTCAATTCAGGGGAACAGGGGGACACGTCCCCCCCCCAAAGGGTGTGGAATACAATGTGGCATGCCCCCCCCCCAAAAAAAAAAAAGAAGTCTTGTATTTCATATCCATAATAGGCTCTATTGGGAACACCTTCCAATACTGAATAAAGCAGAAAAGAGTCGCCCTAAATTATGATTTTGATTGGCGAAAACCAAGGAGGTACTTCTAGCGAAAACTGGCAGCGTTTCCTGACATATTTTTATTTTCCATTCTGGCATGTGCCTCCTTTTTCAAAATTGATACATACCCATCTGATTTCATATAGCCTATTAAGTTCCGCCTTTGCTTTCCAATAAGTGCCATTAAGTGCCCCCTCGAATCTGATAACTGTCCCTTTTCAATTTAACCATACAAATGGGCGTCCAGTTTGATTCTAATAAGCGCCCCATGCAGTGCCTCCTTTCGTTATAAGTACGTGTATTGCAGTTCTCCTTCTGATAACCCCTCCAAATCTGATACATGCCCCTTTTTATGTCTGATTAGAGCCCCTTTTCTTTCTTGGCCATTTCCCCTCTTTTAAGTATCCCTTTTCACATCTGGTAAGTGACCTAAAGTCTCCAAAACAGCTATATACCTAGCTCTAAAATGTCAGAGAAGTTTCATATAACAACAAAAACACAGAACCCCCCCCCCCCCCCCCCGATTCTCTTGTTATTCATGACAGTGCGAGTCAGTGGATCAAGAAGCAAGAACTTAGGACACAACACTGAAATGTAGGGGTATATCAACGTCTCAAAACACTGTTTTTTCTTCTTTTTAGTGTTCCACCCTTTCTAAGTGCCGTCTTTTTCCAAAAAGTGCGCTTTTTCGCTGGTCCCCCACACTTTGAAAGACCCTCCACCGCCCCTGTCCCCCTAAAATTTTCAGAAATAGCGGCACCTTAATTTTTGTTTTGCTTGTCAGCAAATTTTTGGACAGTGTCCCCCCCCCCCCCATTATAAAACGGATTGACGCCCACCATGTATCGATATATATGCCCAAACTATGACAATTTGTCTGTATTTGTATATTTGTAAGTCGGTTACCAAATCATGCAAAATGTAATAGGCTAAACGCTGACGACTTTTTTTTTCTTTTCAACAGTATAGCTTTAATAGAGTTTTCAAACCGTAAGATAAGATTTGATTAACTCTACCGACCCCTCTCGGGGTATGAGAGTACAAACATACAGTCACATACGGTCATGATTAAAGAATATTATTATTACAAAGTTTGTTTTGAGGCTCTGCGGTGGATGCAAAACATAAACATTATTGAGAAAAACTGAAATAATGTTTTCTTTCCCCTGTGAATATCACCATCGCAATTTACATAGTTTTGGTGAAATATCAATTCAAGCGGAACCTCATCCGTCCTATTTTCAAATACCCGGCGTCAGAACGACCCCTTCCTATTTTGTGCTTGTGAAATTAAATTCACTTTTCAGTTTGACCTTTTTTCTTTCGTGAAATATCGGTCGTGATGATGTCTCAAAAATCATGATGCATTGAAAAATATAGCTTCGCAGATAAGGAAAAAAACTGAGATAATGCATGAAAAAGCAATTAGGCCAAGTAAAATCGATTGACTCGTCCGGATATTTTCGAGCTGAGGAGAGGGTTCGATGTTATTTGATATCTGATTTTGTTTTATTTTTTATTTTTTACATGAAATGCTATTCGGACAATTTTGATACAAATTTCCTTTTTATTCTTTTTTGATATCTTATTGATATAAGCACTTAAGAGGCTCAAAACAATGCAAAAATAACTTGGTATTGGTGATTTCTTGTAGCCTCATTGACCAAGTGTACTCCAGATTAAAATTAGTTTAATTTCAGAACAAAAATTACAAAACAACAAAAATCTTGGGGCTTAACGAGAAACTAGGAATTATTTTATTTGGCCTTGTATAGGGAAGCGAGGAAGGGATGAAGGCCACAACATAAGATAACCACCATTTGATTTTTGTTTTTTATCTGAGGGAGTCCCCCCCCCCCCCCAATTTTGTTGCACATTTTGAACCGCCACACTACACGCCACTTCCTGACTTTTTCTTTTATTCTTTTTTTTTCTGTAATGGACATCTCGCATAATACAGAAAAGGAGAATCAAAATTTTAACTTCATGGTCAAACCGGAGGGTTTTTCCGTCCACGTGTTATAGCATGGAGGTTGTTACCCCCATGGTTTTAGCTAGGCCTACGCAAAGTATTTTGACTGATTCATGTTCCCCACCACAGCGATGGGTTTTTTTACGAGTACATTGACCTTCTTAAGCGATTGATTCATCTTTTATTGCGTGCCAAGAATACCAAGAAAAATTGGAGAATCCAAGAATCCGTTATTGATGGTGTAACCTTTCTTAAAATTATCAAACAAGGCAATGAAATATTCTTCCCTGAAATGTCTTCACAAATTTGGTCTGTATTGGTTACATAGCTGTTCACCAGTGATATAAATACGTAGATCAGCATGTAGGCTGCATTCGTGAAAGAGCAGTGTATTCTACTACTATCCCACTCTTTTAATTTTTGTCCCGAATTTGTGTTATGATACTGGTTTCTCTCGCTAACAAAATGTAGGAACTGATATTCCAGCGAGAGGCTATCAGAGTGACCCCTCCCCCCCCCCCCCCCCCCCCCCCCCGCAGTACACCTTCAAGGGAATGTGATAAAGAGATACATGTATTTGATTTTTTTTTCAAGGGGGCTGCTGGAACATGTTACTGTGCCTTCTCGTTCATCATAACATAAGAGCCTGAATATTAGTTTTTGATTCTAGTCTCATGTTGTTGTCCAAGCAAGTTGCATTTTTTCCGGAGTAATTCCCTCTACATCAGTTTTATAACCAAATCTCCCCCCCCCAAAAAAACCCCAACATTTAAAATGTCTTTTTCAGTTTCAATATGATTATCAGAATATCGGATTAGCTTCGGATTCCATCAGTATCACCATCACCATATAGGGGCAGCGCTACGGGGGCAGGAGGCGGCTGCCCTGTGAAGAAGAAGAAGAAAAAGAAGAAGAAGAAGAAGAAGAAGAAGAAGAAGAAGAAGAAGAAGAAGAAGAAGAAGAAGAAGAAGAAGAAGAAGAAGAAGAAGAAGAGGAGGAGGAGGAGGAGGAAAGAAGAGTATGGGGAAGAGAGGGCAGTGTCAATTTTGCTTCGACGTGAGACGTTGCCTTTAACGCATAATCCTGCCCCTATCAAAATGCCACCCCAGCATCACTACCATCATCATCATTAATAAATATTACCAGTCATCCTCATCTCTCTTAACATCGTCATGATTTATCGCAATCAATTAATTCTTAGCTTTTGTCTCCCCAGCCCTTTACCATCATTCCAGATTGCGTCATCGCCCCCTGTGATTTTCAAGTGATCCAGAAGAAGAATAAGAAGGAGAAGGAGAAGGAGAAGGAGAAGGAGGAGAAGAAGAAGGAGAAGAAGAAGAAGAAGAAGAAGGAGGAGGAGAAGAAGGAGAAGGAGAAGAAGAAGAAGAAGAAGAAGAAGAAGAAGAAGAAGAAGAAGAGAAGAAATATATTTGTATATGTGTGTGTGTATACACACACATATATATATATATATATATATGTGTGTGTATATATCATCATCATCATCATCATCATCATCATCCTCATCTGTCTCTTCAATCTATACTTTTAACAGTGTGTGTATATATATATATATATATATATATATATATATATATAAAGGGCAGGGTCATGCAATATAAATTAATAAATTATCATAGTTATATTTGATCATTTACGTGAACAAACTCACCAGTGGTTAATCTTGTCTCTTATCAAAATACCCTGTATCAACCAATATTGAGCAAGCAATCAATCATCAAATACAATTATTCATCAATCATCCCTTTCATCGACCACTAGCAATCTAGCATCATCATCATCTCCATCATCGTCATCATCATCATCATCATCATCATCATCCTCATCTGTCTCTTCAATCTATACTTTTAACAGTTTACCAATTAATCAACTCATCAGTCTTAAGCATCGTCATTCATCAACACCGTATTCTCCTCATCCTCATCCTCCAGCCAGTCGTAGCAGGAATAATACATGTATAACTAACATCGCACTTTTCAAGAGCATTTCGAACACCGAGAAATACATTTTGAGGGGTTTCAAGTACGACAGACTGGAAAAAGATACAAAGAAAGTCACAAATACCAACCATGAGCCATCGTGATTTTACAAACAACAATCAAGAATGTATATTTACAATCAAGAATGTATATGTACAATGTGTATGTACAACGAGTATGAATAATGTCATCTACTTTGTGTACTACATAATTTTTTCAATGAAATCCTATAACATAATACGGAATTTGAAGTACTACAGTAGTATCATGTCTACACTCTACAGTGAATTTTGAAGCCTCGGCGGTAAAGCGGTAAAAAAAAATCACATCACTTACTGCAAAAAAAAAAGAAAAAAAGCGCTACATGATACATCACCATGGGCGTTCTAATTATTATTTTTTTTTGGGGGGGGGGAATTCTAAAAAAAAGGCATTCAGCTTATTAGGGGGACATACATTTAAAAAAAACATATAAACTTCTTTAAGAATATGTAATCTAGACCCCTATGCCCCCCCCCCCAAATGCATTTACAAGAAAGGCTTTGTAGTGAACAGTATTTTAAAAAATTTTTGAAATGTTCGCACGAGTATATAGCTAACTCCTCCTAATTAAGTTGGGTACAATAAGAAAAACAACCCAGAATGGTCCAACAAAATATCAATATTTATCAGGCTGATGACTGATACAAGGCTCAATTTTCTCTTAAAAATTAACAGGTAAGAATCATGTTCCTATGCTGTGGAATGAAATACTAACTACAGTTTCAAAGTCACAGTTTTGTTCAATCTTGGGCGTGTGTCTTGTATAGAGATAACTAGATTATATCATACGAGAAGTACTTTTCAATAGCCTTAAATTATTTCTGGCATGACTGCGTGAAACTTGAATACACAGTGGTTTCTATTTAGAAAATAACCGACATTACAGAACAACCTCTAGATAATTCCTTTAAAATGCAGTAGCATGGCAAGTATCAGGTTTGGCAATATTATACACCAAGATGTAAATCAAGATTTACAATAACCTTTCTGATCACCAATTTAAAGAAAAACCCTGAAAGAAATACATAATTTTTGTAGTTGATGTTGCCGAATAAAACAGTACTACATGTAATCCTTCATATCAGAATAAACGCCAGGTTATCCCTAATACAACATACCAGTGATAATAATCATCTCAGTGTCATTGCTTAATGATAATCAACTATAATGAACTCAATGCTAGAGCATAAATGAACACATTGCCAACGCAATGCTAGAGAATAAATGAAGACGTACCTGGCAAAATTCACTTGGAAATAAATTCATTTTAGACTTATCGAGGTAACCTCCATGGATTAAAAAAAAACAACAAATTTTGCCGAAAAGAAAGTAATGAAAAATATACAGAGGGTTACTCTATGAAACGGTGAAATGCTGCGGTAATGAGTCACTCATTCATTTTCCATGGACAGGATGGAGTACTACTCGGAGGCGAATGTTGATGATTCCTCTGGTGCCATGTGAGCCTAAGTACAAAAAAAGGGGGGGGGGAGAAACAGGAACTGATCATTATAGGAAAAAAAATCGGTAATAATGTAAACACAAAGACACTAGCGCTATGTTATCTCTGCCCGAAAAGCGGGGAAGAGTGTAGGCCAGAAAAAAACAAAAAACAAAAAAACAAAAAACTAGATGAATCCTCGACCCGCGCGGTGGAAATTTATGCCTCCGCCATTGCCAGGTCAGAAATATATGGCACATTCATGGTGATTTTTTTTTTTAATTTTCATGTATACAATGACATCTTTGACCTTGACCTTTGACCTTGTGATCCCCAAATCTAATGACACCATCATGAGACCTTCCATATGCATACATGAGCCAAGTTTGAAGTTGAAATGTCACAGAATTGTTAAGTTATCGCAAGAACAAGCGATTTCCATGTATTATAATGACCTCTATGACCTTTGAACTTTGACCTTTGACCTCGAGACCCAAATATCTAATCAGATCATTGCCCCTCCCATATGCATACATGAACCAAGTTTGAAGTTGATCCGTCAAATTGTTTTTGAGTTATCGCGAGAAAGAACCATTTCTATGTACATAATGACCTCTATGACCTTTGACCTTTGACCTTGAGACCCAAAATCTAATTATATCATTGTCCCTCCCATATGCATACATGAACCAAGTTTGAAGCTGATCCGTCAAATGGTTGTTGCGTTATCGTGAGAACGAACCATTATTATGTTCATAATGACCTCTATGACATTTGACCTTTGACCTTGAGACCCCAAAATCTAATCAGATCATTGTCCCTCCCATATGCATACACGAGCCAAGTTTGAAGTTGATACGTCAAACGGTTCTTAAGTTATCGCGAGAACGAAAACGGGACGGACGGACGGACGGACGGACGGACGGACGGACGGACGACCAGAAGTCATGCCGCCTCCAGCAACCACCTACGGTGGGCGGAGGCATAAAATTCAGGTTGCGTCGTACACCTACATCACTTCTCGTAATTGTATGTTTTATTTATTTTTAATGATGCTTTATTATAATAAGAATAATTCATTCTACTTTTCCTATTAAACATGAATTAAATTTATAGATGGAGGAGCATCATTAAACATAATGACATGATATTATTAAAAAATCATGTTCAATCGTTAACATTCGATCATAATATTATTCGTACAAAAATATACCATACCATGAACATGCTTATCATGCTTATAAATACACTTAATTTTGATTTTATATAAGTCTGTTTCTATGTCACTTCACAAACATGCCGAGTCGAATGCCGAATGTGGAAAAGCTGAACAGAATTAGTGTCCGTGTTTTTCATTTTAAAAGGGCAGTGTATACAGCCACACGCGTGTGGCCGTAAGGTAAAGACACACGCGTGTGGCTGTATTATTTTTAAAAATTGTTTTAGTTGTTCTTGTTGTTGGTGATAATCTTTAATTCATGAATCGGACACCAGCAATACGATCATAACATGAACATAACATTATCCATGTTATCGGTGTGATTATTGTAGTATAGGCAAATGGTTACATTCAACTTAGGACGGAGATTCGTGTCCGGACACATAACAAAAATAAACCGTCTCTTTTGCAGTAACTTTCACAAAAATATGAAGAAAAAATTAACACTCCCCCCCCCCCACACACATACAGAATGTACATGATGTACCACCATGAATATTGTCGTTCATGATATCGTCCAACTTAAGTTTTATAATTTAAGATTTCTTGAATAAAATTTTTGCAATCAAATTTCTTCAAACTATTAAAGGCATAATTATATGCTAAAGTTGGCTGTTCTGTCCACAACGAAGCTCTTATTCTAGCAAACAGCAACATAGCCTGACACTAAAACTAATGACGTCAAGTTTTTCATGTATGATATAGGTTTGCGTCATCATGGTCATTTGTGTGTAGGTTGTCTCTCAAAAGTAATTATTTCTTATTCTTGGCGGAATAATGGGGTCGATCGGCACCGGCACGACAGAGCAATATTAGAAGCGCTAATTTTCCTGCGACGCACTTGTTTGTTGTTTGCTTTTATTCGTGCGTTCTAACCACTGCTAACAACATGAACAAATACAAACAGACAAAGTAATACAAAATAAAATATCATGTAAAATGATATGATAATACCATAAAGCATGCCAAAAAAAAAGAGTACAAAATATAATATTTTTCATGGATCTGAAGAGGTTAATTCAGCGTGAGAGGTTAGGCTGAAAATGGATGGCGGCCACTAAACAGCTGAAAAAACGTCAGATTTCAGATTTTTTTTTCGCACAAGCCTTGCCCGGCCCTGCTACACCCGCTACCAGACAGACTGCAGTAATCTATCATGGCTATAGTAATTGTACAAATTTGTAGTACATCATACATGTAGTTATCGTGGTTGATGATTACTTGCACACTGCACAAGCAGACAAGCATGACAAGTGATGAATTCCATAATTTCAAGATCATAAGAAAAAAGAAACACATAAACAATTACCTTAAATCCGGATGATGATGAACCTGACTAGTTAACAGGACGGTGATTTGATCAGCTTCACCAGTTCACAGCTTTGGTGTCGGCGTGATTCAACTTGGCGGGGCAGTATTTTAGAGTGTGACTTTTGTCCCCCTTCGCCCCACATATTGGGCATTGGTAAGCTCTTAATACCGGGCACTGAACGTTCCCGTCTGAGTCCTTCAATACGTGGGAAGTGTAGAAACTCAGGGTTTCTTTATTGTTCTTGCAGAATACGCAATAGGTATTCAGATATCGCTTTTTCTCAGGTACGGCAGGGGGGCTAGGGGTCGACATGGTGGAGTCGCCAGAGCTTGATCTTGATCTGCAGACCGATTCGGCATGTTCAGGCCATGATGATGAAGATGGCAAGGAGAACGATGGCCATGATGGCGAAGGAGCCTCCATTGGAGGGGTCTTCCAGCTTGCAGAAGAAATGATTTCACTCAGATTCAATCCTTTGCCAACGAAAGGGTCCCAAGAAGCCAATGGCCAAGAAGAATTCTCCATTTCACCAGCAGTAGCAGATGTCTACTTTCCGAAAGGTTGGCAAGGCAGGCATGCAAGTATGTGTTTTCCTCTGGCAGTCGTGGCTTATATCGCAGTGGACTATATGGATTACGCAATCTTCGATATCAACTTTCCATGAAATGAGAGCAGCGTTGGGGAAATTGCCACCAAGTTAGCCTCAGTTCAAGTCCGTACAATATTTCCTCCTGTACTATTTGGTATCATTTTGGAAAGTTCACAAAAGCTCCATAGGAGTAGTATGATGTATTTTGTCCATTTTCATTTGCATAAAATATAAATTGCCTGAAAGTAAATTTGCTATAATCATCTGACCTGAGAGTTTTGAAGAAAAATAATTGGGGCTGTTATTAGCGATATCCACAGCAGCTTGTGAACCTAGAGGTGAATGGTGGGGGGTGGGCAGCGGAGGGAGGATGGTCGGATAGTCTGAATAATTATAAACTTTGAATGCCGAGTGACAAATGAGACTTGAGAGGGGGCAGAGAATGAAAATTTGGGATTGTACAAAGTAGCTCGTGGCAAAATAAAGTAACAACCTTACCAGTGGCGGCGATTTCATGTAACGAGTGGGGGACGAAAACATGGAAGTCCTCCGCCGAAAATCTGTTTCGAGAAGTGAAAGGGGATCATTGTTATTATGCGAGCGAGCTAAAAAAAATAAGCGCAAAAAAATAATGAAAGAAGCCTTATTTTGCCATCAAAATGCACTCTAGGCCTATAAAATAATTTAAATGGTTGGCCTAAAATTGGTCACCTGACTCAAAATAGAAAAATAACTATCAAGCTTTAAAAATCAAGGGGGGGGGGACGATCCCTCAGAAAAAATCGAGGGGGGGGGACATGTTCCCCCCCCCCCCCCGGATCGCCGCCTATGAACCTTACACTTCATAGGAAGCTTAACACTTCTGTCGGTAAGATTATATACGAGCAAGAGAGTTTACACTAAACAGGGAAAACTTGATTGAGAAAGATCACAAGCTATTGCGATCACAAGTGAACTTCACAAAAGCTCCCCCTCTCAAGTCGTTTTCCTTACTTTCCTCCATTCTTTCTTTTTTTTTCTTCTTCTCCTTCTCCTTCCGCTCCTTTTTTTACTTTTCTTCTTTCCATTTCATTTTTATTTACTCAATCACTCACTGCATTCTTTTGATTTGATTTGATTTATTGATTTGATTTATTTATTTACATACATATACATCATTATCACGTATAGATAATGAGTTACATGGTGCAGGTAAAAACATTCAAAATGGTGTATAGCATGAATGGAACGTCGTAAGCTCAGTCAAGTGCTTGATGAAGACTTCCCCAAGAAAGTATGAGTTGCAAATAACATTCAGATATATATATATATATATATATATATATATATATATATATATATATGTAGACAGTAATAACTTCAAAAAGAGTCGAAGGTACGCCATGTGTAAATCCAACATTAGCTTTTATTGTTCAGAATTTTCGGCCCGCCTCGGGCCTTCCTCAGTGAACATACAATTTAATGACAAGATAAATGCAAACAAAATTTTCTTTATAGTAGCTCCTTAGCAACGCTCTGCGCGGACTGCGTACAGAGCGTTGTCAAGGAGCCAGAACTTATGTAAGCGTTCAATTAAAGAGAAGAAATAATAATATATCAAAAGTGTAATCAATGATATGAAGCACCAATGTATTTGAGTATAATTGGAGTTTGAAAAAAAAATCAATCTAAAATGAATGAGTAAAAAAATATATAAAAAAAAATATCAGACTCCCAAAATCTAGGCAAAGAGTGTAAAAGCAAACGATTAAAAGAGAAAGAACTTTTAAGAGAGAGAGAGGGGGGGGGGGGGGGGAAGAGAGAGAAAAAAGAAGAAGAAGAAGAAGAAGAAGAAGAAAAACCTGAAAGACAAATACTCCAAATTGTAGATAGCTCAGCCAGACAAATTGTAAAAAAAGGTTATAAGTCTGTATCAAGAGAAAAATGAGACCAATTTACTTGAAAAAAACCTCACGTCATATAGGAAGAGGTGAAAAGAATGAACTGCAGTCCCCTGAAAAGAGGAATGGTAATTCTACACTAAATACAAAGATGCACTGGGGAAGATGAACAAGATTTCATCTCTTGTAAAAAGTGAAATTACTCAGCCATCCTAGGTCCTTGTTAAGTCCAATCTCGAAAGACCTGGTGTTGATGATGAATATATATATATATATATATATATATGTATGTATATATATGTATCAGTATGTATATTGAAAGAAATGAAAATGAGAGAATGATTTATTGCGTAGCTCCCCAAATGCTCCCTAGAGCTGTCATCCATTTTGAATCAAAGGTCGAATTGGGGAGCTACGCAATCATCATTCTCCCATTTTCATTTCTTTCAATGTTTATTTTTTACAAAGTTGTTTGCATTTGTCAATATTTCTTTATAATCGTGATCAGTCTCAGTGATGTACGTTTGCGGTATATAATGGTGATGCAAATATATTAAATAGAAAGATGATGTAGAATAGAATAGCATGAACTGTAGGCAGGTAGACGGGAAGGGAGTAAGAGAGGGAGGGGGTATGGGGAAAATGAAATCATAGAGAGAAGAGGGACTCTACATCATGAATGTCATGTAAAAGACATATAAATTCATTGTATTCTTCTCTTTCTTTTCCACCTCCACTTCTCTTTATCTTCTTCCTCTTCTACTTCTTCTCCTCATTCTTATTTTTCTTCGTGTTCTTCTCCTTTCTCTTTTAGTATGCCATTTGTTTTCAACAATTCTCCTGCATCTGCAAGATTGCATCCTGGAAAGGGCAGGGCAAGCGCAGTTGGAACTGGGCTGAAGATAGCGGTTGTTTTTTTGCGTGATTCTCAATGTCAATTTAGTGAAAAGAATTATTATTATTAATTCCTTTAAAGTAAATA
Source organism: Echinometra lucunter (assembly GCA_029962745.1). NCBI lineage: Eukaryota > Metazoa > Echinodermata > Echinoidea > Camarodonta > Echinometridae > Echinometra > Echinometra lucunter. The sequence continues at coordinate 7,761,392 of CM057159.1, read as the reverse complement.
AGAAGGGAAAAAACAATTAAACAAAAAAGGTAAAAAAAAAATAAGAAGTAGAGTCATTGGCAACAATAGCCAAATATGACTTATTGCCAATCAACCTAAAGAAAGAAGAAGAAGAAGAAGCTGTACTCATTACAGCTTACAACACGAGATGGCGCTAGACTTCTCAATATTCATCTGCTAAAGGGAGGGGGGGGGGGAGTATTTTGTCCAATGTTTATCGGGGGAGGCTGGCGTGCTGTTGTTAGTGAATGTAATCACTGATTTATTAAATACAATATATTTTGCAAATTAGATTTGATCCGGCCAGTAAGTGTTGAGTTCTATCCACCCATGTATAGTGGGGAAAAATCGACAAATCACACATCTGGGCCCCGTTTCATAAAACTTGTTATCAGTCATGTCAGTAACAACTGCCATATTTCTGAGACAAATTTGCTCTCATTCAATCAGATACAAGGATTTCAATAGCTTATAGCATTATTGTAACTTGTTATTGATAACCAGTTTTATGAAACGGGGTCCTGATGGGAAAGTCCCATCCCGGTTCGGATCCAGGTTTTGAGAGATGGGGATGTGCGGCTGACATTGATTGGCGACGTCATAGTTAAGCTGTCATTGGAACCTGTAAGAACCATCCCTCCACTGCAAGGCACACAATTTTTAGAGGAAAGACTGTGGCTTCCAAATAAAAAGAGTAAAATTGCTTAGAGTTTAGGATGCCTTTTTATTACAAACTTCTCGGGGGGGGGGCACAGTTTTATATTTGAGTACATAAGGTATGAGACCAGGGTTTGAAAAGGGAAGCAAGAGCCTCATGTGTCCCTCCCCCCCCCCCCCCTCAAGGCCCCGCTTTTCCTCCTGCGAAAGCGAAATTGCGTGGGAGGGTATATATACAAAAATCACAGAAATTGCCCAGGACTACCTGGCCTCACATGACACTCGCCACAGGGGACGAAAGAGTCATTTACCAAGATGCGAAATGTGCTTGCAAATAGAAACCTAAAAATGAGCACTAAAATTCGAGTTTTGAAGTGCTATGTATGGTCTATCCTTTTGTATGGCTGTCAGAGCTGGACATAAAATAATATAAATCCTTGGATAGCAGAATTCAAGCAGCAGAAATGTGGTCAGGGGCGTCGCTAGACCTTTTTCAGTGGGGGGGGGGACTTAAACCGTATAAAGCCCATGGGGCACTTTTAGTTGTGTGCCTCTATCACATTTTTCTTCGTCTCTCCTACACATTTTCATTCAATTTCAACCAGATTTGGTGAATTTTATATGAGCGAACGCAGCGAGCAAGGAAATGGCGCTCTTTTTCATTTTAGAAGTGATGATTCTTCATCAAAATACGAGATGGGCCTATACGCTATTTAAATCATAAATTTGGTCACTTCGCTTTCCCCAAGCATCCTGTGTCTAAATATTATACGAGCGAGCAAATATACACTCTTTGTCATGTTATTTCGTCATCAAAATACATTTTGACCAATAAGATATCTAAATCATAGACTAGACCTATTCGGTCACCACGCTTGCGAGCGAGGAAATATATATATATATATATATATATATATATATATATATATATATATATATATATATATATATATATATATATATATAAACACAACAAAAAAAGTAACTCCCCCTTAATTCAAAGTAGCATAACTTTTTAACGAAAAAGTTTTGAGCAAAATAATTTGGCAGGAGTGTTTCTTCACTTATTGACTTACTTCTGTGTGAAAATGAGATTGATCCGTCAACTCATGCATGAGCGAGCAAAGATTGAAGGCAAAAATGTCACTTTTCAAAAGTCACAAGAGTCATTTTTGGGGCTCTGTGAAACAAACCTGTGGCTAATTTGAATTCTTCCATTGTTTGATCCAGTCATGCCTATCCCTGACACTTTTCATGTTTATCACAGTTTGGGTGAACACAATTTTTTGAGAAAAATGATGTTCAACCCTCCTAAATCTGCAAAATCCATTCTGTTTTTGGAAAAAACTGGCATCAACCAACATGAGTCAGCACATTATGTGAAAATACCAGGTATTCGTTTTTTCTGGCATTAAACAGTAAGTTTTCAGTATTTATTGCTTCATCTTTCGCAATTTTGTCACTCAACCATGGCACAACCTCGAAAAACATCAACAACACTTTAAAAAATGCCAAAAAACATCTTGTTTCACAAATCCCCCCAAATGACTCTTGTGACTTTTGAAAAGTGACATTTTTGCCTTTAATGTCTGCTCACTCATGCATGACTTGACAGATCAATCTCATTTTCAAACAGAAGTTAGTCAATAAGTGTAGGAACACTCCTGCCAAATTATTTTCCTAAAAACGTCTTCGTTAAAAAGTTATGCTATTTTGAATTAGGGGGGAGTTACTTTTTTGTTGTTGTGTTTATATATATATATATATATATATATATACACGTGAGACAAAGAAGGGTAAGGTACAAGATGACGCAGGTCTGGACCACAAGATTGATAAGCTTTCGGCTCTAGGGCTTCATCAGATTTATTTGCTATGTAAATCAAAACAAAATGAAACAAAATAAATAAAACAAATTATAACAAATTATAATGATGAGCAACTTGACAGGCAACAAAACGGAATCAAGATGATTATAAATAAAGCAACATGATCATGATTAACGCACAGGAAAATAAAAATTTTTAATCAATCGGAATAAGAAAGTGGTATGATTCAACGAAATAAGGAAAGTGAAACTTAACATGATATATATATATATATATATATATATATATAGTGAAAGAAATAAATGGAATGAAGCTGACGTAGCTCTCGATCATGTCCTTTTATTATGGCAAGCTTTCGGCCAACATGGCCTTCATCAGGTCTGAACAGATAAGAAACGAACAGGCAAAATAATATACACATAGAAGTGATATCAAAATAATGTCGAAATAATACATAATTGGAATAATGATACATAACTGAACAATTAAATATCAAAATAATATACCGAAATGATACGGAAATGATACTTAATCAATATAATTCATTGTATCATTTCTGAATTACCATATTCCTAATTTGATCAAATATTATTTCCTTATCATTTCGTTATATTTTCTTCACTTATTTGTTATTTCGACATGAATTGTTCAGTTATGTATCATTATTCCTAAAGTTGATTAAGTATCATTTCCGTATCATTTCGGTATATTATTTTGATATCTAATTGTTCAGTTATGTATCATTATTCCAATTATGTATTATTTCGACATTATTTTGATATCACTTCTATGTGTATATTATTTTGCCTGTTCGTTTCTTATCTGTTCAGACCTGATGAAGGCCATGTTGGCCGAAAGCTTGCCATAATAAAAGGACATGATCGAGAGCTACGTCAGCTTCATTCCATTTATTTCTTTCACTGTGTACTAAAATGAAGCACTGCACACGTTTTGCGAGGGGACATCTTTCTCTCTCTCTCTCTCTCTCTCTCTCTCTATATATATATATATATACACTTTATCACTGTAAAAGTGATAATTCTTCATCAAAGTATACGATGGGCTTATTAGATATCTAGATTATTTTTCCCTCGCTTGCCGAATTCATTCGCTTTCCAAACCATCCTGTATCTAAATATTATACGAGCGAGCGAGGAAAAATATATATACTCCTTTTCATGGGTGAGGTGATTATTCTTCATTCAAAATACACGATGGGATGAAAGGTATCTAAATCATATATTTGGTTACCTCGCTTGCCGAATTTATACACCATTTTCCATAGAATGAGTGTTATTTGGTCATCAAAATACATTTAAATATATAAGATATCTAAATTATGTATTCGATTTTCTGTTTGCCTAAAAGGCGAAACCATCCTTCATCTATACGAGCGAGCGAAGCGAGCGAGGCAAATTATACGCTCTTCTTAATAGTAGACGTGTTATTTCGTCATCAAAAATACACTCCTAAGATATCTAAATTATATTCGATCACTTATTTGCCAAATATTTGGGCACCTCGCTTGCCGTCTGAAACCATTCTGTTTCTACCAGGGCGAAGCGAGCGACCGGCAAAATAATGCTATATTTTCTATAAAATGTAGATTCCACTCCGGACTTGATGGAGGAGGGCTGGGTAACCCAATTAATGGACAACCCCATCATCACGGTACACTATCGTCGGTATACAGAGAGCGCGCCAATTGCGTAATATCAGAACTTGCCAAGGATGATGAAGGATCAAGCAAGAATACCCGACAAAGTACAGCCGGGACAGCCCTTCCTGGGCCGATATGGTCCATCATTCCCCCGACTCCACGTCTGCACCGTACCCGCAGGCACAACATCGGAACCTCTCTTTCTCTCTCTAAGACTTTCTTCTTTTTACCTTGTCATCATCCTTTTTTCTTATCCATTTTCTTCCCTTTTTTCTTCTTTTCCTTTTCCCCCCTCTCTCTCTCTCTTTCTTTTCCTTTTCTTTTTCTTTTTTTCTTTCCCCCTTCTCATTTTCTTCTCTCCCCCTTTATCATTTTTCCCGACGGCAGTGCAGATTTACCGACGATATCCTGAGCAGTGGGTGGGGGGGGGGGGGGGGGGTGTCACCCCCCCCCCCCCCCCCCCCCGCTAGCGACGGCCCTGAATGTGGTTCCTGAGAAGAATGCTTAGGATACCTTGGACTAACGGAATATCAAATGAAGAAGTACTCGATAAGGCATGCGTCAATAGATCCATCATTAACATCATAAGAAAAAGACAATTGCAGTTTGTTGGGCATATCATGAGAAGAGAAGGCACAGAAAACAGGATACTGACTGGAAAACTCGAGGGAAAGAGAAGTAGAGGGAGGCAACGCATAAAGAACATTGACCACTTCATGAGGCTGACTGGCAAAAGTAATAACAGCACATTACAAATAACCAGAGATAGAAGTAGATGGAAAACCTTGATCGCCAATGTCTGGAACACACAAGGCACGTGGCAAGAAAGCAAGCATCGATTGAAATGAAATGTGAATATAGTTGCATACCAGCGGGCTGGAGGCTGCAGCTTCAGATTCCTTCTTGTCCTGGGATTTTGAAAGTTTTATATTCGGACAACCACATCCCCATATTCATGCGGCGCGGTGCCCAAATGTCCTCATCTCTGATATTATGGTGGCGAAGTTGCCGGATAATATGTAATTTCCTTACATATTCAAGCAGTAATGCAATATTGGTTGGTGGATCTTCACGCCTGGACATACCATGGCGCCATCTGCGTCTCAGATCATTATGGATAGGTCATCGGATCATCGGCATCCTAAACAGGGGACTGTGGTTCGAGTCCCTTTGGATGATCCGTGCAGAAGTTGCATTATTCCGCCTAAGAGAATCATACCTTATCATTTTCTTGCTGTTTGGCATCTCTTCTCTGTTCCCAGCTACAACTTTATCTCTTTTGATAATGATAAGTGATAGTGAAAAATAAACTACGTGAATTTGACACAATGACTAAAAATTAAACTTCTGAGACATGCTGCGCCGCCTCGTCCAACAGAGGCAAATACTGGCGCATTACAAGAGGTCATCATCATTATCATCATCATCATCATCATCATCATCATCATCACCATCGTCATCATCATCATCATCATCACCATTATCATCATCATCATCATCATCATCATCATCATATCATCATCACCATCATCATCATTCTTTTACATCTGGTGTGACGTGAGTTGACTCTTTGAAAACAAAATGTCATTATTTACCAGTCAATGCCATATTCTAACTATCGTCCACTGATCATTATTTTGCGCCTTATAAATCTTATAATCATTACTGTTGTTATTATTAATAGAACTATCGTAAATTATTTTGAATGCTCTTAACATTTATGACCAAACTGCTGCACTGAGCGAAAAATACCCCTACATTAATGTAATTATCATTATTATCAATATCATTATCATTGTTATTATTATCATTATCATCAACATCATCAACATCATCATCATCATCATCATCATCATCATCGTCATCATCATCATTATCATTCTTTTACATCTGACATGACGTGAGTTGACTCTTAGAAAATGCAAGTTCATATACCAATCAATGCCATATTGTAATTATCATTATTTTGCGCCTTGTATCTTATATATAATTATCATTACTATTATCAATGAATTCGAATGAAAATGTTCCGTGGCGATCACAGCTATCGTGAATTTGAATGTTCTTAACATTATTATTATCATTGTTACTATTATCATTATCATCATCATCATCATCATCATCATCATTCTCATCATCATCATCATCATCATCATCATCACCACCATCATTATCATCATTATCATCATCATTTTTATTTCTGAGCGTTTATTGTCTCCTATGCCTAAGAGGGAAAAATGAAGTGAATCACTGTAGCCCTTTGGAAAACGTGCGGACGCTTTCAATCTCGGGAGCAGTCACGTAGAGCACGTTACGGTTTATTTATTGTCTGACTGATCTCCATTTCGTGCAACATCGTAAGCTCTTCAAACGCATCGTTAAGGGTTTTTGCACAAACACCAAATAACAAGCGATTACATTCCGATCCACCTTCCCCTTTGAGCTTTCTCCTGGATTGTATATCTACTGAAGATGGTAAGTAATCTCTGAAATGATAATATTGGATTCCGACTGCAACGTTTGTGCTTGTTTAACGTCTACATCGCAGCGAGCAAGTTTTAATGTAACATTTTAATCAAGATTTTCTAATCAGTGTACCAAGTCGATAGATACGTAACACCATGTTTGATCAAAACAATTATATGCTGTTTTGTTTTCTCTGTTCATTTAGCCCCTAAATATTTTGATTTGATGTTGTGTCGTGGCTCCAAATAGGTTAAAATCTAAACTTTTCTCCTTTATTATCATTGTTTGGGTATGAATTGTAGGTAGGAATCTGGAATGACAGTTTGTGAAATCATTAAAAATGTGCCATTTGTGATGCGTTCATCGAAATGGTTATATCAAAGATATTGTCCGAAATCACGGTACAAGTCGAAAACGTTTCACAATGTAGCAAAGCAAAAATGTTTGAATAAAACTTGCCCGGCATGCGGTTATTTATGTGTCCACTTAAATTATTGAGAATGTTGTGTCCAGCTGCGGTGATACTTTTCCAGTCATGAACCCTTCTATTACATATCAAACTGCAATAAGCCAGGTGTAATCACCCTCAAAATTGTAGAACACGTAATTACTACCATTGTGGCAAGTTTTTCCACATTTTTTTCATGCAGTGTATGACAAGTTAGGAAAAAACACACATGATATGTGTATCACCGGCGTAAACCCTGATAGCAGAGACTGGTAAGAATAACATCATATTTACGTCTTTTTAAAGTCGTGTCATACGTCTTATTTACGTATTATATATACGTCTTTAAGACGATACTTTGCACCAGCACACGACGTAAAATAAGACGTCATATTTTTACGTCAATTTTACATCATATTGGTCGGAAAAAACGTCTTTATGACGTCTTTACGACCCAAAGGAAGCTCACAGACTGGTAAAAATCTCATCATAAAGACGTCAAAGCTTCAAAGCTGGTTTATAAAATACTTTACAATGTATTCAGTTTTTGTTTTTTTTTGTTGTTGTTGTTGTTAATGTTCTAGCCTATAGATCGTCCTATACCAACCCTATATCCTAACATCCTACATCCTATACCTAACTACTGATGCTTTGTATCGACATTACTATATATATGGACTGTAGTGTAGTACTTGAAAAAAACAGTTAGAAATTACAATTTCTTGATACATTCTGAAATACCCTGCCCATGACATTAACTGAATGGTGTTCAACATGGAAGAACATTGTTCATTAAATCAGCAGTGCAATCATTGAATAAAATGTTAAAATTCAAATGTTATCTTCCCTTTTTCACGAAGTTTAGTCATTTCTGGTTATTCATGAATATTCATGAATCACGATCAACTATCACGACGTAAAATTGGCGTAAACACGTCATATTATGGTCTTGAAAAAAGCTGTTATAAAGTGGGAAATAATTGACGTAAAAATACGTCTTATTCTGGTCTTTAAAAAAGACGTTAAAAAAGTGGTAAATATTTGACGTAAAATATATGTCATCTTATGTTCAAACAAAATTTGAGAAAATTTTGGTTATATAAAGACGTCATAAGGTTGTCGTAAAATAGTCGTGTATACGACATATGACGTGTGGACCAGTTTATGACCAGTTCTTGACGTCTTAAAGACGTTCGTCTGCTATCAGGGAATCCGTTTTGAGCAGGGGGGGGGGATAATGATCACCTTTTTGCCGATTTTTTATTAAAATGCACCAACTGATTAATTACAATATCATTTTTTCCTTAAAATGGGGGGGGGGGGTATGTTTGTACACACCATCGCCCCCCTCCCCCCCCCCCCCCCCTCTCGAAAAAGTGGCGGGATATATCCTCCCCATCCCCCCGGGATTTACGCCAGTGATGTGTATATGAACTGCGTTAAGTGGAAACCTTCACTTTTTTCGTATTTTATGGAAATTGGTATTAAAGATAGGCGAGTTGATATGGTAAAAATGATTTAATAAGTGCATTAAATTCAGGCTAGATATTTAAAGTGTAAGTATGGTATCATCAACCTCCTCCATTATTGCATTTCATTAGCCCAGTTTCTCTTTGCTTTAAAAACATATTGCTCCACAACATGCCCTTTCTTTCATTAATCATATGAAAAAAAAATCAAAATGTGAAAATGAGGCATGCCTTACTTCAATTGATCTGTCGTAAAATATGAATATTTCCTTAAAATCCTTAGGAAAAATTACAAAAAAAAAACCCTTTTACAAAATATAACTGCAACTAAAGTTTCACACTTCAGTACATGTTTGATGAAATAAATTTTCATGTAAAATATATCTGCGAATAGAGTTACACTTTTCAAGAAGAAAACTGTTCACATGTTATGCATGTGAAGAATTTTAAAAAGTGTTCTAGTGTCGTCACGGACCTCTTTGACATATCGAACATTATCGTAATGTTACAGTATTCGTACCGTGAATACTGCAACTTTTATCTACATGTTTTATAATATACCTTACGTTGTTTTTGCTTCCTTTGCTATTGCTAAATCACAATTAAATAATTGTTTAAATTTTTTTTTTCCCAATACTGAATTGTGTTAAAGGCCATGTTACCACTTCATTTTTTTTTTCGACTTGTTCATATGAGCAAAGCTGTAATTAAAGTTTCACATTTCTTTAAAAAACTGCAAATTTATTTTCACATACAACAAACCGTAAACAAAGTTCACGATATAACGATAACCAGTGGACCGTTGCATAAAACTTACCATTAATGGAAACTCTGCCATCAGTGGTAACTACCATGGCAACACTGCTCACCAACTAATCAAATTCAAGGTTTCCATGGAACATGTGGAAGTTACCATAGATGACAAAGTTACCATCAATGGTAAGTTTTATGCAACGGGACCCAGATTTTTAATGAAATTTACTTTCTACTCAGTGGTGTGTCCGTGTAAATATGCTCGCTTCCATTAATCATAGGACAGCTATGGGATGTACCAAAAAGCGCCGAAAGTGAAGTGGGGGGGGGGGGGGCTCAGAAGGAGCGGTCGCCCCCAAAACAACGGGAAAAATGGAGGGTGACACTCCTAAAATGTAAACACCCGCTGAACAGCAACATGTCCCCGAGCTAGCTACCTATCCAATCTGCGCTAGCTAGCTAGACGGACGGATCGGAACGACACTCAAAAATTGTCAGAAAGATAGGGGACATGTTGACGTTTAGGAGTGTAGCCTAGATGATGTCTCATCGTAAAAATCATACACGTATCAAAAGCGAGCATAGGAACCTAATAATTTGCGTGACCACAAAATAGTTTCATATACAGATAAAGGCTTACGTTGGCTGTAATGCATGTGAAGTATTTTAAAAGTTGTTCTCACTGGCGTACTGATGGGGGGGGGGGGGGAGGGGCTTGGGGGCAGTTGCCCCTAAATAAAATTCAAACGTGGTTAATTTCTGATTCGATACCAGTGATTTACAAATGTGCTGAAATCGAGTCAGTGAAATGGCATGATTTTCTCGGGGTTTTTTTTCCAACACAACAAACAAATAGTGCGCCAATGCTAAAACTTAGTTTCGTCTGTTCAGAACTAGAGGGCATTAACTCGTATCATTTTATACAGACTTAACGCCCTTCTGGCTCCAGACAGACGGTTTGTAGGCCCATAAGTAGACCGTTATCTTCAATATCCGCATTCACCCCCTTAAAAAACCATTGCCCATTATGCCACCCTGTGGTGATGCGGGTTTTTTCTGCCCCCCCCCCTAATGATTTTTGTTCATTACACCACTGGCAACTGGTTCTAGTGTCGTCACGAACCACCAAGACAGAACGAACATTATATTAATATATCCCGCGAATACTGTAACTATTATCTATAGGGGCATAGAAATCTAATAATTCGCCTGTCAGACAATAGATTCATAATGTCGGCTGTATAATGCATGTGAAGTATTTAAAAAAGTTGTTCTAGTGTCGTCACGAACTTCCAAGACAGGACGAACATTATCGTAATTGTCTCGCGAATACTGTAACTATATACTATCTGTGCGTTGTATAATATACATTACGTAGTTTTTGCTTACTCTGCTGTTGCTAAATCACAGTAAAATAACTGCCCAAGACAAACAACCAATTAAATACCCATTGAATTTCAATTGGTCTTCAATTGGTTTCAATTTGTACCAATGGGTCTTAATATGTTTCAATTGGTAAACATTAGAATTCAGTTGACGTCCTAAATTTCTACCAGCCATGGGGTCAATCAGTCCCAATTGGTCCAATGGGATTGCAATGGGACAGTTGATTTCAGTTGGTCCAATTTGGACCAACTGTCAATTGGTTCAATTCGAACAATTGGGCCAAATGGTTTCAGTGGGGAACCATTTGGACTAATTAGTTTCAATGGGGAACAATTTGGACCAATTGGTTTTAATGGTGACCAATTGGGACCAATTAAAAATTAGTTTTCAGTGGGGATCACGTGACTGGTTTTACCTCATTTGCATAATTGCTATTTTTGATTGAAAATTCAGCAAATAAAATAGAATACAAATGCAGTAATATTTCTTTGTTTGTATAATTTTATTCTGAATAATGTTTGTAAAATATTTCATCAAAAAATGAATGATTTTGAATTTCATATTTCAAATAACAACAGAAAGAAATCAGACTGAATTATTTAGGGACTTCAATTGGTTTCAATTGGACCAATTGACCCATTGAATACCAATTGAAATACAAATTGACCCATTGAAACAAATAGGTCCCCATTTCCCCCATGGAATACCAATTGGCAATGAACATGGAAAGTGAAACAATGGGTCCCCATTAACCAATTGAATTGAAATCGACCCATTAATAACCAATTGGTCCCCATTAACCCATTGAAATCGACCCATTAAAAACCAATAGTCCCCATTGCCCCATTAAAACCAATTGGCAATGGGTCTCAGTTGGTTTTTAATGGGTCAATTTCAATGGGGACTCATTGTTTCACTTTCCATGTACTCCCAATTGCCAATTGGTATTCAATGGGGATCTCCAATGGAGATTCAGTTGGATTTTCGTCCTGGGTGTGATGATATTTTTTCCAATATTGAATTATATTATTATAGGCGATGTTTTTTATTATTCATTTTTACTTGATTTCGTGTGTGGATATTGAGGAAGGCATACAAAGTTGCACGTTTACTGCTTATCAGTGGAGCCAAAGAAATATCATAGGTTTTATATCATCAAGATCTTTCTTTGACAGGAAAACATCAGCCGCGTGCCGACATCATGGCCGACGAATGATCAACTTGGCACTATGACTATGAATCCTTATCAGGACGAGTATTTGGTACACAGAATCGTAATGATCTGGACCGCCATCATCCTCGTCGTCGGTGTCGTGGGCAATGTCCTTGTTATAGCAGCTGTATGGCTTCATCGAAATCTCAGAAACATCGGTAATTTGATACGATTTTCCCCCCATTTTGTCCTATGTCTTCTTATTTGTTACCTTTGGAGGCGATACCTCCCAGGCAGCTAACCAAAACCCCTCCTTGATTTTTCATCTTTTTTTTACGTTTTAGGCATGACAGCAAGCGTAAACTTAACGGTGCTAATTTTTTTAAACAAAGGTTTCTCAAAATTTTACACTGAATTCAATGGCAAAAGGTCCGAATGATTGTGCCCAAAGTGCCTAAAATTTATGTTTTAGCGGTTTAGTACATTTCAAAATAATCTTATGTGGCTGAACATGACCATTTGGTGTATAAAATACATTTCTAATAATCGAATGGTAGTGATTGAGTATGGTAGTGATTGAGGCCCATCAAATAACCAAGGGCCGTAGTAATTTTACCAAAAGGGCCCAAAGGATCAGCTGTTCACTACAATCATGACAGTCAAGAAGATTGTTTTAAAAGATTTCTTTGGGATAACAGGGCCAAACTAGTTGCCCATTTCAATATCCAATACAGCGATAAACTGTCGGTATAAAGTTTAGATGGCCAAATTTGTCCCAGTGCCCAAATTCTGATTGTAAGGTGCCAAAACATGTAAGTGAGTCGGGAGACCAAACTAAAGTGATGGGGGGGGGGGGGGGCACGTAATAGGACGTGGGAGCCTTGAATTAATTCTAAACGGCCCAGTGGGACTTTGTGTAAAAACCTTGTACAGTGTGTATAATATAAAAAATAAAGATAGCACCAAACTACAGTGATTGGGGGGGCCCTTATAGACGTGGGAGCCTTGAATCACTTCCAAACGGCCCAATGGGCACTTTGCGTAAAAACCTTGCAGGCCTACAGTGTGTATCAAAATAATGGTAATCCAAATTCAGAGGGTTCATATTCCAAAGATAGTAACTTTGACAATTTACATGTGGCTTAGAAATAAAGAGGAACTCCTCTTATTTACATTGAAACCTCACTTGCATCACTAATGTCACGCATGACCGAGTTCATTGTTACTGAAGAGTTCAAGAGTTCAACAGTTTATTCTTTCATTTATAAAAAAAAAAACAGATAACAACAAATTTTGAAAAATGAAACATACATAAGTATCTATAATTTTTTTGAACAATGACAGGATACGTTTACGTAATTTAAAATATGAAACAAAGTGAATCTACAGAAGAATATAAAAGCTCTTATGGAAATGCAAGGATCCACTAAAGAAAACGGGTATCAACTCCAGTGCTCACTCCGCCAGACATTACGGATTTCATTTTTGGAATTATATTTTCCAACATCGGTGCGTTGAATTTTCTGAATTTTTAAAAGAAAGTATTTTGGTGCCAATATTTGTAAATCAGTTGCCATATCAGACAAAACCTTCTTGCTTGACAAAGAGGTTGTGTAACATGAAAATCTACATTGCTGTAGTAAATACATTGCACCCAGTACTACTTTTTAAACACAAATTTCAATATAAAGGCATTTTGTGTGACCACAAACTGTTTATTATATCATTGTTTTAAAGTGATTTCATAAATGGTCTATCAACTCAGCCATAAAATAAGAGAAGGATTTCCTAAGATCCCATGCCTATTATCAATATACTGCTAATGAACCTTCCACGTGGTAACTCTTCTGATAACATTCCTACATCGTAATTTTTTTTTTATTTATTTTTTTTTTTTTTTGGGGGGGGGGGGTAGAATTTACAGTAAATTACCGGCAGCAGAGTTACCAGTGATTAACTGTATTTTTTAAACAGTATTGTACTGTTTATTCTACGGTAAAACTGTAAACACAAGTAAAATAGAGTATTTAACTGTAAATTATACAGTATTTTACTCTATTAAACAAACTAACTACATCAGCGTGCTTAAGAGAGACACAGGTCTAGACAATCATCGGAACTCAGGACTGCCACTGGCTTGGAGGGAATATATTCATGGTGCCCGTGAAAGCATTGGCTATAAACTCAGCCTATGTTCTCTTCGACCTGGCAGTAGTATATAGTAGTAATATAGTAGTAGTAGTAGTAGTAGTAGTAGTAGTAGTAGTAGTAGTAGTAGTAGTAGTAGTAGCAGTAGTAGTAGTAGAAGCAGTAGTAGTAGTAGTAGAAGTAGTAGTAGTAGCAGTAGTAGTAGTAGTAGTAGCAGCAGTAGTAGAAGTAGTAGTAGTAGTAGCAGCAGCAGTAGTAGTAGTAGTAGCAGTAGTAGAAGTAGTAGTAGCAGTAGTAGCAGTAGTAGCAGTAGCAGTAGTAGTAGTAGCAGTAGTAGTTGCAGTAGTAGCAGTAGTAGCAGTAGTAGCAGTAGTAGTAGTAGTAGTAGTAATGTAGTAGTAGTAGTAGTAGCAGTAGTAGTAGTAGTAGTAGCAGTAGTTGTTGTTGTTGTTGTAGTAGTAACAGTAGTAGTAGTAGTAGTAGTAGTAGTAGTAGTAGTAGTAGTAGTAGTAGTAGCAGTAGTAGTAGTAGTAGTAGTAGGAGTAGTAGTAGTAGTAGTAGTAGTAGTAGTAGTAGTAGTAGTAGTAGTAGTAGTAGTAGTTGTAGTTGTTGTAGTAGCAGGAGTAGTCGTAGAAGTAGTTGTAGAAGTATCGTTTACGGAATTTACACTAAATTACTGACATCTCTATCTGCTGCCAGTAATCTACTGTAAATTCCTGCAGCAATTTTTTCACAGTGTTACTAAAGTGCGCTGTCTCGAGTCTTCACATGGGTTTCTTCTGCTGTTTACTCAACAGGAAATGCATTCGTTGTCAATCTTGCCGTGGCCGATCTTGGGGTCTCTCTCTTCATTAACTCCTTTGGTATCGTTGGAATAGCAACAGATGCACAATTCTTCATTGGCAAGGACTGGTTGTGTGAGTTGATAGGCATCAACTGTATTACAAGGTGGGTAAGCTCGACGTAAGAAGAACTGCTTCTGAGGATCTGTGCCCCGTTTCATAAAACTTGTCATCAGTAACAACAGCCACGTTTCTATGACAAATTTGCTCTCAGCCAGTCATATCAATGTTTATATTAGAAAAAGTGATAAGACGGCTTTCCATACTCTCTAACGTGCAGTGTGACTATGAATGCGAGCCGAAAGCATTCTTAAAGGTTATGTAGGCCCAAAATAATTAGTAAGCCATCAAAAACTCTTTTTCAGATTTCTTTGCTTTTAGATGAACAGCAAGATACTAGCACTACTAAGATGCTGTGATTTTTTTCCTCCTCAAATAGAAAATCAAACAAATGAAAGGCAACAAATAGTGACTCACTGGGCCAGGGACGCGAACCTCCAAGCAGAAAAATGTGACTGGACAATTCCCTGCTCCAAGAGAGTTGACGTGATTCACACAGTGCATATACACGTGCAAAATCTATTAGGATTCGGAGAGTTCGAGAAGCACATAAAGAGAGGAGAATAAAGGAGAAAAATAGATGAGTATTATTTTCAAGACACAAACAAATCATAACTTGACGACTACTAGGCCGGTAGATAGTTGGATGAACTTTGGATTCTGCACGAAAAATGACAGCATTTTGCCATAGCAACAAGAGTGTAAAGACAATCCAAACATAGTCATGGAGGTACAAGAGAGAGAGAGAGAGAGAGAGAGAGAGAGAGAGATAGATAGAACAAAAGTTTTCAGAAGACAATTAGGAAAGGGAGAGAGGAACAGAAAAAGGAGAGGGAAGGAAGAAGAACAGGGGAGTGTAAGCATGCAAAGAAATATAGGGAGAGGGATGAAGAGAAAGACATGAAGAGAGAGAGAGAGAGAGAGAGAGAGAGGGGAAGATAGAAAGGGAGAGAGAGGAGGTAAGAAGGGAAATTAATGAGGAGAGAGAGAGAAATGTGGAGAGAGGGAGAGAGAGAGAAAGGGAGAGAAAAAGCAACTGAGAGAGACTGAGGGGGGAGAGAGAAATGGAAACCAAGACTGAGAAAATCATATAAATTTTACTCTCGAAATATATTTCCATTTCGTAATACACACGCAGTGAAGATACATGATATACAGGTCTTGATACAAGCCCCATTATAGATCATCTGTTAATCCAATCATTTTGTCTTGCCTGCGTAGCGGGGCAAGATTGGCGTCACTATTTCCGTCGTGGGCGTTGGCGTTGGCGTCGGCGTCGACATCGTCAACAATCGTGCTGTAATCACAATAACTTTCTGTGGATTTCAGATAGAATCACCCAATCCATACCATAGGTACATCTCTTAAAGCCACAGGTAAAGTTTGAAAATGAGTAGAATGTGACCTAGGTCAAAGGTCAATGGGTCAATAGACTTTTTGCAAAAAAGCACTGTAATCACAATAACTTTCTTTGGATTTTAGATAAAATCACAACAGTCATACTAGAGCTACATCTCTTAGAGGCGCAGGTCAAGTTTGAAAATGAGTTAAATCTGACCAAGGTCAAAGGTCAAAAGGTCAATGAACTTTCTGCAGCAAGCACTGTGATTACATTAACTTTCCATGGATTTGAGTTGTATTCACCAAATTCATTGCACAGGTAGGCGCCTGTCTGTTTATTAGGCTATTTGACCAGCCCGCTTCCCAAATGGAATTTTCGTCTGTTAAAATGGTGCATCATTTTTTATGAATGGAATCCTGAATGAAATATCATGCTTAATGAATTCTAATACCAATTGTGTATATTTTTCAGTTTAAGTCTGTACTCGGGTTTGGTTAGGATGAAACTATATTTTCATAGGGGGGATAGACGGAATATAGACATGCTTTCAGCTATTCCAGTACTTTGCTTCTGATAGCGTTTTCTTAGATTTAGACTTGTAGTGGTAGAACAGTATTTGTAAAAAATGAATGCTCTATATTTTTTAGCTGATTACTTTCATTTTATAGTTTTTATTACCCGATTTATACGTTTATGCCGTGCTCTCATGGCATCATTAGTCTTCTGCGTCTCTCATTTCTTTTATCTGGTTTGTAGCTCTACCTGAATCAACTAGGCTGTCAGACATGAACAGGAATGAAAAGAGAGATAGTTATGTGTCACAGTCCTAACGCGTGCCCCATGGTTACGTCTGCCCAATGAAATTATTGTTTTGAGCCTTTATACAGAAAGAAAGAACTGGAAAGTTAAATAAGCAGAATTTCTCATATTTTCTTTGAATTCTCTCTATGGAGTAACTTCATGATATTTTCAGGTCTCAGATGAAATCCATCCATCAAAATTTCTGTTCGAATGTTAATTAGGATGAACAGTGAAATTAAATAACATCATAAAATCTCTTTTTAATTTTTATGGTGCAATAAATCAGCAATGATCAACGACACACGTCCCAAAAGAAGTTAAAGAATAAAACAGATTTGATTAACAAGTACGTGACTAAAAGAGTAAAAATAACGATTTAAGATATGGTGCTCAACAGTTACTGTGGATGAACTTATTTAGAGGTGTGTTAAAAGTGAGCAAAGTTCACTTTGACGTGTTTGACATACATGGGAAAATGAAAAAACGAGTGCTATATTTGGAATTAAGATCGTGTTGGAGTTAATTGCCTCAAAAGCGTTTCCAGGCAAATCGATTGGGGGCACTACTAAAGGATTTATTGATCGAAGGCCCGTAAACTTGGGGATTTGGGTGAAAACTAATGGCATTCAACATGTTCAATCAGGCATTCGAACCCTTGAAAACGTTAGAGCATTCAAAATTGCCTTGCGCAAAAACCATGAAAACCCTAGTCCCATTTTCAGTTGTACATTTAATCTCTTTATATTCCCTTTTGAATGAGACACTGTGGAATGCAGGAACAGCAAATTGAAATTGAAATCTTATTGTCAACGGTTAGACCAAGCAATTCAATGAATGAGACAACTTCTAAAGGGATATCAGCGAGTACAATATTTATGGGCAGTGTGTCCATAGAATTATTCAGATACATAATTTGAGGGGTTTAAGTTAAAAGATAGTTTCTTAGCTTTAATCCATCGAGTGACTTTTTGAGAATTCAGAATGAAAGGACGTCAGATGATTTACGAAACTCATTAATTTAAACAATAAACAATAAAGAGTCCAACAAACTGCCTCGTGGGACTCCACAATTGTTTTGGATAGACGTGTGATCATCCAAAACTACGTATTGTCGTATGTTTGATAAGTAGCTCCTGAGCCACTCCAAGGCCTTCCCATGCACCCCATAAGGAGAAAGTTTTTATGATAAGATATTATGCTGTCGAAGGGCTTGGAGAGGTTCAGAAAGATGCCAACCATATGAGAACATTTGTCAACAAAATTTGATAATGCATTCTCTTAAAACCCTTTTTTTCTCAATTCAAACATGTTATAGACTTTTAAGAACTCAATATTTTGATTTATTTGATTTGATTTATTTATTCACATATATATATATATATATATATACATCATCATAATCATAATGGATCATCAATTACATGGTATAATCATTTAAGTAATATATACATATATAAATGGATCGTCGTAAGCTCATAAGAGCTTGATGGAGACATCAAAAAAAAAAAAATACATAGATTTATATAAGTAGCATTCAGACATATTAATGA
Organism: Echinometra lucunter; assembly: GCA_029962745.1. Classification (NCBI taxonomy): domain Eukaryota; kingdom Metazoa; phylum Echinodermata; class Echinoidea; order Camarodonta; family Echinometridae; genus Echinometra; species Echinometra lucunter. Next base: position 7,742,828 of record CM057159.1, on the reverse strand, counting down.
TGCACATTCATAGCGAACATTCACAGAGAAAATTAGAATGAGGATAGAAACAGACTGAGAGAGACACAGAGAGAGAAGAGAGAGAGAGAGGGGGGGGGGGGAAAGAGAGAAGATAAAAGGTCACGAATCATGAAAAGGAGAAAGAGAGTACTGTTCATCATGAATAATGTGGAAATACATATTCAAACATCCTGACAATAAAACGAAAATGGAGTGAAATTAGTGTTACTGTAGGCCCCTACGTGATTTATTCGCATGCATGCGTAACAATAATAAACATGAAATAAGGGAGTGGAGGCAGAACCATGCAATTGACAATAATTGTGAGCCTTACGATTCATATTTTCATAGTTCAACAGTAAACTTTTTTTCTACAACTTTCGACAAGGAGGATTATAAGAAAATTGGTCGACGATTCCTAACATTCGGCCGATGCTGGAATTTGCCGCTCCAGTTTGGACATCTGGCATTACTAGTGAACACTCCGCTTGCATTGAGCGGGTGCAGAGGAGAGCCCTCAATATTATTGCATATCCTAACAACAGATCTTACGTAGAATTACTTTCTGATTTCGACGTCTCCTCTCTTGAAGAGAGGCGCTTTGCCCTCTCCCTCAGATTCGCCCAATCTCTTCTCGGATCGGGGATGCATCGACATCTCCTGCCTGCGAGCAGGGTCAGTGATTGTGGTCGCACTCTGAGAAATGCATCCAATTTGTCCTTACCTAGGATGAGAACCAACAGATATCGCAACTCTCCCATACCTTATTTTGTTCAAATTTTGAACAGTCAGCAGTAGATTTTTGTCCTTTTCTGTCAATACATATGTACATAATTACATGTTTATTTGCAATATCTTACCAGAATATGATGTTTTCTCTTGCCTGTCTTTTCTCCTTTTCTCACTTTTCTCTCTCCGCGTTTCTTCTTTTTTCTGTTTCTTTCCTTTTCTTTTCTTTCTATTTTGTGGCAATGAGTAAATCATACATTATCCACCAGCTTCACTTTGCAATATCAGCCCTTTAATGAATTTTATCACTTCTATCAATAATTCAAATTTAATTCAATTTAATTTATATTGTCATAAATTGAACTCTCTTCTCTTTTTTCTTTTCTTTTCTTCTCATTATACTCTCTCTCTCTGTTCTCTCATGCTTCTTTCTCCTTTTTCTTCTCTTCTCTCTCAATTTAATGGCAATGGAAAATTAATCATAATTAATTGTTTCCATTTTGTAGTAAGTCATTCAATGAATTTTTTATTGATGGTATTAATTACAATATTTTAATTTCAATTTTGATTCATACTCATTCAGTCATAATTCCTAATTCATATTGTTGTATTCTTAATGTGCAATGAACATTTTATAGATTGCTATTTTATATATTGAAATTTTAATGCATGTATAGGGTTTGTGTAATTTTTGATAAGTCATTACGGTTAATAGGTTAATTTCACTTTGTTTCTTGTATGTATATATTAATGTAATATCTATTACCTGCTTGCCATCACATTTGCGGTTCTTCTTCTTCTTTCTTCTTTTGTCTTTTCTTCTGTTTCCTCTGGCCCATTCTTATTTCTTTTCCTTTTTCCCTTCTTCCTCCTCGTATTCTTTTCTGTTCTGTACTTCTTTGCTGTCTCTGTCTCCCTTTCTCGTCTGGCAAGTTCTTCTTATTTATCTTAATATTTTTAACATATTAAGTTGTAAATGTGTGTTACATGTAGTAGTTTTTTAATGTGAACCAAATATTTTTAGTCTTCGGACTTTTCATTTGGTATGTCATTTCATTGAATTAATAAACCGAAATTGAATCTTGAATCTTGAACATTCAACTACTTTTTGCCTTTCATTTGTTTGATATTGTACTTAACATGCTTAAGGATGAAAAAAGCATCACGGCATCTTACTTTTGCTAGTATTCACTATTTAGCATCAAAGAGCAAAGAAATCTGACGAAGAGTTTTGAGGGCTCACCAAACCTGTATGTAACCTTTAAAGTGAAAGGAATATTCGGATTAGAAGTCTAATGGTGCCATCAAACAGTACTGTTATTTTACACATGAAACAATCATAAGCGCATTCATTTGATGTAAGTTTCTGACTCGAAGCATAATCTAGTATTCAGACGCGTGCACTTGTCAAAATGATAACGTGTCATGGAGCTTAACCCATTCGTGACAGAGGGTCCACATTATGTGGTTTGGTCTAATAACTTTTGATGCAGAGCCCTAAAAATCATACCAAATACATGAGCAGAAAGAGCAAAAAATTCTACATATACTGTTCCCATTTTGGTTGCATCAATTTTGTTGTTTGATAATGAGAAATTTTCAAAGGAAAATAAGCATTAAAATCCTTAAATTGGCGATGCAATGGAAAGTTTAAAATCAGTTTTTTTCCTGCAAATTGGCAACTTTTTGACTTCTCATCATACTTTCTGTCAATTTATATTTATTTCAGATACATGACATTTAATAAGAAAAATGTAGCATTAAAAGAAAAAATGTTGGTATTGCCAATTTGAAGAATAAAAGCTGATCAAATCCGGCTTTAAAATGTACCAAAATGATCTAGGGCTCAGAGTCCATTCTACTTCTCTCTTCCAAGCAGGTCTATAAAATTCTCCTTTCACTTTAATAGTGTTGACAAAGTGAGCCACTGGGTTGACGTTTTCTTCCCTGAGAATGCTGTTCTTCTGAGTACTGTGGATACAATGGCTGAGATCTCAGCGGTGATGATGCCCAAAGAAGCAATTTATTGGCTGTCATTTTTTATTGATCATTTGGTTTTGGTTTGGTTTGATTTGGTTTGATTTGGTTTGATTTTCCGTAATATCAAAAAGGCATCAAATACAAATATATAAAACAAACAGATAAATGATTTTTTTTAAAAATAATTTTTAAAGGCATTACTGAAATGACTCGGTTCTCCTAGAGGTTCAGAAAAATAGAGATGAAATAAACTCAATACATCACAACAGATAAGGAATCATTGTACATCACTTCTAACTTCAAAACTATTTTCTTTTAACAGTTGCGCATGTTCCATATGGACGATTGCTGCTATCGGTTTGAATCGATACGTTCATGTCTGCCACTGGGCGCACTACCGCACGATATACACTAAGAAGCATGTCGCCATCATGGTGGCTTTCATCTGGTTTTTCTCCTTTCTCATCGACCTCCCCAATATCATCGGATGGGGTGACCATCGATTCGACTGGAAGACGATGATGTGCACAGGCGACATGGCTGTTGTTAAAAGCTATACAATTTTCTTCAGCTTCTTCGCTTTCGCTGCACCGCTACTAGTCATCGTCTACAGCTACGTTCGCATCTACATTTATGCGTCTCATTCTTCATGGAAGCTGAGCAAAGTTTCGGCCCAAAATGGCCGACCCGTTAACCGGGCCTCCGACATTCGACTGGCTCGTTCTATCCTCGTTATCATTGTCTGCTTCGTCGCAATGTGGGCCCCTTATGCTTTGATAGTGGTCATTAATTACAGAGTAGAAGTTGGTAGAAACACTTACATATTTTCTATCTTGCTGGCTCATACCAACAGCTGTGTAAACTGTATCCTCTACGCAGCCACCAACAAAAATTTTCGTGAAGGGTACATTTTCTTTCTTACGTTATTATTCTGCAGGAGTGTGAAGGCTTCTAAGATGATTCGAAGAGCAAAAATTTCCATATCACAGGGAGCTTTGGATAAAGAAGAAGACAAACTTTGACGTCAATCAGTCTATATGATCTCCGGAAAATTACAGAAAAAAAAAACTGAGCTGTTGGCTACCGGAACCGATTGCCTCCTCCTCCTCCTCCCCCGTTTTGAGACAATTCAGTTGGCAGAGGGATGAATTATTTCGTAAATACTTTGCGTTGGAAGGGGAACACACTCTAAATTTAATAATATTTTAGAACCAATGCCTGCCATCTTTGTGTTTCTAATCTTGGTACCAGATGCACATGAGGCGTCATAAGAAATGCGTCAGGACCATGGAGCTGCAGTCTTTCAAGCGGCCGTGAATTGAACACAATATGAATGCAAATTTTTTTTTTTACTTTTTATTTCCATATATGATTACATATATAAATACATATACACATAAAGAAAATAATATAGTGGTCATAGATACAAAATATGAGGTGTTAAAGGTAATGGAGTAAATGAAACATACGACTGGTAGTCCATAATCAGCTGCAAAATTATATTACTTCTGGTCTTCCATGGAGCCAGTTGACTAGCATAATAAGATAAATACCTTACATAGAGGAAGTGGACCAGGGGGTGCTTCATAAAGCTGCTTGTAAGTTACGAACGACTTTACGAACGACTGGAACATGTTCTTGGGTGCTAATCAGATTCTCATTCATTTACATGTAGCATAAGAAGGTATCACCAGTAGAGTGTAAAGTCGTTCGTAACTTACGAACAGCTTTACGAAACACCCCCTGAAAATAAAACACCAATGCATATACGCAATCTCCTAACGACCCCCATCCCCTTCTCACCCCAGGTACAAATTGAAGACTTTGTTTCAAATAGCACAATATATTTCATAAAGGTTCATTTGAATAAATTGAAAGTGGTAACGTTACGCAGATATAAAAGAATTCTATTACATTCAGAGGCAGCTCGTTACGAGAAAGGCCTTTTGCAACTATTAGTTTTCGGTTTAGGTAAGCATATATATAATTCTCAATAGACCAATTTCACCTCCGGTTTATGTATTTGGCCCTCTATCGGCGACGCCATTGCTGCGGTGGGCAAGCGCGCTGACCGCGATTGGCTCTGCGTACAAAATGAATGTAAGTTATGAGATATGCCCCGATATTGTTCCATTTACTTTATTCTAGATCAATAAAACAAAGCATGGATACATGGGTAGATGAGGTAAGACAATGGTCATATCTTACGGATGAAGGTATGAGGTATTTTTTTTACTTTCGATGGTTTTTCAACTTAGTTTTGTCAGTAAAAGTTCGATTGCAGCATAGAAGCCGTAGTAAACGGGAGCCCTAAATCTTACCCTGTTTACAAAGTCATGTTTTCACTCATTAAATTTTACGCCAAAGTACATAATGATAATGTTTCTTGACTTCAAAGTCATTTCTGTTGATGTTTTTACCCACTGGCGGCGAATTCCTTCACATTGCTTACGGAAACCTGTGTAGGGAGTACGGCTTCTCACACAAACAGACTTCATGAGTCAAAAGCGAGTGAATTTCGCACTCAGTTAGCTTCCAATTTTTAAACTTTCTCTAATTCTTGTGGCATTTGAGCCCCGCACAGCTGTTCGACCTGAACTTCCCTGATAATTTCTCATTGCAAATATTAAAATAAATCTGCATATACTGGTCAAAATAGACAAAAAATCGAACGAATGTACATAACGCGCTATTGACTTGTGTACTATAAAAGTTGGAGCGCCCACCGCAGTATGCCTAACTGTGTCGAACAGTCTGCTGCCCTCTTGCGTTGTGAAATTGGTCTATACGAAGAGGGTAGGAGTAGCTTTTATGTGAAACATAGTTTTCATTGATTCAGGTGTCATATTAAGAATTTTATATATGAATAATGTTAAGTGTATATATTGTCTCTTTTGAATTGTGTCCCAACCCAGAATAGTGTGTACTTGGGAGGCAGAAGTGTGTGAATAGGGGTTGATTTTCAAGGTTATTCTAGTACCAGCTCTATTCTGATTGTTTTTTTTTTTTTTAAGATGATCAAGAAGAGATTTGTTTGCAGATTGCCATACAATATCACCGTAATCAAAATAATGCAAGATTATAGA
>CM057159.1:7715796-7736533 GCA_029962745.1 Echinometra lucunter | reverse complement strand
AGAAAAAATATGAGAAAAAGCTACTAATAAAGGGTGTTGGAATGGCTCATTGTGCATGTCCCCAGGATTTCACAATGAATAATATTATCTGATGTACCCAAACATTATACAGTCATCAGTTGAATCAAATATTCATGTATGTATAAAACACTGCATACTACACAGGTTCCAATGATAAAGATTCCCCACTTACACACAATTCAGACAAATGTTATACAGGTGTGTATGTATTCAGAACTACGAGACAAATTTAACAGAATAAATCCATGTATGCTGACATTTTCACATGATCAAAAACTAGAATGATCTATACCATGGAACTATTGACAGCCATATCAAAAGCATGTTGAGACTTTCACACCATACAGGCCTAAAATAAGCCTAATTTGATACATACTGTATTCGTCAACTAAATCCAAGGATAGAATACGGAATACTCTCCCAGATGCATTGACTAGGAACTACCTGTATTAAAAAATGGTTGCGAATAGGGAAAGGTTTACTTTGAAATGTAATGATTCTCCATACATAGGCAAGAAAACCGATGTCCAGTTCTTCCAGTTGAAGTTGGAAATGATTAATGGCTTTGGGTGCGAGCCAATGCTGTTATGCTTGCCATAAGTTCACGTGCACGGACAGGAATGTGATCAGTAGAAACCCCGATTCCATACACGAAGTGCTCTAAGAATGCATAGAATCCCTTCAGCTCATCTGCATACTCAATGTTAAAAATGTAGTGGCTCTTGAATAGAGCATCAACTGCTTGAGTAGCATCACTCTCGCAGGGTACGGCTTTCCCATCAACAATGATGAAGAAAGTCGACGGGGATGTGAAGCCATCTCCTATGCGAAGCAGGTACGGCTGGGTTCTCTTTTGATCCGTTTTCTCAACGAGAAAACTCGCCACAGCGGTTCCGTTCTGCAAGGAAACACAAGTGTCATAATAGTAGTACAGTAATTCCAGGGGTTGAGGATATGTGCAGGTGCAATGTGCACGGCATAGATGCAGTGAAGCAAAAAAGATTTAGAATATAAAAGAACTCAGTGCAATGATATTGCTATGACCCCGAAAAATATGTTATTTTCAAATTGTGATATCTTGCAAATTATTCAATATTTTGGCATTCTGTCTTTTGAATCATAATTATAATCAAATCTCTATATTTACTGGCTATTCCAATTAAAATCAGAAATTAGTCTTATAAGATATAAAATGCAATGGATGAAACTGGGATAAAAAGGAACATAAATTGTAGAAATAATGTGCTCTTTTTCCCACCTATGCCTTAATAAGGCCAATACAAAATGTGCATGCCTGCGTGGCAAATTTATCAAGCTTTCGAAAAATATAAATTTGAACTTGTATAACGGGTCAAGAACACGAGAGTTCATTTAAATGAGGCACTCGGCTCATTTGTATACAGTCTTTGCCAGTATGCTGTACATGGACCATCAAAATTTGAACATGATACATATACAGTCAACTTCGCATAAGTAAAACTCCAAGGGACCATGAAAAATTATTTGACTTATGTGAAATTCGACTTACTCGATGTATATTGCACATAAAGATGAACAGGGACTATTTATTTAGTTTGACCTAGGTGATTTTGACTTATGCAGAGTTGACTGTATTCAAAGGAATTCAAAACGTAACTGGAGTAATTTTGACTGTACGCAGTCAAACATTATGCCCACATGTTATATTGCGACCAAAGAAGTTTTGCAGGTTCAGGGTATTGATATAGCTGTGCCATGTGCCTTTGTCCTAGTGACCCTAGATTTATCATTATCAGCCCAATCTATATGCTAAATTTTAAGCCGATTAGCTAGACCATTCTCAAGATCCTCGGAGAACGGGCTATTCAACTTTGCTGTGGACCATTAACATTAGCCAAATGCCATTGGCACTCTGACCTTTAACACTACCAAAATTTAATTAGATTGTCAACCTGATACAAACATGCAAATGGACACCCAAGATTATGCCCTGACCACTTTGTTTGGCAGAGGCATGCAAATTCAAAGTCATTTCCACCTACTGCAAGTTATTGCTACATCAATTATAATTAAATGTCAATGAAGTTTAAAACAAATGGTCCCAGAGAGATGTGTGCCATCTCTGTTAATCCATATGATGAATAGCCCACCAATGACCTTCATGTATTCAAGTTTAGTTGACAGGTTTCCATGATTACTCAATAAACAATTGAATAGTGAGTTAAAAATTACATTCAATTTATTTCATACCGGTCTTGTGACCATGAAGTATGAGGAGAGCATCTGAAATTGAAGCTTTCTTCCCTGCGTGTGATGGGAGAAGGTATATCAGTACTTTGTAAGCAAACAGGGCATCTGGAAGAAAATGATAAAAAGAATACACAAATAAATGAATAAATAAACAAATGAATGAACGAATAACAATATACATGGATAACTATAGCTCCACTTATCAAGGCAGAATTCCATTCAGAGGCCCTACAAGGAAATACATTATGGAAAAGCAATCAGCAATTTTAACTCTTTAAATTATTTTTACAAGCCTAAAAAGCTTCCTCAAACTTCCTAAAAGAAATTTTTAAAAATCAATTATCTGACATTTCACCTAATGCTATGAAGTTCTGAGTAGTGACAATAGTTAAGCATGCTGAAATTCATCCACAAATATTAGTTTCATGCTACTGAAATACATACACCATCCAAAATTGATGGATGAACATACACGTAGGACTGTTGCATCCTCTTTGTGAATAGTTCCATTTTGGATCTGAAGATTAGAAATAGTGCTAAATATGCAGAATTCAGTTCATACCCCATCGGTAAGGGTACACTACACTCTAGGTAAAATACAAATCCTGGTTGCCTTGTACAGGCATTTGTTTTTTTACCCAGGGAGTTAATTGGGCAGGTTATTTGGGTGGTCTGTTATAACAGGGTCCCCATAGCTAAGAATGTCCTCATGAGAAGTGCCTTAATACAAATCTGTCATAAATCATCGTCATAAAATGAATATTTCATACCAGGTGTTCCATTGTGTGCATCCTTGGTCTTCTTGTTCTCATCCATCAGTGTTTGGAGTTTAGGAAGTCTGGATAATTCTCCTACTTTCAGGATGAATGGGGAAAACCGCGTTTCCCAGGTTGAAATGAGTCTAGCTGCTGCATCAGGAAATAAGAGATGGAATTCCTGCTGCAACTGTATATGAAAGACAGATTGATTTGCGGCAAGTTAGTTTATAAGCCACTAAAAACTGGAAATAGTTACAAATACGGATGTAAGAATATATGCAACATTTGGTCTAAACAAATGCATACATTTTATTTAGTAGGAGTTGATGTCATTAAAATTATTTGAACTTAGATGCTAGACAAGGAAGGGACTAGCTAGTCCTTTGTATTTTGATATTTTTTCATGGGAGCAATTGCATGTAGCCCTAGCTATTAACAAGAATAAAACTTACCGCAGTTGGGAAATCTTGGAATCGAGGGTATCGAGCGAGGATCTCTCCGACTGTTGGATATTCCTCCATAATCCAATTCCTCCTGTTCTGAAAGGACTGTTCCATGGCTTGAAGAATTTGCTTTCTGTTGTCAATACTAGCTCTTTTGCAAAAAAGAATCAACTCTTCCTCCTCCACTTGAGGAATTTCCTCTAGATGTGCATGGGTGCGCTTTGGTGTCTGGGAAATACCAATCAGACAATGACATTAAAAGATTAAAAAAATAACAACTTCAACATGTTTTGTATCGAATTAGGGATACAAGAATAAGCTCTTGAAGTCAAACCTTACTTGTGATGACATTACTACACATATTGATATTCATATTTCATATATTTTAGCATTTTCCTTCATACTGAGGATGAATAAAAGGATATTAGAAACATGTGACAATGAAAAAAATTGTTTAAAAATTGATATTTTGAGATTTATTTGGAAATGAATCCTTCTTAGCATCATGGTGTTACCTTGGACTTGGAATTCCCTGCCTTCTGCGGTGTCTTCTGTGGTTTTTGGTCCGTCTTGGTGCGTGGACGCTGCAACTGATCTGGAGGTAAACTCCTCCTCATTGTATGAGCTTCGTAGCAAGGTACCCCTTTGTGGCATCATTGGGGTCAAACCACAGATCCTGTTAAATAAAACAGTATTTTTCTAATTAGTGTCACATGTAAATTAAACTTATTTAAATAACATATTAAGAAATGAAATCATACACCAAAAGAGAAAGTTAAAAATCTCCCTAGACAGATTAGCAAATGAAAAGTGCATACTTGACCCAATTTAGCAATCAACTTCTGAAAAATTCATTAAAATGTGTATCTTAGCTGTTCATGAATCAACCACATCCAACCATTTTAAACACCTTTTCAGCTACACGTACCCTCTTTTGATATGAATACATGTTTATCTATTCAGTTACTGGCAAAAGGAATAGAATGAAATAGTGTCTGTATGCTACAGACTACTGGGAAAGACTGGATAATGCTTGTCTGTGCATTGTGTCGATTCTCTTTTGGGACTTATATGATTGCTAATAAAAATCATATGAGAAAAGTTGTCATTGGAAAGCAAAGATTAGACCAAATTTAGAAAAGTACTAATTTGCCCATGTTTCAAGAAAAAAAAAATTAATACACACCATGCATCTTCCATAATTACAGTGAATAATAATTCTTGTCTGTACTTGTTATTTTCTGTATCTTTTTTTTTCATTTGTATATGGCAAAAAAAACAAAAAACAAAAAACTAGATGAAATTCAACTACACAGTCAAAACATATGCATCACTTCCCTAGAAAAACAGAGTTAAGCCCTTTCCCTTTTCATATGAGAAATTCAGCATTTTTAATCCTTTTAATGGAACCACGTGACCCATATGACATTCGACCTAATGACCCCCAAATCTTAAGTTCATTATCACACAAATAAGTGCACATGTACAAAATTTGAAGCTGATCTGCTGAACCATGTATAAGATATCGCAATAACCAGCTATTTTCATGCATTTAATGACCGTCATCTGTGACCTTAGACCCCAAACTCTAGTCACATCATTGTCTACCTATATGTATACACATGCCAAGTTTGAACTTGATGCACAAAACCGCAAGCATGAGAACGAAAACGGGACGGGTGGACGGGCAGCCTGAAAACATAATGCCTCCGGTGACTTCCTGACAGAGGCATGATAAAAAATAAGGGCTCACGATACGGCTGTTGCTGGTGGTATTTCTACAGCACTACATGTTAAAATTGGTGGGTCGTCCTTGAAGTCTGAAATAAGACCACATGCAAACCATGCAGCCTACATGTCGTTCTGAATGCATGAGCTGATGAGCATTAAAAATACTTCAAAACAAGACTGTGTCATGTTGGGTCAGCCTGGTATGCATGTAGTCTTGTTTCAAGGTGTCAAGGATGACCCATTGGCTCCTTAACATATATTTAGATAGGTTACATGTATTTCTAATTTGTACCATTTACAAAACAGCTGAATGTGAATCAAATCAGAAGTTTATGGCAAATTATGGGCAAGATCTAAATAAGGCTTACCCAGCTTTTGTCACTTTACATTGTTTACCTTATTTACATGGCTCAACATACCAGTGGACAGTAAACTTTGTATCCAAGTCAGTAAATATTCATAAATATGAAGTTTCAGTTGCCGCATGAGCTACTTCAATATTGTGTGAAGTCAAATGATTGCCGGTATTAAAGATTCCTGTTCTTTTGAATTAAATTTCTAATTAGTGTCCTTTTAGCCGAGTAAAACATGTTCAATTGAGTACATTCCCTAAAACATTGGTAAGTATAATTTTTCTCATATGGGCAAGTACTTTCTTTGTTTATAAGGCCACAAAAAATATGAAAGCATGTTTACTGAGCTAGATCAGGCCATCACCTAAAAAATGTTTGCATGGAGCTCTGCTATGAATGTCTTTCAAATTATTTTTTCTATATTCCCTTACAAATTATGTTTCTTACATAAGGCCATTTTGTGTTGGATTTCAGGTTGGGAAAAGCATCTATGACACTCTTTGCGACGAGAATCTTGTCTTCTCTGGCAGGGTAGCTGTGGGGAAAAAAAAGGCACGAAAACCTACATGCATAAATAATCTTTTTTCTTTTTTTTGGTAGGAAAATGGACATACACTGCAATGTGTATAAACAAATTACAGAGATGTTACTATTGTTCAGCTTTTCTATTCAATGTGAAATACATATGGTAAACATGTAGGACCTATAAATAGCCAAAAAGAAGGGACATGCATATTGATATGAAATTAAGAAGTTAAAGGAGATAAGAGCTAAGCATGACCAACACCATGCAATCAATCCCAAACATGAAAAGCACCTTCAACTCTATGAGGAGCATTCAGGGTAGTGAATTGTTGGGTGCACAAGGTAATGGATAACAAATTAATCTCAGCTATGGATAAACTTGTTCCGCATCCTCAGGTTCAAATTATACACATAGGATGGGCAGCAAATATAAATCATCTTCCTAAACAAACACATGCAAAGATCTCCTGTTTTGAACACACTATCTTTGGACTGGGATGTACACAAAAACGTACATCATGCTATTCTTGCAATACTATATTAACAACAAACATACATACAGTGTATGTAACTGTACAAAAATACATTCTACACTTACTATGAATATCTCCTAACCATTTCTGATGCAACTATAGAGGTGAGAACTTGTCGCGTTTCGGTTGTGAGAGTGCCGTTAGCCTCATATTCCTGCTCCACTAGATATCCCCGTGGATGCGAATTTGTGATGGTTTTCACATCAAAGCTCTAGAATGAAAATTTGAAAGATTATCATTAATAATTATAATCAATTTTCGCATAGTGACCCCTGTAGCCTTTGACCTCCTGCCAAAAATACCGGAACTCTTTAGCTTGAGATGTGCACACCAACTTTGGTGTTCATCGATGCGTCAAAAAGTTCTTGAGATCACTACAAGAGCGGGATGGACATGCATACACATACAGCACATCATTGTACTTATACGGATAGACTGCCTCCAGCTGAATGTTACTATATGAACTTCAATGATAGCCTTTCCTGGGAGGTGAGAGCACAACACTAAATTTTAAGTACACTGTGAAAACTGCAGGCACCCACAAGTTCTCAAAACCATGCTAAATCATGACAATTCTTTTTCAGCAGTTGGTAAATATTTACCCATATATTTTATGAAATAGTAAGATTTGCCTCAACATTTAAATCTGATGCTTTATAGCATGAATGGAATCATTCCATCAATCACAACTGGGAACTAAATGTACCTGCCTCAATTACAACTTGAGTAAATACCATACATTTACTTACGTGTTCTTTATTTGAACTGGTCTTCATTGTAGACTGCTGCAACGACTTTTGGGGCACCTCTTTCTCAGTGCTAGTTTCTGATGCCTCATCCAGACTTGTTCCTGGTCCCACTGCTTGAGTGCTGCATGCTTCCACGACAAGTGATCCCCCGTGGGCAATAATTCCAGATCATCAGTGTCATTTTCATCTATTTCTACAAAGGAATCAAATTCCTTTACTTTCATTTTGATTATGTAATCTTTTTGAAGGTCTATGCTGAATTTCTGCGATATTTTGAATTTCAAACAATTCAACATCTCCTCCTTCGGCTCAGCACTAGTCAATGGCACCGATATTAGTTTTGTTCGATCCTTGCATGTCACGCAGAAAGGCACAACTTGGACATTATCTTTCCATTTCTAAGCTGAAATTAGAGACAGATAAAAGGAAACATGTGAAATAAAATCTTGATATGAAATTTTTTTAAAGCATTATTTCATATTTAAATGCAGAAAGATAGAATGTATTTGTCATGCACCAATGATGCCTATCTTCCCGGTGGACCATATGAACGTAACCCATGGAAAGCGAATTGCATAATAGATTGTTTACAGTGTGGTTTTGAACAAGTTCAACTGTTCATGTACATATATCTGCAAAGATCAATGTCGAAGAAAGTTTAGTTTCTTCTCTTACACAGTCAACCAATAGAGTTATTGAAGTCGAGTAACTTCAAGTAAACTGCTTCTATTAATAAGTTGGATGGATACATTGTATACTGTACATGAAGCTAACATATTCTAGGGCCTATAAGCATGTGCTCATTAATTCTACCTGTTAAGACAGCAGCACTTCTCAATGAAATGTACAGAAGTTCCTTTCGCTGTCATCATATGAGCTTACAACTTGAAGGGGCTGGTAGCTTCTTAGTTCATCCTGCTTAATGAGGAAAAACTCCACAGGATATCTTGACAGCACTTCGTATGCATAGAAGTGATCATCAAATCCATGGGTTTCCCACATTGTTCCAAACAAGTAAATATCACTTCCAATGCAGTACATATCAATCAACTTTCCAAAAGATGGCATACAATCCTGAACACCTATGTTCACACTCATTCCTGATCGGTACTCCGTGCCATGTAGGCTGATACTCTTGTTCACCACTATTTCGTCAACTTCACACAGGTTTGGGAATTTTCCAAGGAGCGTGGCACATCCCTCAGTTTCTCTGATCAGTTGTTTAACAGGATTCCTAATTACAGGATTCTGGCCAACCCCATGAGTATACCATCTATGGCACTGGCTGATTTGATGTCTCTCTGCGACAGTTTTGGCAATGTCCTTGAAATTACCAACAACAGTTGCCAAACATTTTGCGATGGCATGTTTGGCCTCATACCTCATGCACCAGCAGTTGATAAGAGGTCCTACTTTCTCAATCATGAAAGGGTAGTGTACAAGGAAGTGATGTTTCGGGGTAAGATCTCGAGCTGGAAACAGCTTCTTGAACAAAGTGTGGTGATCCTCTAAGTGGTATCTAAGGTGGCCAATCATGGATTCTGTAACTTCTCTGGCAAAGGCAATGTCCATTACCCTTCTTAGCAAGATAAGCAATTCCCAGTACTGATTGCCTCTGGGAATTTGATCGCCAATAATGAGGGGCAGGTATCTTATGAAGCACCACATCTGCGATGCAGAGTTCTTAAAGGAACTGTCTTCATTAAGCAAAGTACTTGCAGAGATCAGAGACGGCTTGTTCTTCATATCAACAAAGCCGTATGAGAAAGAACTCAACCTCTGATTCAAAAGATCAAGCGTGAACAATTTCTCTTCATGTATCAGATGTCTAAGAACTAATTTGCACTCAAGTTTACCAACACCCTCAAGAATATCATGCATCACATCAGGACAAAAGTTTTGTGTGACATGAAAGTATCGTGAATTGTTTAGAACACATGCACTTTTCACTCCATGGTTAGATACTGAGTGTTGATCAAGCATAACAGACTGCACATGAAGGTCATGATCTGCTCGAGTTCTTTTTTGACACTGGTCATCATGAAAGAGTACCTGCATTTCATGTCTTGGTGTCATACAGGTTCTGCATGGGTAGTTTCCTCGAAAGCTTTCCACAAAACCACACAAACTGTTTGCACCTAGGTTGTCTGCGGGTGTTTGAACTAAAGTTCCTCTGATTTTCACAACATTTCCATTTCTTAACGTGATCTCTGCTCCATCGTCAGATTCCAGTTGCGCCAACTCCTCCATGAATGGTTCCAGTATAGGTCGAAATCCATACTTGTCACGATCCAGACTATGGAACAGGCCAAGCAAATGGATAAATGGCAGAGTAGCATTCAGTCTAGAAGGTACGTTTTGCAAAGTGTAATAGAGTGCTCCCAGCTTATGAATGCCTCGCTTGGATCCAATGGGATTAGTCACCTCAAAATCATCATAGTACAATGCAATTTGCAAAGCATGTGGACATTCTGAAAACAAGGGATGAGTCCTAAAATGTGTACCATCACAAAAGTGTCTCCTTATACCATCAGTTGACGGGGACATATAGTGTATCTCAGCTACGACATCTGGATTACTTAACACAACTCCAAGTGTTTCCTTCAGGGATATATATTGAAATGTGTCTTGCACAAGAACTTGTCTGGCAACACCAGTTGATTTATCCACTCGAACATCAAAACGATTTCCAAGAACAATAGTCTGTGGTTTAATTAATCCAAGTTCCTGTTGAAAATATTGCTCTTGTTCATATCGCGAACATAATGAAGGAAATGGGTTCTGAGCTTCCTTAAATGAATCGAGCAGTTCCTTACAACCAGCTGAATTTTCATCAATGTTTTTTGTTAGTAAAAAATGTCTAGTTTTTTGCTCTAAATCCGTCACTATATCAGAAATGAACGATGCTGACTGTTCCACAACCCTTTGAACAGTTGTGTACGTTACATTAGACTGAGAGAGTAAAGCAGTGATGAAAAGTGCTGCCCTTTTCTGCAGATGTAAACTATCAATTATTCCATTGTTCTCATCATTTCTTTCCACTGTGATGTCTTCATGGTCATAAACTGCTGCTGGATGTACAGGGTCATCAAGGTCTTGCTCATCATCGATATCACTATTTTCACGATTGCCAACATTAACAGTTTGCTGAATGCAAGGCTCATAGTCGTGTGACCTAAGTAAGTGTTTTCTAAGCGAGTTAAAAGTATGGAAAGTTTGGGGACATCCCCCCTGACCACACTGTACAATCAATCCAGGTCCGTCAAACAATGCATGGGCAACATGCAGATGTGAAAACAACTTTGAATGTCCATGAAAAATTAAATGACATACAAAGCACTTCAGTTCCATTACCCATCATAATAATTATCACAATCCACAGAAATACAGTATGCCATTGGATGTCCATATATGCATGCAGAAAATAAAAAGGAAGAAATGCATGTGACTTTCCACTTTGAACTCACCTTGTTCAGTCGAGAGGACAAGAGTACAAATTCCTTGTATCTAAGAAATAAAGGATCTCTCAGAAATTCAAAGTCAGAGGTTTTCGCACTTTTTGCAGATACTGCTGACCTAGTCTTCTCATCTGTTTGTGTAACAGAAGCGTCAGTCCGAGAATAAAATCCAGCTGAGCTCATATCACTGCATGTGACAGAACTTGTGCTTTGATTGTCATCATCACAACTTCTATTTACAAAAGGTGGTAGGGAACTGTTAGATGCAGAATCACTGTCCTCTTCAAATTCCAACTGTTCGCTTTGTGACAAGCAATTTTCAGAAAAGTCACTTTCTTGAGGATCCCTTATTGGGTAATCAGTCAATTGAGCACTGCCTTGTTTGCTAGCTTCACAAATAACGTTTGTTAATAGTGGGAGGGGATCATTAGATGATGCATCACTGTCATCTTTGATATGCAGTACATTTCTTAACAAGCTTTTTTGCTTTAAGTCCTGTCCTTGAAGCTGAAGTTTGGAGTATTGCGACTCAGACTGCCCTCTTCTAAAATATCTATCACATTGGCGTTGCCTCTTCTTCCTTCTCTGCATATAGTGACGGCCTGCAGCTCTGCTATGTCGCCCCATACATTACATCACCTCACTGACATGAAATTGAAATGTTAAATCAATTAGCAAATATGATTCATTACTAAATAAATTAAGGCAAATGCCAATTAAAGACATTGGCCCATATTCTGAACACAGGTTTTACTGTGGTCTAAATCTGTGGTTTAACTATGTGAAGCCAAAGGTGGCTTAAATCTCTAACAATGTTCAGTTTATCAGCACATTTGGCACTCAAACCATTAAAAACTGTCTGGCAATGAAAACTTTAATAGTTTTCTTCACTATTAGTTGTGGGCTTGTGGCCATTTTGGCTACCAATAATTTTAGCACAGACTTAGACCATGGCTTAAGTTAAACCAGAGTTCAGAATACGGGCCATTGGCTAACAATTATATGACTTTTAAAATTCTGAGTTGCAAGGTCCCAATTGCTATCTGTGTCTGTGATATCTTGTAAAATGAAGTCTAGAAAAAATTGCACCTGAAAAACGTTATTCAGTGCTCGAAGAAAGTGAAAATAAACAAATAACAGTATTGTTCAACAAGCCATAGAAATTGATGGCAATTTTATGGTGGAGGGAGGGGGAGGGCACAACGTGCCCCCATTGTGCATTTTAGGGTTAAATTTCACTCAGAAAACGGCTAAAACCTATATTTTTAAAAAGATACTTTATCATTATGACTTCGAGTATCAAGAGTAGATTTTTCATATTCATACATGTATGTTCTCTAGTTTTTCTCCTGCATCATTTATTTTAAAAAGTTGTTAGGCAATACAATGCTCTATCACACAAACACACATAATTCCAAAAGGCATGCCTTAGCTTAGGCTTAAAATTATTTCAAAACGCACATGAAAACATATTGACTACACTGTAAAAAAAATGAATGTAATTTTACAGAATCTGATGGCAGCAGAGTCGCCAGGCAATTTTGTAAAAATACAGATTGGTGTTATTTTTCTTTTGCAAGCACTTCTTGCATTTAAGGATTTTAAAAATGTTGCACATTTGACTATTGACTATAGTATCTAAATACCAATATTGTATTTATTCAATTTAGAAGGTATCAGTACAAAGCTGGCAATGAATTAATACTCATTTTTTAAATTTCCCAGCACTTTTCAAAACTTTGAAATAAAAGCGACTTGAAAGAAGAAAATAACAGCAGTCTGTATTAATACATCACTGTTCTGGCGACTCTGCTGCCATCAAATTGCTGTAAATTAACATTTATCTTTTACAGTGTAACACGGGCGTATGTGGAAAGGCAGCCGATTACTACACACATGCGGGGTCCAGCCATTGTCACAAACATGTGACTGAGCAACACCTTGTTCCATACTACATTTACAATAGTCAATACCGTTCGACATTACAATGGGTGAATTCAAGTTCTGTGTTGGTGTTGGTGTTGAGAGCGTGAATTGGGCTGCTGATTCTAGCCCCAACACTGAATTCGGGTCTATAAAAATAATACCAATCACATTATTGATAGCTCAACACCTAGTGAAGTTAGTCCCAGCACCAGCTTTTTTGCCTTTATTTCAGCCTTCACTTCAGGGTGGAGCTAATTTTTCCCCAACATGAACACCAGCTGCCAACAACGAACTTTAATTCACCCAATATCACTCGACAATACAATGCCTTGCCCTCAGACTTTAATCCCTCTAGATCTAGATGCAAGCCTCTCTCCTCAACAAGTCAAAGGCTACACTGTGTAGGCTACACAGTCTGAAGTTGCTCAATTCAAGCTATGCATTGTGTGGGTAGAATCCTAGGCTAGCCTACTGTAGGCCAGGGCTAGGCCACTTACACGCAAGCCAGGTTATCATCAGATAACCTTGCACTCACTTAGGCCTGCTACAGTGCAAATTGCTGGCAGTAGGAAAGTAGCATTCTCTATTATGATTTCCAATATAGAGGAACAAGACCAGTGATCAGAAAAATATTTTTTAAAAATCATTTGATCAAGATATTTTAGATCCAACTGAAGGAATGGAATGAAAATATATTCTATCATCCTATGTGTAAAAGACAAATATTTTCCAAGGATTTGTTGATTATTATAGTGAAATCTATCTCCAACTATAGAGGGCTGCATGTCACATAAATTTGCACAACTCAGCATACCAATGACTCCCTGAGTGGGGCTAGGCTATGTATGGTCCTAAACTAAGCTTAAAGGTACAGTAGTGGGAAAAGTGGCGCTTTGAATATTTAACTACTTTGTTAGGGGGAACGAAAATTACTACATGAACTGATGTAGAATGACTCATTTCGAACATAGTTGACGTTTTCTTGAAAAATATTTGTTTAGATCTAGAAATGGCTGAAATATCAACGAAAGATACGTCAAGTTCTCAGCGCGGGCCTGCGTTGAAAATTCACACATGTGTAAACAGTGTGTGCGAACCGCTATGTGCCGTTGAACCGAGCGCGTCTTAACTACGCCATCCCCATATATGCGCGTCAATTATTGTGCAGTTTTTACAAGGAAAACAAGAGATGTCAAACGTCTAACTTGGAAAAATACCATTAAAATTACATTTTCGAAGCTGTATTTTATCTATAAAAAAACTACACGAATCCGGGTAATTGACATCTGGAGAATCGATTGAAGTTCTATTTGATTTCAAATTTAACTTATTTTCATCTAAATTTTCAAATTATTTTCATTGTCAATTTGAAAGGTCGGTATTAAGACACCATCTTTTATTTCAAGAAATATGCAAGGGTTTTCTGTTCTGACGGCCATTCCAAATTGGCGTAGGCCTACATTCGTGACTTTAATGTATTAAAGTGGACCATATGGAGCAGTATTTTCCCTAAAAGTATAAGTCAGTAACATTTGAAGAAATTTTTATAGAGAACTTTTTCTGTAGTAGGACGGGAAACTGTTAAGAGGTCGGTATTTAGGGACAGGCATCATATAAGGTGACGGTTGATATACGATCATTTGAATTATTTAGCTGAAAATCACCGGAAATCGTGAAGAGAATACCAGATTATCTCACTCATGTATTTTTGTATGCAAACCGAACAATATCAGACTAGTCACTAGGCCTAGGTCTATATTTGAGCAGTTTCATGCCAACTTTCATTTTGCTACCACTACTGTCCATTACCTTTAAGGCCAAAGCTACGCACCATACAAATCACAATTCACATAGATCTAGAACACTCTAGCCTATGTTACAGTTAGACCTGCAATGCAACGTGTTCAAATCAGTCAAATACACACGCGATACACACTGCACATTACTTCGCATGTAGATCTAGACCTACCCTACAGACGGTAGGCTACGTTACATGGACCCCTTCTTCATTTTTCGGAACAAATCATCGGCATTGATATCGACCTGAAAATGTGCCATTAGGCATTCACCCGTCATAATTTTCTCCACAAATCAACTTTAGAATATGTTGAATCAGGATAAGGAAATGAAATTTGCAGAAACCAATGATTTTTGTGACTTTTTAGCTGCTGAATACAATTCAGTGCGTAGCTTTAGGGGAGCTTGAAGGTCCCCACATTATACAGCACACATTATTGGCAATAGACGCAGGCGAGTCAAAGCAAAGATCTTCTTCACAATTAGCAAGGTCCAGGGTATTCTACGCAACTCCACTTGAAAAATGAAAGAAGAAGAAGAAAAAAAATAGCTTGATTCAGCTCATAATGTGTTAAACTGTGGAAATATACTACTTAGAGATCAACTTACCTTCTAAAAAACAGGATTTTGGGGGATAATTTCGGTCCAGCACTAGAGTGTCGTGATGAGATAGTGACGAGGTTTTCGCGGCGATCTTGTTCACGTGATCAGTATGGACCAATGGAAAAGCGCCTCTGACTCAACCTTTTGTAAAATGCTAGACGCTCTTCATGACGTCATCATACGTATGACTTTTAGCCAATGGCAATGCGATATTTATTTCAGCATTTTCGGAATTGTTAGAACAGCGAGATAGGTATAACCTTTTTTGGTTTGCGGATCATGTTGTATTGTAAAACTCACCCTTTTCGCAACATGATAAATGGTGAAATAACATTTACATATTTCAACACTTAGAAAGTGTTAAAATCCAACATTTCAGTTTTTAGAGTGTACTTAATTTCAATTTCAAGAGTGCTTGCTGCGAAAACATTTTATTTCTATATTTATGAGCGAGAAAAGATTTATTGCAAAGCAAAGAGCACAAAGCCCCGCAAAATGGGTTCGGAGTATAGTCATCAATGTTTCATATTTTAATCTACTGCTGCATAAAGAAAATCATAATATGAAGAAGATGAAGATGGGATGAATATAACTTATTGTGATGGGTGCTGTGTTACTCCTCATAAAAATCAGGGGGGTGCTGCAGCACCCCCATCCAAATTAAGCCCTCTGGTCCTTGTACTCACATTACTCTGGAGATTATTTCTTTTTCTTTGTTGATTTCTTTTTTCGTTACTTATTGTGATGGGTGCTGTGTTACCCTTCATAAAAATCAGGGGGTGCTTCAGCACCCCCATCCAAATTAAGCCCTCTGGTCCTTGTACTCACATTACTCTGGAGATTATTTCTTTTTCTTTGTCGATTTCTTTTTTCGTTTCAAAGGCATTTTTCCTTTAGTGGCTGAGGATTAGTGACAGAGATGAGTCATCCTCACTACTTTTGCTTGGTTGGTCTTCGAGGTTGCTGTCGGTTTCTAAATATCATACGTGCGAGTGCAGTGATTGAGCGAGAATATACACCTTTTTTTTTTACGTAGAAGGGTTCATGCGTCATCAAAATACACTATGGGCCCATAAGATATCTAAAATCGATCACCTCGCTTGCCGAATTCGTTTACTGCAGAATTCCTGCAGAATTCTATGATATTCGGGCATCTCGCACCTAGAATTATTAACTACAACCCTCTAAAACCTTCCTATCTGCCATGTATCACGGCAAAAAAGTTGGACATTTCTTTTTGTATAACTGTTGGGCAAACCGTTTTATTAATTTGTTGGTCAAGTTTAGCTCAATAATTGGGCAAACTCTCGATTTTGACCAACTATTGGTCGAAATTTTGACCTTCTGTTGGTGTTTTGTTCAAAAGTTGGTCAAAATTTCTACTAACAATTCGTCACAATTTTTGCCCACCCTTGTTGGTCAAATTTTTTTGACCAACTGTTTCGTATGTTCAATAGAGTACCAGCGTTGGTCAAAAAAATTGTCATTTTTCGACCAACATTTTCATCCATGATTCGTTGTTTGTTTAATCTAATGGTCATAATATTTGCTTAAGAATGCTTTACCCAGGGGCGTAACAGGTACCTGTTATCAGGGGGGGGGGGCAGAGCCAAAAATTTCCCGGTAACTAGTCTATGTCTAGAATCTCTGGCGTAGCTAGGACTGCATTTTAGGAGGACGGTAGTGCTTCACCGGCGTAAATCCAATTTGAGGAGTGGGGGATGAAAAACTTTTTTAACGATTTTTTTTTCCCTGTCACACACATTTTCATATCTATTTTGCGAGCGAGCGACCCCAAAATAACCACTTTTCTCGATTTTAATCGCATTTTCGGATGGAAATCCTAAGATTTTGACGAGCGAGCGAAGCGAGCGAGCCAAAAATAACCACTTTTTTGTTTTCAATAGCATTTTCAAATAGAAATTCTAAAATATAATGGTTGTTTATGATAGATATTCAGAATTTTTACTTACTGATTAATTGAAATATATTTTCTTCCTTAAAAAGTGTGTCTGCGGGGGGGGGGGGGGGAATTTGTACACACCATCCCTCCTCTCCCCCCAGTGGGGGGTGATAGATCCCCCTACCCCCTAGAATTTACGCCAATGTAGTGCTCCCTAGAGGGGAGGGTGCAGGGAGGGGGGAGTTTCCCCCCTCCCGCGCGAAGCGCGGAAGCTCCGACGTTTCTTTGAATTATTAGTTGTCGGTAATAAAGTCTATCTTCTGCGGCGTAACTAGGATTTCATTTTAGGAGGACGGTAGTGCTCCCTAGAGGGGAGGGTGCAGGGAGGGGGGAGTTTCCCCCTCCCGCGCAAAGCGCGGAAGCTCCGGCGTTTTTGCGCTGTCAGTTCCCGCTCTTCTCACGCCCTCTGCCTGTTATGGGGTGGGGGGGGGGGGCATATGCATAGCCAAAAATTTCCCGGTAATTAAGTCTAGAATCAGTGGTGTAATTCTCTGCCTATTTTTTTTTTTGGGGGGGGGGGCAGAGCCGAAAATTTCCCGATAACTAAGTCTAGAAATAGAATATGCGGAGGTGGGCCCTCACCGCGAGTTGCTTGTTGTGAAGCCCTTAGCGTGTGGGTCCCAATGTTCTGGCTTAGGGCCCCTGATGGGGGTCTACAGGGAAAGCCACTGCGGGGGAGCCCCCGGAAACTCCGGGGTTTTGGTACTAAATTTTCCCTCATTTCTTTTGTTTCACTTTGCTTTCTTCTTTTTTTTTCTTTCCCTCTTTTCCCTCTCTCTCTCTCTTTTCCTTTCTCCCCTTTCTCCTTTTTTCTTTCCCTTTCTCCTTTTTTCTTTCCCTTTCTCCTTCTTCCTTTCCCTTTCTCCTTCTTTCTTTCCCTCTCTCCTTCTTTCTTTTCCTTTCTTCTTCTTTCTTTCCCTTTCTTCTTCTTCCTTTCCCTTTCTCCCTTCCTTTTTCTTCCTTTCCCTTCCTTTCATTTTTTCCCGCTGGTTTGGTGGATTTTCCCGCTGAAATCCTTCAAGGGGGGGGGGGGGGCACTCTGCCCACCTCCCCCCCGGTTGTTACGCCACTGGCTTTACCTTGTTAATTGATTTGTAAATTTGTTACCAGTGAAAAACAAATTTCCGTATACGGACAATAAATACTTAATTTCAATTTCAAGAGTGCTTGCTGCGAAAACATTTTATTTCTAGATTTATGAGCGAGAAAAAGACTTATTGCACAGCTAAGAGCACAAAGCCCATGGGTGCGGAGTTCCATGATATTCGGGCATCTCGATGCTGGAATAATTTACTACAACCCTCTAAAATCTTACTATCTGCCATGCAGAATCATCTATGATTCGTTGCTTGTTTAATCTAATGGTTATTGTATTTGCTTAAGAATGTTTTATCTTGTCAACTGATTTGTAAAATTGTTACCAGTGAAAAACAAATTCCCGTATATGGACAATAATAAATACTTAATTTCAATTTCAAGAGTGCTTGCTGCGAAAACATTTTATTTCTATATTTATGAGCGAGAAAAGATTTATTGCAAAGCAAAGAGCACAAAGCCCCGCAAAATGGGTGCGGAGTATAGTCATCAATGTTTCATATTTTAATCTACTGCTGCATAAAGAAAATCATAATATGAAGAAGATGAAGATGGGATGAATATAACTTATTGTGATGGGTGCTGTGTTACCCCTCATAAAAATCAGGGGGTGCTGCAGCACCCCCATCCAAATTAAGCCCTCTGGTCCTTGTACTCACATTACTCTGGAGATTATTTCTTTTTCTTTGTTGATTTCTTTTTTCGTTTCAAAGGCATTTTTCCTTTAGTGGCCGAAAACATTTTATTTCTACATTTATGAGCGAGAAAAGATTTATTGCAAAGCAAAGAGCACCAAGGCCCGCAAAATGGGTGCGGAGTATAGTCATCAATGTTTCATATTTTAATCTACTGCTGCATAAAGAAAATCATAATATGAAGAAGATGAAGATGGGATGAATATAACTTTTTGTGATGGGTGCTGTGTTACTCCTCATAAAAATCAGGGGGGTGCTGCAGCACCCCCATCCAAATTAAGCCCTCTGGTCCTTGTACTCACATTACTCTGGAGATTATTTCTTTTTCTTTGTTGATTTCTTTTTTCGTTACTTATTGTGATGGGTGCTGTGTTACCCTTCATAAAAATCAGGGGGTGCTTCAGCACCCCCATCCAAATTAAGCCCTCTGGTCCTTGTACTCACATTACTCTGGAGATTATTTCTTTTTCTTTGTCGATTTCTTTTTTCGTTTCAAAGGCATTTTTCCTTTAGTGGCTGAGGATTAGTGACAGAGATGAGTCATCCTCACTACTTTTGCTTGGTTGGTCTTCGAGATCGCTGTCGGTTTCTTCCGCGTGCTTGTTGTCGTCGCAGGTCCGACTAAGGGATCTCGCGAAATCATTGATGCGTACGCATAAAATGATTCTTTATTGCCCGACGCTGATCACGTTAATCTACAAGGTGATCGGCCGAAGCTGAGACGCTACTCTACGACGACCGATTTGGAAGCTTCGAAACGAAGTCTGCGAGACGAGTCATGTCTTGTTGGTAGATTGAATAATTCCGTCCTGCGAAGTGCTGATGCTCTCGGGTGCAGGTGGGTAAAATGAAGGAACGTCAGGCATTGCCAGGTTGCTAGGTATCGCTTGTCGGTTCCCTGGGCATTCATTTTTTTCATATGCTCAGATTGCTTAAGCCCAGCGCACACCTTACGATCCGACTGGTTCACGACTGGTCCACTACTGAATGAGAGGAGATGTGACGTCACAGCTCTGGTCAGTCGTGAGTCGTAGACCAGTCAGAGGCCAGTCGGAAGGGCAGTCGGAAGGATTTGACATGTCGAATCTTCACGACTGGATCGCAAGAGATCGCAGGCTCAATCCATCTTCCAGCCAATCAGATAGCAGTATTGATATGACGTCAGAGTAGTCGGATGGGTCTAGAATCGCAAGGTGTGCGGTGTCGAGGCTTACGACTGCCCCACGACTCACTTCCTCTCACTCAGTCGTGGACCAGTCGAATATCGTAAGGTGTGCGCTGGACTTTATACACTTGGCATTTCACTTTGTTTTGACATCTGGAGACGCGATGGCCTAGTTGCAAACACCTAGAACAGGTTGCCTGTAGGCCGCTGGAATACTCAAGTTGCCCAGAATGATAGGCCTATACCCAGCCATGAATACATTTCCAAAGACAAGCTTTCTAGTAAGAGATTGAGTTGGTGGAGAAATATGAAGCACACGGTCCCGTTTATGCAGTTATTGTTCAATTGCCCATTCACACTCAGTTTTTGGCAATAGATTTCTCTACGGATCTCGTATTTCATCGCCTAGGCCTATAATAATCGCTCACTGATAATGTTATATCCTTAATAAGAATCCTTGTTAGGTTTCATCCCTTGACTTGGTAAATGGTTTCAAATTTTTTTTTTTCAATTGCATTTTTAAATGAAAATTTGAAAATATGACGAGCGAGCGAAGCGAGCGAGCCAAAAATAAGATCTTTTCTGGTTTTCAATCACATTTTCAAATAGAAATTCTAAAATATAATGGTTGTTTACGACGGATCATTAAAAATTCTTTTTAAAGATTAATTCAAATATAATTTCTTCCTTAAA